>PVKB01002084.1:206189-322342 GCA_004027205.1 Ctenodactylus gundi | reverse complement strand
CCACACTGAACTAATTTTTTTTTAAGTTTGCAAAAAGATTTCTTAAAGTTACCTAGGGCCTCCACATTATGTTACATCAGCCCGTTTTTGGTTTTCTTTTTGAGACAGAATTTTGCTAAGTTGTTAAACTGCCTATGCTGGTTTCAAACTTGCAGTCTTCCTAATTCAGTCTTCCAAAAGGCTGGGATTATAGGCTTGCTGCCACCAGGCCTGGCTCTGGATTCTGTATTCTTGATCATTTAATTTCTTTTCCAGTTCAACTATTTTTTTCTTCTGTTTTCAATCTTAAGGAAACATACCCAGGGCTTTCACATTAAGCTACAGCCTCAACCTCTCAATACCACTTTTAAAAAAACCCAAGTGGGCTGTTTTACAAGGCAGAAGCACCTTAGGTGCTGTAGCATTATGCTTAAGCCATAGGACTACACAGGGGGCAGAAGGCGCAAAGCCCTGAGTTCAATTCCCCATCACCACATAAAACTGGGTGTGGTGGTACACTCCTGTAATATTAGCACTCGGGAGGCTGAGACAGGTGATTGTCCTGAGTCCACAGACAGACTGGGCTACAGATTGAGATGCTGTCTCATAGGACTACATGGACTAGAACCTATTTTCTTTTCCATACGAACACAAAAGGGAGGAGAGGAAGTGAATATCCCACACTGGTTTTCTAGTTCTCTCACAATTTCTCTCTTATTTCAACTCTCTCTCTCTTTTCCTTTCTGAGAAACATTTATAATCTTACCTGCTTTTAATTTTTAGCAATTTCCTGCTCTACTTTCCTGCCCTATGTCTGTATCTGTATTCTTTGCGATATACACCATGCTGATCTTGTTTCAAGGATGCAAAATCTCTAATCTCTCTGGGAATATTAATTATAATGGTTTCTATTTTTGTTTCTGCAAAATTTTTCCTTTCAAAATGGTTTTCAAAGGTGTCTTTTTGTTTCCTGTTCTTTGTAATTGCTTCCACAAGTGCCTTTTTTCTGTTTGTTCAAGTCTCTGATTTGCATATTCGTAGCTTTCCTCAATAATGTGGTTTCTGTCCAATAGGCATATAAATTGGAGCTTTGTGTCAACAGGTGGAGTTTATAGACTATCATCTCATGGGACAGATAAAGACCTGGCAGTTTACTGAGAGGATTTTCCCCCAAATATCTATTTCTGTGACTATTTTTCTGCCCGGGCCCATTTCCCTAGATAAGGCTCATCCTGTCTTTTCCTGGTGAGAGCGGGATGTAAGTATGAGGAGAAAGGGGTGAGGGTCATCACTGAAGGGATTTTTCTGGCTCAGAATAGGAGATTAATGACAAGGTCTCTGTTCAAAATGCATAATCACTTGGAGCCACTCCTGGTGGTGCAGATTTGTAACCCCAGCACTCTGACAGTCTGAGGCAGGAAGATGGTCACAGCAATTTAGCAGCTGAGAGAAATCCTGTCTCAAAATTAAGACTACAAAAACTGGGTTGAGGATGAAGTACAGTATGAAGGCCCCGGGTTCCAGCCCTAGCACCTCAAAAAAATAGTCACTCAACTCCACCACAGTCCACTCCAGCAGCTGTACCTCATCTCCCTAACAGTGTTGGGCCCAAACTTTCCAGATGGCAAATTCTAGTTTTCTGTCCAAGTAGAAGAGGACCAAGAATTTGAAGTATGTCCTCTTGTTCCAGCCCCCTCCCATGACATCAGAACTATGTGCTATTTCCCACCTCTGAGACTTTCTGGGATAGCACAAGTGATTTTCCTCCTTTTAGCTCAGCCCTGTCTCCTCGACAGTCCTGAGAATGCAGACAGCAATGTTACAGTGAAATTCTGAAACCAAGAGGTTGTAAACCTTTATCAAAAATCGACTTACCTCATTAAGGAAGGAGACAAAAAAAGTTGGGTCCCTTAAGCTAGAAAAGCCATGTGCACGCAAAAGCTCAGCTCACATGGACAAACAAAAGGAGGCAGAGTTACAGGTAAGAATTCCAAGGGCATGTGCTAGGTATGATCTAAGACTGGTTAACTTTCTACAGGGTAATAAAATTGTTGGGTTTAACAACACAGCCAGGCTATAAAATCACAGAACCTATTAGTTTCTAAAGTTAAATTGTAACTTTATAGAACCATAAAGCTGTCTACTACTCTGATCATTGTGGGATTAATTAGATACATTTGGCAATGGAATGTCACTCCTCAGGAGTATCAAATGGGTGGGGGGCGGGGAATTCCCAGGATACAGGGTTCTGCTTTCATTGTGAGTTGGAGAAGGTATTCTTCCTTCAAGATTTCAGAAATCAGGTAAGCATAATTTGGCCATTTTTCCAATAGGGGATAATTTTCTTTTTCTCCACTGTGTCAGGGGAGAACATCTCAAATATTGATTCTTACAATTACCGCCCTAATCTCACCTTGATGTCTGTTTTTTCTGCCTTGGTGGTTTCTCTTAAGTTGTTTCCTCCTGTTTTTAGCACCCTGCCCCAATCCTAACTTACTGTTATTTTAATGAGTTTTGAGGAGGAAACTGATGTAAGTGCATTAACTCAATTCCTTGTTCTGATCACTTATTTCCTTCCGTGGTCAAATCACAGACTTGTCTGTTTGTTTTTAGTTCATGAAATGAGAGGGATAGGTGTGAGGGAGACTGATCCCAGGGCCTATCATACTAAACTACATCCTCAGCCTTTTTTTTTTTTTTACTTTTTATTTTGGGTCAGGGTCTCACTAGGTTGTTTAGTTACTTAGGCTGTGCTTGTACTTATTAGATTCTCCTGCCTCAGCCTCCCAGACTGCTAGCATAGATCTGTGCCACCACTCTCAGCTGACTTGATTTTTTATTATCACCTTTCCTTTTCTCATGTCTTTTTCTGGATTTCATCATGAATGAAAATGAATTTCACTGAGAGTCACTTTTAGCACAAATGACAGTGTGAACTCAGGTGTTCTATTTGCAGCCTGATCTAGGCCAGGGGTTCCGAGCACCCAGGTCACAGGCCAGTACCAGTCTGTGGTTTGTTAGCAACTGGACTGCACAGCAGGAGGTGAACAGGGGGTCAGATTGGGAAGCTCCATCTGTATTTACAGCTGCTCCCCACTGAGCACGTTGCTGCCTGAGCTCTGCTTCCTGTGGGATCACCAGTGGAGCCAGATTCTCATAGGAACAGAAACCCAACTGATAACTGCGTAGGTAAGGGATCTGGGCTGTGAGCTCATCAGGAAAATCTAACGCCAGACGATCTGAGGGAGCTTGGCAGTGATGTTAGTGCCCGCCCCCTCCACCATGGGAAAACTGTCTTGCATGAAACCAATTCCTGGCATCTGAAAAGCTGGGTGCCTCTGATGTAGACCTCTTCCTGGATATAAAAGGCATGATCAAAAAATACAGTGAATGTAAAAATTTTTTTAAAAAATATTTATTACAATAAAAGATATATTGCCATTAATTTCCCTCAAGCTGTTTCTCCTTGCTTCAGAAAACTTATCCCATCATTCTTGCCACTTTCTGAAGCAGTTCTGGAAGTCTTCTTTCATGTGTGACTTTAGTAGTGCAAGTCATGGCTACCTCAATGTCGTGAACCTAATCAAAACATTTATCACTGTGACTCTGACTCTGGGGAAAATCCAGTTAGTAAGATGAACGGGGACACACTACATTTCTCCAAGCCTGCCTTTCTGCTAGATGACACTTGGCAGTAGCATTCACCTCATTTTTGGTGAGGTGAATCATCAAATCAAATCATCAAATCATCTCAAGACACTCACAGTAGAGAATTCCCAGAACTGCTTCAGAAAGTAGCAAGTACAAATGGGGTCTTGGGGTAAGTATATTTGAAGTAAGAGGGTGTATTTTGAGGGAGATAAATGGAGATGTGTCTTTTACTAAAATAATTTTTAAAATTTAAATATTCACCATACATTTTGATTACACCTTGTATCAGCCCTGACTCCAAATATCAAAGGCATCCTTACCCTTGGGGATGGAAGCAAATGGGGACAATTATTTAGAAAGCTTTTGTTGTGATATTGCAAGAATTAGAAAGTATCCTGTCTGCTGTAGTATTCCCAAGGGGTTAAAAAAAAAAAAAAGCATTTGGGCTCAGGGTGTAGCTTAGTGGGACAGTGCTTGCCTAAAATGTGCAAGGTCTTGAGTTCAATCCCCAGTGCTGAAATAAGGAGCAAAACCAAAACAAAGCAACTATAACAAAACCCACACCAACTTCCTGTTAAAGATGCTGGTCTGAGAACAACAGACAAAATGATAACACATGTCTTCTTTCTGTCCCCAACTCTTCTGCCTCTTACTTACACTTCTGCTCCCGCAGAGGACACTTCTTTTTTAATCTGGTAGTATTGGAGATTGAACCCAGGACCTTGCACATCCTAGACAACTACCGTACCACAGAGCTACACCCCCAGCTCAGGGATGTCCGTTCTTCCACTGGTTTTCTTACCTCCTTGCCTCAGGGCAGTGGGCATTTTAAATTTTAGATATCCTGCCTGATGAGGATGAGACCACACTTTTTGTTTGTTTGAGGTCCTGTGGACCTATGACTGAGCAATATCCTTAGCCTGGAGTTCATTCTTAATATAAACCTTTCATATCATCCTTTGCAATGGTGTTTCAAATTTTAATGGATGTAAGTAGCACTAGGGGGAGCAAGTTACAAATGTAGAATCCCAGATTCCACTCCCAGAAGAAGGAGAAAATACACTGGATCCACATTTTATAGAGAGCCCTGTGTCAAATCTGGGACAACAGCCTCAAATGAATAATGCAGGAGTGGATTACAGGTTGAGTATCACTTATCCAAAGATGCTTCGGATAAGAAGCATTTCAAATTGTTTGAGATTTTGAAATAGCTGCATGAGATATCCTGGGGGCTGGGGACCAAACCTAAATACAAAATTCACTTATGATTCAAATATACTTTATACACACATAGCCTGAATTTAACATTACACACTACTTTTTGGTGGTGGTGGTGGTACTACTGAGCACTGAGCTTAGGACCTTCACACTGGTATAATCTCAACCCATTTTTCTGAAACCAGACCTTGCCAAATTGCTTAGTTGCCCAGGCTGGTCTTGAACATTCAATCCTCCTGTTTCAGCCTCCCAGTGTGGTAGGATTACAGACATTCATCACCAGGCCTGTGTTGTTTTTAAATGATGTGTGTAACAAATTTCACGATGTGGCATTTTCTACTTAAAGTTGGCATGCAAGTTTTGTATTTTGAAGCGCTTTGATTTCAGATTATGATATTCAACCTGTCTAATACCTTGACTAAAAAGGATCTCATGCACCTGTATTGATAACACACACACACACACACACACACACACACACACACACTTAGGATGTAGGGAAAAAAGCTCTTTTTCATAGTAAAATGCTAAGCAATCAATGTGGAAGAAATGAAAAAATTATTTCATGATTAGTTTAGAAAGGATTGATTTAGACATAAATCATCAATAGGAGATAAAATCACTGTATAAGAAGAGAAGAAAGATATCCATAAAATCTAAGACTATCACCCCAGACTATGAGTAATTTACCAACAGGAAAATGTATCATTACCATGGAGACACTGTCACTGGCCACTTAGGACCATATGTTTAGGTTTGTTTGCTTGCTGCTAACCAGATCTAAGGAGGTCACTTATTATGGTAAAAAGACAAAGGATTTTTTTTCAAAGCTAGCTCCAAGGAGACGGAGGGGCCCACTTGCCTCAAATCACCATCTCCCTATGCACAGGTATGAAAGGATCTTCTATAGTAAAGAACAGAAAGGAGGGAGAGCCCAGAGAGATACTGTACATCAGCAACCTTACTTCATCTCATTCAGCCTTCTTCAGCTTTATCTTTCCCTTTCTTAGGGAAGGGAAACTACACCTGGTCCTCCTGGGGCCAGCACCTGCACCTTCTGTCATGGGGTTAGGAAGAGGAAGGGGTGTTGGTTATGTGCTCAGCACGAGGAAGTCTGTAAAAGTCACTTATCTCAAAAAATCTAATTTTTAAAGTTTAACTTTGCATGTCTGCTACAAGATCTGGTGGTCATCACCTTGAACAAGGTTCTATCCTCAAGCCAGCAATAATGTGACAAATTCACCAATAATGATACACTAAAGAGGGACACGGAATCACTTAAGGTCTACCAAAAATCTGACCCAGGGGTTGCAAGAATGGCATGGACGTTATACTGCTTGCTTAGCAAGCACAAGGCCCTGGGTTCAATTTCCCAGCACCACATCATTCCAGGAGTGGTGGTGCACACCTGATATCCCAGCAAAGAGTGAGAGAGACCCTGTCTCAAAACAAAACCAAACCCAACCCTAAGTAAAGGAAAGAAGAAGAAACATTGCTACAGCTTCTTCCCGGGGAAGCTCTAGCTGTTCCTTATTCTAGAGACTTCCACTGCTCCTACCACACCTGGCTTCTGTCTGCAATGTCATGAGCAGCTCTTCAGCCTCTGCCATGTGCTTTCACCACTGCAGGGTGCCCATGGAAGGATTGTGTGAGATCTTCTGAAAGGGTTAGCTAAAATAAATCTTTTCTCCCTTAAACTGTGGGTGTTGTAAATTCTCTCCTAGCAATGAGAAAGTAACTAAGACAACTCTTGAGTAGACCTCTTAGATTCTCCCTGCTCTCTCTGAGAAGTTCACCTGCTAGAGCTCTGTTGTATAAAAAGGGTGAGCGAGGCTTTTGCCTCTTTTCATATATCTGTGCTTATGAAATTCACCCAGTGCCAAGGATACCCCATGCTAAACCTGCTGAAATAACTTAAGGCTACATTCTTGTCTAGTGGTCTGAAAGGAACCACATTAGACTTCTGGCATTTTGCTAGGGCTCTATGTGACAACCATTACTTTTATTATTAGCCTCTCTCTCCTTACAACTGAGAAGGATGACCTACCAGGGGAAGAGATAGAATCAGTATTATCTTGTCAAACTTGCCCTCTGGGGTAAGGCTTCCTATTCCAGTCACCCAGCTCCGAACTCTCACATTAATCACTTGACACCTTGGGGTTTTACAACACTGCAAGTGTTCCACAAGACAGGCCGGGACCTGTGGGCAGAGTGACTGCCAAAGCAGAAAAGGGGAAGGTGAGAGATTTAGGATTGGCCGCCTTCCTTAAGCTCACTGTTCTCCAGCATGAATTCTTCTTTTCTCTGGGACCTTGGGAAACAGGTTGTAGGGGCCCTGTTCCCCCCAGTTATTCAAACTGTACCCATTATTTTTTTATTTAGACAGGCATTTATCCCTTAACAACAAAGCTATCTTCCAAGAAAAGAATCACTAGGAGATTTCATTATTGTGCAAACACCATGGAGTGCAATTGCCTACACTATATATAATGTATATTATAGTAGCCTATTGCTCTTATGGCCATGATAAGCAAAAAATAAAAGATTAAGATTGCACAATCAAGAGATGCAATAAATAAACACCACATGAATGAAATTATAGTAAACTTTTTAAAATAAGGATCACCCTATAAAACAATGGAAAAGGGTATAGCATAGTAAACATATAAATCAACCAAGCTCTTACTGACATGTAATATTAAGTATCAAGCATCAAGCTAGGCATGGCAGCACACACATGTAATCCCACCTATTCAAAAGGCTGAGGCAAGAAGACATCAAGTTGAAGTCAGCCTGGGCAACTTAGAATCACCAAGACCTTGACCTGAGAATACTATGAAGAAGAAAAGAATGGAGAGGTGGCAGAAAAAGAATATAGAAGAATAAGTGCTAGTTTTCCTGTTCTAAACTGAATTATGCAGAAAGAGAGGCAGTTTGAGAATTCAACTGGGCTTTCAAAGAAGGACACTTTTGCTCTGTTCCATATTTGAAACTGGAAGGAGACCACCATGTAGATGGCCCTGATTAAACCCAGAAATACACAGAAGCAATACACAGAATGGCCAAGCAAAAATACAGCCTCAAGTGGACCTCTGCCATGATGCTCACAGACTGTCTGCGAGGCAGATGCAGCTCATCTGTCCTAGCAATAGGGGCTGCTGAGTGGACTGACCAACATAGATAGGAACAGGAGAAGCAGGACATGGGCGTAAGGTGTCCACAGGGAGAGAAAAAACAATAAAAGCCAGACTCAGTGGCACAAGCCTGTCTTCCTGGCTACTTCAGAGGCTGAAGCAGGAGGAACACAAGTTTAAAGCTAGCCTGGGCATTTTATCAAGACCCCATCTCAAAATAAAAATTAAAAAATGGCTTCCGGGCAATAATGAAAACACAAAGAAAAAGAGAAGATAAACAGTTCCATTCATAGTTGCCTCAAAGAAAATGAAATACCTAGGAATCAACCTAACTAAGCAAGTAAAGGACCTCTGTACTGAAAACTATAGTACTCTGAAAAAAGAAATTGAAGAGAATTTTAGAAAATAAAAGGACATCCCTATTCAGAGATAGGCAGAACCAACATTGTTAAAATGGCCATACTACCTACACTGATAGGCAGATCTAATGCAAGCCCAATCAAGATCCAACAGCATTTTTCACAAAACTACAAAATGACCCAAAAATTTGGATGGAAACACAAGAGACCCAGAATAACCTAAACAATTCTTTCTAAGCAACAAAACAATGGCAGGAGGTACCACAATATCAAAGCAACAGTGATAAAAACCATGTGGTATTGGCACAAAAACAGACAAGCGGATCAATGGAACAGAACTGAGGATGCAAACATCCCTGAGTACCTTCAACCATCTGATCTTCAATGAAGAGGCCATGAAAACATACACTGTAGTAAAGATAACCTCTTTTAACAAATGGTGCTGGGAAAACCGGCTAGACACATGAAGAAGAATGAAACTAGACCCACATCTTTCACCATGAACCAAAATCAAAATCAAAGATGTAGACATTAAAAGTGGAATAGCTGAATTTGTTGAGAGAGAAAAAAAAATAGTCAAAACCCCTAAAGATATAGACTTAGGTAAGGACTTCCCCAGTGAAACACCCCCAAGCATGTGAGATAACACCCTCAATCAACTAATGGGATTATATGAGACTACAAAGCTTCTGCCCAGCAAAGGAAACTACCAGCAGAGTGAAGAGGGCACTCGTGGAATGGGAAAAATCTTTGCCAGCTACTTTTCAGATTTATCAAGAATATATAAAGAACTGAAAAAAAAAACCCTCCAAAATAAAGGAACCAATCAAACAACGGACAACTGAAATGAATTAGACAGTTCTCAGAAGTCTGAATGGCCAGCAAATATATGAAAAGTGTTCAGCATCTTTTGACATCGGAGAAATGTAAATTAAAACACCAGTCAGGTTCCACCTAACTCCAGTAAGAAAGGCTGGGGCGATGGAGGGACAGCACAGAGGTTAGAGTGCTTGTCTGGCAAGCTCAAGATCCTGAGTTCGATTCCCCAGCACCACATAAAGCTGGGCAAGTTAGCTCATGCCTGTAATCCCAGCACTCAAGGGGCCAAGGCAGCAGGACTGCCGTGAGTTCAAGGCCAGCCTTGAACTGTAAGATTGGAATTCAGAGTGAGACTGTCTCAAAAAAAGAAAGGCTGTATTAAGAATCCAAAAAATAACAAATGCCGGCAAGGCTGTAGGGAAAAAGGAACACTTCCACATTTCTGATGGAACTTTAAACTAGTACAACCACTATGTAAAGCAGTATGAAGATTCCTCAAAAAAAAAAAAAAAAAACAGATATCCCATTTGACCCAGCTATACCTCTTCTGGGTATCTTCCCAAAAGAGTTAAAGTCATCATACTATAGCGATACATGCACACCGATCTTTACAGCAGCTACAATTCATAATAGCCAAATCTTGGAATAAGCTCATACGTCCAATCACAGATGAAAGGATAAAGATGTGGTATGCATACGCAATAGAGTTCTACTCTGCCATAATGAAGGACAAATTTGAGTCATTTGTGGGAAAAATGGATGTACCTTGAGGCCATTATGCTTAGCAATATGAATCAGGCACAGAAAGTTAAGTCTCCTATGGTTTCTCTAATATGAGAAAACCAAACCACAAAAAAAGTAAAAGAGAGATGGAAGTAAGTCCGATTTTGTGAAGAGGGAAAGGGGACATGAAAGAGGGTTAAGAGAGGGAAGGGAAAAGAGATGTGACATGTAAATAAATTTTAAAAATAACTTATAAACCAAAAGGGCTATGGGGCTGGAGGAACATCCCAGTGGTTAGGCACTTGCTTAGCAAGGGCAAAGCCCTGAATTCGATTCCTCAGCAACATATAAGCCAGGCGTGCAGGTGCATGTCTGTAATCCCAGCACTTAGGATCCTGAGGCAGGAGGTTTGCTGTGAATTCTAGACCAGCCTGGACTACATAGTAAACTCAGGACCTGGCTATACTGCAGAATGGGACCCTGTCTCAAAAAAAACAAAAGAAAAGAAATAGGGTGTTGCTGTAACTCAGTGGTAGAGCATCCCAGGCTTTGATCTCCAGTACTGATAACAAAAACAAGATAAAACAAAAAACAATGAGAAGCTAAATCACAAGACCCAGCCCAAGCCACGAAAGAATGGATCTCATTAGCTATAAATTGTCAACAAACAGGTGACAGACGGCAGATGCATAAATCTACCTCTTTTGCATCATCAGATACTTTCTGAGAAGGGGACAAATGCAAAGACCTAAGACTTTGAGAATTTACTTCTAAAAGATCTGGTTAGGTATGCTTCTCCTGTATAACAAATATCCCAAAATACAATGACAAAACAAGAATTAAATCAGATTATTATTATTATTTACCAGTGTATTTGCCAGGGATTGAACCCAGAGCCTTACACATGCTAGGCAAATGCTCTTCTACTGAACTACATTCCCAGCCTGATTCAAAGTTTTGTGAATTAGAGGTATCTGAAAAGAAAGGCTTTATGTAACTGTATGGTTGCTAGCCAAAATGGGAAAGAGACTGGTCCAAGGGCAAATTCCCTAAACGAAGATTCTCCCAAGGTGTATCAGGACCAGGCCCCACAGCAGGAGGGGAGCAGCAGACCAATGCGCAAACCTTCAACTCCATTCACAGCTGCTCATTATAGACTGGATTATCTCCCGAGATCTACCTTCTAACCTATCAGTGGAGCGTTAGACTCTCATAAAAGCATGAACCCCACTGTGAACTGCATTGTGAGGGATCTAGATTGCATGTTCCTTATGAGAATCTAATGCCCAATGATGACCTGAGATGGAGCTGAGCCAATGATGCTACTGACACCTCCTTTAACCCCAACATCCTGTTCCTTGAGAAAATTATTGTATGGTTTGGATCTGAAGTGTCCCCCAAAGCCTCATATACCTATGGATACTGTGTAGTGTTGAGAGGTGGGCATCGCTGGATATTTGAAGGATAGTTGGGGCTTGACCTGGAAGGGCGTGTGCTGGTTCCACCCTTCCTCCCAGTGGAGTCTTTCTTCTGCCATGCTGCTGTGAGGATCTCTGTCTCTGGAGCACTGGCTCCGGCTCTGGCTCTAGCTGCAGTCCCATCATGGGAATCCCCTGTTGTCCAGCTGCCTGTGAATGGTCTGTGACTTCCTCAAACTGTAAGCTAAAATAAAACTTTTCCACCCCCAATTTGTGCATGTCAGGTATTGAGTTACAGTGACAAGAAAGTAACTAAGACAATTATCTTCCACAAAACCAGTCCCTGGTGCCAAAAAACGTTGGGCATTGTTGTCCTAAATCACAGTACCAGTATGACCAGACTTAAGAGTCTGGGATATTTTATAACAAAATTTGGGGGAGAAAAAAAAATTCTTTACATTGAGCTCACATTTGCTGTAGGTAGAAGGGGCCAAAGTCCTAAGATAGGAAGTCCGTATTTGCTGCTTCTTGATTGGCTGGTTCCAAAAAAGCATGTGGCCTTGATGTACAAGAAATGAATATGAGAGCTTTCTCTTTTTGTTGATTTAATTAGAAGCTATGAGTTAAAATTACTTATCTTCTCCCTCCTTTCATTCTCTGATCTGTAACTTAATTTAAAGCATCTCAGAATTCTCTTATTATAAGCTTTACATTTTTATTCATAGATTTGGGATTTAGTTGAAGCTCTTCTGGTTTTAAATAGGATCAACAGGGCTTAACTTCTGTTCCTGGGTGTAGTTCAAGTCAGTTCCACAAGTCATCTGTGCCACTGAGCCTGGCTCCTTGGACTTTTTGTTTGTTTGTTTTTGTTTTTGTTTTATCCAGACCATGGTGGTACCTGTAATCCCAGCACTCTAGGTGGCTGAGGCAGGCGAACTGCAAGTTTGAGCTTGCAATTTAGCTAACTGGCAAGACCCTGTCTCAAAATAAAAATTTGTAAAGGGCTGGGATATAGCTCAGTATGATGGCCCTGAGTTCAGTCCCCAGTACCTCATTTAAATAAATAATTAAAAATTTAAAAATAAAATTCAAACCTTTTTTTGTGTTTTCTGCAAGTACTGGGATGGAACAGAGGGGCCCTCTATGAGCTATATCTCCAGCCTTTTTGAATTTTTTATTCTGAGACACAGTCTTGTTAAATTGCCTATACTGGACCTCAACTTTTCTCTTCCCGCCTCAGCCTCTCCTGGTGCTAGGATTACAGGCCTGTGTTACCAAGTGAAGGTGCCTCAATACCCAACATCTACAACTTTAGGCAAGGAAAGGTTTATTTTAGCTCACAGTTTCAGAAGGCCACAGTCTGTTCACGGGTGGCCAGCAACAGTCAAGCACAGGGCAGAGGCAGAAGTGGAGGTGGCTCCTCACAGCTTTGCAAACAGGAAGCCAAGACAAGTCCCCAAAGGAAGGCAGCAGGCAACATATATCCTTCCAAGTCCCAGCCTCAGTGTTCCATCCCTTCCAGGTTTAACACGCACCCCCACCCCCCCACCCCCGCCCACACACACACCTATAATCCAACCCATACGCCTGCAATCCACCCCTCCAGACCAGGCCTCATTCTCCCAACAGCACATGGTTCCAAAGACAACCCATAACATCCAAGTACATGAGGCTTTGGGGGGACGTTCCACAACCAAACCACTATACTCTTCCTCCTCTTTCTCTTCCTCCTTTCTTCTTTCTTTCTTCCCATCCTTCTTTCTTTCTTCTCCTTGGCCCTCCTTGGGATCAAACCTGGGACCTTTGCACTGAACTGCATTCACAGCCTTGTTTTTAATTTTTTTATTTTTTTTTTTGAGAGGTCCTTGCTAAGTTGCTACATTGCCCGGGATGGGCTAGAATCTGCAGTCCTCCTGCCTCAGCCTCCTACAGTGCAGGATTTACAGGTCTGTCCCACCTGGCACAGCTCTTCTTCTTTTTAAATATCTCCTCCTAGTGAATGAACTTAAGGAATTTCAGGGGACAGAGGTGGGGCTTGTTGTATAATAAACCATATGTAGTTATAATCTGTTTATACTGAGAAGTAGTAGTTGGGGCATTTTTAAAGATGGTTTGCTACATTTGTTTTGCCTCATGATAAACTGGTCATAACTCAACATCATAACTTGTCCTTAGATGTAGTAATTTTGATATGGAAAGGTCTTACCATGGATCAGATGATTCACATCTGTACTGCTAAACTATTACGCAAGCCAGACTGAGCTTTCTGTTGCAAATACCTTGAAGGGGGGAGTTATTTATAAATATAGAGACAAGTAGCCTGACTATACTTGTTTCATCCTAAATGACCTTTCTTTATCTTAACATTTGATAAAAATTTTATTTTATGTGGAACTTAAAGCATAACCAAAGCTCCTCTTGGGTAAATGGCAGGTCTATGGTACAGGAAAGCCATTATGAGTACTGCCAAAGCATCCCCACTGGTAGAGAAGGCATACTATTAAAAATGACGTACTGCCGTCTCACTCCAATAGGAAAGGCTTACATTAAGAACACAAAAAATAATTGCAGGTGAGGCTATGGGGGGAAAGGACCACTCTGTACTGTTGGTGGGGCTGTAATCTGGTTGAACCATTATGAAAACAGTGTGGAGATTCCTTAAAATCTGAGAATAGAAATCCCATTTGACTCAACTACAGCTCTACTGGGCATTGTTCCAAAAGAACTAAAGTCATCATGTCATAAAGACTCATGCACATCCAAGTTTATCGCAGCAACATTCATGATATCTAAGTTCTAGAAACAACCTACATGTCCATAAACAAAGGAGTGGATAAAGAAAATGTAGTATTCATTTGCAATGGAATACTTTGCAGCCTTAAACAAAGATCAATACAAAGCATTTGAAAGAAAAAATAAGGCCATCTTAAGTCAATAATGCTCAGTGAAATGAACCAAACACAAAGGATTGAGTACGGCTTGGCGACTCTCATATGAGACTGCCATAAACGCATGCAAAAAAAAAAAAAAATCCTAATGTAAGAGACAGGGAAGGAAGGGGGTGACAGACTGCTAGGAAAGGGAAAAGACACTGAGAATAGGAGGGCAGGAAGAGACGGGAAATGTTAAGAGGGAAGGAATAGTGGTCAAATAGGATATATATGGACACAGAGTTATGTTATTAACATAGCAATGAATCTGTAGGTCATGCATATTCAAAAGATAAGTTTATTTTTAAATGAAAAAAAAAGCTCACTAAAAGGAGACTGCTTAACTCCAGGGTTGGAGGGCCAAATGATAAGGTCTGGAGCTCAGCTTGAGGCACAATGGTCAAATCTATACTTGCAGAGCTGACCTGATGAAAACTGTCACTGCAGTAGACACTACTGCCACCAGTGAGCCCTGGATGCTGCACATGGCTCCAACAGGAGCTCATCTTTTCAGCAACAATTTTGTGGCTACCACTGGTGCCACATCTTTGTCAGGAACTCAGCCTTGCATGTGATTTAAAAAAAAAAAAAAAAAGGCTGTTTTGACCACAATCCTTCACAGCAAAGGCCCCTCTCTAAGCCAACTTCACTTTTTTTGGTATGTCTTGTAGTATGGATCTCATTGGTAGGGCTAGGACATACTTGTGTCCTTCCCACAAAGGAAGCTGGAAAGTGGGATTTTCTTGACCTTGTAAAGAGGATATCCTGTGACAGCTTACTCCTCAAACACTGAAGAATGTTCCAGTACTTCTGAGAATCCAGAAAAAAAAAGAAAAAGAAAAAAGTAGCCTTCTTCAAATATGAATACAGATTCTTTAAATCTGCCATAGTGGGTCCTTCAAAGTCTGCACATATGTGCATAAGCATGTACTGTCATTTATTTGGCAAATACCCAACACACTTAAATGATTTACTTCATTTCTTTGTAATTAAAACCTGCCTTAGTTATTTACTTGTTGCTAGGACAGAAGAGCCAACATCCAAAACTTAAGGGAGGAATGATTTATTTTAGCTTACAGTTTCAGAAGGTCTCACACAGTCTATTCATGGACGGCGGGCAGCAATGGAAGCACATGGCAAAGGTCAAGTGAGATAAAATCTCTTCGCAGCATGGCAGACAGAAAGCCAAGTGAGTCAGAAGTGAGGCAATGTCTGGAGAGTAAGGACAGGGCACAGCTTTCCCAAGTAGAAGCTATAACAGTGTTTCTTCTTCCTTTATTCAGATCAGTCTGCCAGTTGGGCTACCCACCCCAGGATGAGTGATCTTCTCTCATTTTCTGGCCCACAAATCAATCACACACACCTGAAAACTCTGTCCTGGGTGTTTCCTAGTCTCAAAATGTTGACATAATTCCTCCATGCCAAGCCCCAAATATCTGTCACTTCCAGCCAGACCCCACCTCTCAACAGCATGAAATTTAATAGGTATCATACTATATCCAAATATAAGAGACTTTTAGGGGACATTCCATAAACAAACTATAACAAAACCATGCTACCATAGATATCTTTAGAGATATATGTACAAATATATATATACAAACATAAATATATTTGTACACACTGACTTATCTTGGTAGAACTGTTGTTCACAGGGCATTCAAAGTCATACATTGTAATAAATATTTTAATGTTATCTTCTATTAAAATAAATGATAGGGGTTTTGGACGTAGCTCAGTGGTTAAAGCACTTGACTTACAAGTACAGGGCCCTAGGTTTGATTCTCCAGCACCACATAAACTGGGCATGGTAGTATATGCCTGTACTCAATTATCAAGAGGCTGAGGCAGGAGGGCTGTCATGCATTTGAGGCCAGCATGGGCTACATAGTGAGTTCAGGACCAGCCTGGATTTCAGAGCAAGGCCATGTCTCAAAATAAATAAATAATAGTTTTACAAAATGATATCCTGCAACAGGTGTGGTGGCACACCTGCAATCCCAGCATTCTAGGAGACTGAAGCAGGAGGATGGCAAGCTTGAGCCCAACCTGGGCAACTCAGCAACTTAGTGAGATCCTGCCTCAATGTAAAAAGGGCTTGGGCCGTGGCTCCAGCAATGCAATTGGGTAATGCCTGGTACTTATAGAACAGTAAAAATACTGGGAAGGTAGCTCAGGGCAAAGGCCCTGGGATCGATCAATTCCTAATACTGCCGAGAAAAAAATTATACTATGCACAAATCTAATGCTTCTTGGGGCACATTTCTTGGAGGGCATATTGAATGTGTAAATAATTGATTTTGTGTTCCATATCTGATGACTTTGTTGAAATTTACACAACTCAGTTTTAGCTCTGAATTACTCCAGCTGACCTTTATGAAGGTTTTATTTGTGTACAGCAGGTGTTCAACTTGTTGTAATCTATGGGGTTGTTGGCTGGTGTGTTGGCTCACAATCTGTGTTGGATTCATGCCCCATGTTGCTGAAGAGTGAAACCATGGATGAAGGAGACAGGGGATAGAGAAGGCACTTTATGCAGAAAATTTGAATAACAGAAATAGAAGCTTCTGCTAGTTGGAAGTGGAGCTGAAAGGTGGGGGGGGGGGGCAGCCATGTGGTTTTGTTTCTACGTTCCTTTGTAAATGAGCTGTATAGGCAGTAATCCCTAGAAGGAGCTTGGTCATAAAGGCTCAGTTGCTAAGGTTCAGTTGCTGAGGTTCTCTACCCTTAAGAAGCCGGTGGGATCCTCCACCCTTAAGATCTTTGACCCTATTGTCTTTGTAGCTATATAACATTTAATCATCAACAGTTCCAGGGAGCAGTCAGCTACAGGCTGCTATTCCCATAAATTCTCCATTAATCTTGCTTTTCCTATAAGTTCTCCATTTGGCTGGGGGGCGGGGGTGGACCTTCTATATCCACTACCTCTTCAAATAGTCCTCCCTCAGAATGTTTCACCCTAACTGCCATTAGGAGATTGGGGTAATAACTGCTCTGGCTACTTCCAGATGACAGTAGGTGTTTTTGTGGTGGCAGTTAGGTATTCACTCCATAGGAGGTGATCTAGGGTCTCCCAGTAGAAATCAGGAGACTCGCTTTGATGGAGTTTGATATAGAGTGGCATCTGCAGGCTGAAGGACTGTAATCTGGGGGAAACAAACTGTAACAAACAATTTATTAGGCAAAGCCCAAAGAGTAATAAGAGTAATATCAGAGATAATGATTCCTATGGTTAAAAAGATTTCTCCCCTAAGTAGATGACAAAACATGACTTCAAAGACTGAGTCAGAGTCTGACATAGCATTAACTTGTTGGTGCAAATCCAAGACATAAGACCTATCGTCAAAATTATCAGGAATACACACACACACACACACACACACACACACACACACACACACACACAATTTGCCTCAATAATAGCACAAGTTTTCCCTTAGGTGACCATTAGAATGTCAAAGGCGATTCTATTTGGAGAACAGCTGGTCTCATTAATTTAACTTCAGTGTTTGTACATCCTGAGGTATTTGTGGCCATACAAGAGAAAATCAGGAGCAGAAAAAAAAAAAATTCAATTCTTAAAGAAGCTGACAAGTTAGCTAGAGCTATTTAATGAGTAAAACCAGAAGTCTGAAGATAAGTGAGTGCTACTTATCTGAGATGATTGCTGATGTCTGTTTTCCAAGTAGAAACATGAATCCTTCTAGCGACTCCACTGAGTCGCTTGACGACAGGAGCAGTGGGTCCTTCCAAAGCTTCAGGCGTAAGTGATGGATCCAGGAATAATAGTCAATAAATTTGGCTGCAGTGGGCATAGACAGGATTATAGTATAGAGTCCCTCCCCAAGTGAGCTCAAGAGAGGTTGTTGTGGACACCAACATCAGATCCTTCAGTTCAAAGAGTAGGGATCCCTCCATTCATGGTAAAGCCTCTGTCCCTTCAACCAAAGTTTTCTGAAACAGAGAGACAAAATGTTTACCTTGAGCCTCAGTTCAGGGTCCAATAAGAAATCATTGCTTAGAAATGGCCCCCATATAAGGTCTTAGCCAGCCTTCTTAGGCAAAATTCTTATTCTCATCAGAGCTATGAGCAGGAATGTCACTTAGGGAAGTCCTTTTTCCTACATAAGCTTTCACAGGTGAATTTTGAATGTGGGTCTCATTAATTTCCCTGGGCTCTCTGACCCCGCCACCACAGGCCACGTTAGTCCAGCAGTACAAACTCTTTATATCGTTTTTTTTTCTGTCATTTTCTTCTGCCTTTCCCCATAAAGTTGGCTAAAAGCTACAAACAGTACCCAAGTGGCAGCCTGAATGTCGGGCTGCCTGAGATTTCCTCAACCAGATTAAGTAGCCCAATAATCTTAATCTCAGTCTCAGGCAAAGTCTCTAGACAAGGGCAAAATGCCAACACACTTTCTGCCAGAGTGTAGCATGCATGGTTTTTAAATCAACTGCCAACGGTATCCTCCATCCCGTCTGAAACTTCTTGAGTGCAGCCTTTCCAATCCACACTACCATCGGCATTCTGGTCTTCTGAGCTCCAACCAGAATCTCCCATCAAGCATGGCTCAGAGCACTCCAAGGCTTTTCCAGCCTGCATCTTCAAACCTCTCCAGACTCCTCCCAAAACTTCCAAACTACATAGCCAGTTACAGTCACAGCAATGACCCCACTTCTTTGATACCAATTTCTGTCTTAGTTACTTCTTCATCGCTGTGATGAAAAATCCAACATGTACCAGTTTGGGTAGGTTTAAGCCATCACCACATGCAATGGCTTGTAAAAGAAGTCATCCTTTAAGTCTAGCACGGAGGATGATTTTCTGGAACTTGTGCCAGGAAAGTATAGGAGTTTGAGATGACAAGTTGGATGGGGACCACAATTTCATGCATATGCCTGAGGTTTTGAACTAGTCTGCAAGTCCCACTGTCGTCGTCATCGTCATCGTCGTCATCTCCTTCTCCTTCTCCTTCTTCTTCTCCCAGAATAGGAGTTTGCATAAGCTATCACATGGGATCAAGAGGCCCTGTTTCCTAAGCCCCTCGATAATGGGATTAAGCTCTCTATCTGCTTCTGGCTTTAAAGGATATTGCCTCTGACAAGGGAAGAAATTAAGATCCTTCAAGGCAATCTTATCCCGTGCTGCTGTTTGAGCTTGTCCCACCTTTCTCCATGAGGCCCAAACCTGGGGGTTAATATCCATGTTCATTAAAAGCAGAGGCTCCTATAATTTTTCTGGAAACACTAAGACTGTTGCCTTTACTGTGGTTAAAAGGTCTCTTCCAAACAAAGGAGCAGGACCTTCAGGAATCAATGAAAAGGAAGGAAGGAACAAAAAATTTTGCCAAGTGCATCTGAGGAGTAGGGTAAAGTATCTGTTCAGAGACTTGCCCAATAGTCTTCACACAACCATTGAGGATTTTGAAAATTGTTCCCAAAAGTTACAGTGCCAGTGCCCAACAAGGGAATTTCAATATACTCAACAATTATAGTTACTTGGGGCACCCACTGGGCCTTGTAAATTCATCTCTGCCATTCTGACCCCCTGCCTATGAGTTCCCTTTTTGGGGGAAAGGCTGTTTTCCAGTGTTTGCGTTTGCAGACTGGGCAAGGGCCAGAGGCAGAGTTGAGGCAGTCCCTGCACATATGGCCTGACTTCCTACACACAAAGCAATATTCCCTTGAGGGAGGAACTCTTCCCTTATTCACTTGGGGTTTTATTTGCCCATTTGTTTCCTTCTTTCTCTTCTTCCATCTCCCTGTGATGAAAAGTCTTACTAGCTACTTTTAGTAAATTCTGAAGGTCTGTGCCTGTGCCCAAATCTATCTTCTGAACTTTTCTATGGATGTCTGGGGCCACTGGGGTTATAAACTTATCTCTCAGCAAAAGGTGCTCGGAGAGCACATCAGGTTGTACACTGGTATACTTTCCCATGTCCCTCTTGAGCCTCGGGAAAAAAATTAGGGGTTTCTCTATCACTTGAATAACCTCAGAGAGCTTTAAATACTTCAAGGGATTAATTTTAGAGTGATGTAGCCCCCTTGATAACACGGGTTACAAAGTGGTTAGTAAGTCCCACACCCTTGGGAGTATTGATGTGCCATCGCAGGGGATCATGGGGATCTGCCTCTCTACTTCAGAGGATTCAGTCCTTTCTTTGTGGCAACAGTTGCATTGATCATCAGCCTAGTTAATGGTTTTGTTTCCTGCTCCTGGGCTGATAAGGTTTGTCCCAAAAGCATGGCTACCACCTTATAATCCAGACCATAATTCTGGCTAATTTCTTTTAAAACCTCAATATAGGGGCTGGAAGTGTAGGTCAGTGATTACAGCACTTATCTAGAAAGTGTGAGGTCCTGGGTTTGATCACCAAGCACCCCACTGGTGGTACAAGCCTGTAATCCCAGCACTCAGGAGGCTGAGGCAGAAGGACTGTTGATTGTTTTAGGCTAGCCTGGGCTATATAGTGAGTTCAGAACCAGCCTGGACTACAGGAGAGACCCTGTCTCAAAACAAAAAAAATCTCAGTATAGTTTTCAGGATCATCTGAGAAGTTGCTAAAATCCTTTTTGTCTCCATTCTCTCAGAGGCAAGAGGAGAGAATATGGATCCTAGTAACTTGTCCACCTCTGGATAGAGACCTGTAAGGGATAGAGACCTAGGCACAATTCTCTCTGGGGGTACAGGCTAGGGTGGCAGAGGAGGGACTGCTAGATATTCACCCTGCTTTTTATTTTCCTCCATGTACTCTCCAGGCGATAAACCAAGAGACTCAGGTCGGTCTCTCAGTGCCATTCTCTCTGGGACCCCAAACAGGGTAGGACGCTGGGAGTCAAGTCACTTCAGGCTCCCCAGCAGGAACAGGGTCTTGCTTGGGAACAGGCTCCCACTCTCCCCTCCTTCCTCTTTCCCATTATTTTCTTTACTCTCTTTGACTGTAGGGCGAAGCTGGAGGCCACCAAAGTGGCAGGGTCTGGTTTACAAGTCTGGCCCAATTCAGAATTCTCACAAAGTACAGGAAAATCTTGCGTATCTCCATTTTACTTTTGTTCACACACTAGAATTCTACAATAGTGCTCTGGTTAATTCTGCCCCCTACTGGCCGTTTCTGTTCATTTCCCAGGAGGATCCCTTGCCACGCCATAACAAAACTGTCTT
Organism: Ctenodactylus gundi; assembly: GCA_004027205.1. Taxonomy (NCBI): domain Eukaryota; kingdom Metazoa; phylum Chordata; class Mammalia; order Rodentia; family Ctenodactylidae; genus Ctenodactylus; species Ctenodactylus gundi. The sequence continues at coordinate 300,949 of PVKB01002084.1, read as the reverse complement.
TTTAAAATTTTTTTATTTTATTTTATTTATTTATTTATTTATTTATTTTGGGAGACAGTCTCACTCTGTAGTCTGGGCTGGTCATGAACTCACTATGTAGCCCAGGCTGGCCTAGAACTCACAGCAATCCTGCTGAGGCCTCCTAAGCAGCAGGATTGCACACATGCATTCCCATGCCTGGTTCATGCGGTGCTGGGGAATTGAACTCAGGATCTTGAGCTTGCTGGACAAGCACCCTAACTGCTGAGCTCTGCCTCAGTCCAGAATGATCCCAATTTTTAAGTATACAAAGGAGTCTTTGAACTACTTGCAGCACTGCCTGTTCTGAAAGAGAGACCACTATATGGGTTTGAATGATCTGTGCCTTATCCTTAAGTAATTCATTCTCATGACTTTATGATTTGCATCTCCCGATGCTCCCAGACTTGAGTGAAGGGATCCTAGTAGATAGGGTGTCCTGGGCCACATGGTCACATGCCATACTCAAGGATCACCTCTGGATTACATAAGGCTTTAAGAAAAATTCCAATAGAAAAGACCCCTGCTGTCTTAGTCTTTCAGGCGACTCAGCCTATGTAACCTGAGTGAATCCTTCACCCTACTCAATTCTTCTAAAGTTGAAGGGGGTATCCATTCTTGTTGTGTCCTGACCCAGTGATACCACTTATCATGCCAGGGATCACAACGGAACTGTCCTGAACCTTTTCTCTTTGACTTTGGAGTAGGGATGTATTATTCCCTGGGTGAACTGTAATCCCATTAGAAAGCAAAAATATGTAGCCCCACACACACATACAAAAGGATTTTTCTAAATTTATCTGAAACCTCCAGCTACTGTAGACCCTTAGCTCTATAAATTTTTAAGAAATCTGGGGACCCATAAGGTCTTCTTTTTCCTCCTTCCTGGAAAAATATGTCCTGCTAATTTGAGCGAACTAGAAAAATTATGGCAGTCTGTGGGGCAGGCCACCTGGCTGCCATGGTGTGTGATGGAGCTCCTGGCTGGGGTTTAGCTGCAGATCTCCATGTCCACGGCAGATAGTAGGTGCCTTAAACTTCATGTGGCCAGAACTCAGCTCTCTGATGCCCACTGCCCAGCATGTGACAGGCGATGGAGCCCAGGCATCCTGCTGAAGACGGCAGAGACAGGGAGGGCTGAGGCATGGATGCAATGTGTCTTAAAGCCATGACAAAAGGATAATTTCCACCCATGATACCCAGACTGCCTTTCCCCACCTCCCCAAAACCCAGAAAGAAAGTAACACTGCCACTAGTGAGCTCAGTACAGATGCACCAAAAGGGCTGTTTGGGATTTTCCCTGCTTCTTCCTTATCAGCCACACTAAAATAAAACATTTGAGAAAAGGCATCTTATAAATGCTAGAATAAATGTGACATACTGTCACCCAAAAAGCAACTCCTCTACCCAAACTGTTTAGCTATTCTTCTAGAACTAAGACAAGGCCAGAGGACTGGATGAATAGCACGACGTTACAGCACTTCCCTAGCAGGGCACAAGGCCCTGGGTGCGATTCCCTAGCACAACATAAGCTGGGTATGGTGGCACATGCCTGAAATTTCATCACTTGGGAGGCTGCGGCAGGAAGATTGCATTGTGTTTCAGGCCAGCCTGGGATACATAGTGAATTCAGGATCAGCCTTGACTACATAAAGCAGGATTCCATCTATACATACATGCATATATACATACATACATACATACATAAAAGAATTAAGACAAGAGAGTGGGAATCTGCAGAGAAGAATGATTTGTCTCCTTTAAGCTCTATAGTGGATTACTGGAACCCCATTCCCACATATTGTCACCTGTGAGAGGGTTGGGAACATGTAAATTGAGGGGGTTTCCCCTAGTCACACTGGGAGACAAAACTGAAAATGAAACCCAGTTTGGAGAGGCAAATTCTCCTTATGCCAGAAAAGCATTAGGGGATTGATTGTGATCTAACCTAGCAAGTCTAGCCTCTGAGTCTTAAGACTGGTAACTACCCTATCAGCTTTTCTTTTTTTTTAAGGGTCTTGGTCTATAGCTCAGGCTGGTTCTGAAATCACTAGTAGCCCAGGTCAGCCTTGAACACAGAGCAACCTTCCCGCCTCAGCTTCCCAAGTAATTACAGGCATGTACCCACCTGCTTGGCTTATGTGGTACTGAAGAATTGAACTCAGGGCCTTGCAGTTGCTAGGCAAGTGCTCTAATCACTGTGGTGTTCCTCCAGCCCCATCCTATTGGCTTTTTAACTGGCTGCCAGAGGTCCAATATTTTGAGACTAAGGGTCTCATGGTAAAGGCAAAATGCTATCAGAGATAATAGATTCCACTTACCTCTTCCTGGCCTCCCTGGAGTGATCCTGAACAAGCTCCCAGGGTGTCAACTGGCTCACAATCTATGTCTCACAATGTCAATGAACGAAATCACAAATGAAGTAGGTAAGGTGTAGAAAAGGCATTTTATTCAGAAAAAGTAAAAGGCAAAGGGATACAAGCTTCTGCTAGTCAGAGGGGAACCTGAAAGGATAGCCACATGGCTCTGTATTGGGGTATTGGAAAAGTAATGACATATTTTCTATTTTTGCCTAAAGTCATTTATTTATATAAAGAACAAAAATCCATCTGATATATTGCCCATTTTGTTCTAGTACCTTTTGCCATCTTTCAGTGAGCTTCGTAATTTCTCTTTCACAGAAGGACCTGTCTTTATCAACAAAAAAAAAATGAACAAAGACTGATTTACAGCCTCATTTGAATTAAACAGTATATCACATAAGGGATTTTGAAGAGTGAAACAAAAGGCAGTCTGACAGTGCATGGTCAATTGAGTATGCAGGGAGGGGCAACACAGCCCATTCAAGCTCCAGTAAGTTTTGACAGGTGATCAAACTTACATACGGTCTCAAGTTGTCATGATGGAACACAAGTCTTTGACAATTAACAAGCTCTGGATGGGTCTGGATGATGGATTCATTCAAACTATCCAATTGTAAACATTCAAAAAGGGCTGGGAAAAAAGTCTCCATGGTAGAACACTTGTCTAGCATGTATGAAACCACAAAAACAATAAATAAATAAAACACTGCTCTTGAAGAAGTACTCACCAGGTTCATCTCAGGATAAGCAACAACTGTTGGCATGCTTTTATACTTTTGCTGCAAAGGATACAATATTGTTTTATATTTATTTTTCCCATTTTTATTTATATATGTGATACATAATGTTTTACAATGAACTTGAGTATTTTTGTGCACATATATACCACATCAACATTACAATTCCTTCCCATTTTTGGTCCTTCCATGCTAGTTAGGGAGCACTCTCTAACCCCTAACTCTCACTATCACACCCACCTGGTTCCATAGAATGCCTGTATTCTGAAGGCCAGTGCACACAAGAAAAGAAAAATGACAATGTAATTCATGAGGCTAGAAAAATGTGAGAAAGAAGAAAGAAGTTAAATTTCAAATGCCTTAGCTAGGTACTGAAAGGATGTTTGTACATTCAAAAGACATTCAGGTTATCATTCCATCAATCAGTTTTCTTAGGATACCCTTACATCAAAGATTGATTAAGTGAATTGCTACATTAAATGAACTTAAGTCTATATCACAAAAGCATATTACACATAAAGCAACAGATATGAAGGCATACTTATTTCAGAATTTTTAAAAGTTCCATAAATTATTTACTCACATTTCACTAATTACTAACATTTTTGCCAGATTTGGTTTATCATTTTATCTGCCTATCCATCCATAAATTCCATATGTATACATGTACAGATTTATGAGAAAGGTGGTACTGTTTTAGTAGAATATCAACCAGTTGATTCAAATACCAATCTATTTTTTTTTTTTTTGTTATACTTTCTCTTTAGCTGTTTCCTTTCCTCCATGTATTTCGGTGCAGTTGTCTCTCTGTCTCTCTCAAAGATTCCTTCAAGTATTTTCTTCAATTCTCTAATGGTTGCAATTTTTTTAGGGATTTTTGGTCATAAAAATTTTTTACTTCTCCTTCAATTTTCAGAAACAATTTTGCTGGATACAACAACCTGGGCTGATACTTGCAGTCATTTAAAGCTTGAAACATCTTGCTCCAGGCTCTCCTGGCCTTTAAAGTTTGCACTGAGATAGCTACAGTAATTCAAATGTGATTGCCTTGGTTTGAATAATGTCTGTTTTTCTCTTGTTGCTTTTAATAGTCTCTCTTTATTTTGTATTTCTGAGGTTTTGATTATGATACATTGTGGCAAGTCTCATTGCTCTTTGAAGGTATCTGGAGTTTATAAGCTCATTGTACCTGAAAAGTAATTTCTTTTCCTGGATTTGGAGAATTTTTCTTGCTTGATTTCAGTGAATAAATTCTTTATACCTTCAGTGCTGTCTTCTGCTCTTTCTTCCACACCAGTAATTCTGAGATTGGTTCTCTTTGAGTCATCCATCAGGTGTTACACCTAGCCACATGGCTCATTTCTAATTTTGGAGTCTTGCCTAATTATAAAAATTGTGTCTTCAGCCTTGTCTTCAAGGTCTGAAAATCTGTTCTCACAATGTCCTAGGTGACTTCTCCTGCTTTCAAATGTATTTTTCATATTCTGAATTTCAGCTAGATTTCTTTTCAAAATTTCCATTTGTCTATCAAAATGTTCCTTCATATCTTGCATTTCCTTATTTACCTACATACATGAGTTTCTTTAAAAGTAAAGTTGCCAGAAGAAAAAGAGATGACAGGAAATAGGAAGTTAGGTTTTATGGGGAGAAGAGGAGGATCTGGGGTAGGGAAAGATAGTGTGGAGGAGGGGAAGAGAAGGGGAGAATGATTGAGACATGATATGCATATGTTGCAATTCCCCAACTTGAATGTAATTATTATATGCCACAAACACATACTAATAAAAAGAATAATACTGGGGAAAAGTGGAGTTGTGGGGTTAGGAACATATTTTTATCTTCCACTTTAGGAGATATTAGTAATTATTATCTAAAGTGGTTATACAGTAGTTCCTGCTTATCTGTGATGGACGTATTCCAAGGTTCCTAATGGATGCCTGAAAATTGTGAACAGGACTGAATTCTATTTATATTACATAGCAGTGTTTTTTTACACATCTAAGAGAAAGTTTAATGTATAAAGTAGGCATAGTAAGAGATTAACAACAATAACTACTAGTAAAGTGTAACAATATACTGTAACAAAAGCTGTGTGAATATAACTTCTTTCTCCCTCTCACAATATCTTATTGTTCTGTTCCTACCCTCATTGTAATGCTGTGAGATGAAAAGAGGTGAATGAGCTGCCATTGTAATGTAGTGTTAGGCGACTCAATGTGAGAATTGTTTGAATATAAGCATTACTTAAGATCCAAGATAATTTGATAACCATGATGGCTACTCAGTGACTAATGGGCAGGTAGCAGATACTATGTGAACAGGCTGGATAAAACGATGATTCATATCCTGGGCAGGACATAACAAGATAGCAGTACAGGATTTCATCTTGCTACTCAGAACAGCTCACAATTTAAAACTTATGAATTGTCCCTTTCTGGAATTTTCCATGTAATAATTTTAGACTGCAGTTGACTGTAGGCAACTGAAAGTGCAAAAACTGAAACCACAGGTGAGGGACTCAGGGTGTAGCTCAGTGGTAGAATGCTTACCTAGCACACATGAGGCCCCACGTTCAATCTCTAACAAAACAAAAACAAAAACTTGTGGATAAGGGAGGGGCTACTAAGTATTAACCCAAGATAAACAGCATCTGACTACCCAGAGACTTACATGTGAATGTTTATAAGAGTTTATACATAATAGCCTCAACAGAAAACAAGCCAAATGTCCATCATCCAGAAAGTAGACAAATCATGTGATGTCTAGACTATACACTACTACTCATTATTAAAGTAGGCAAAGTACTGACAGATATACAACAAAATGAATCTTGAAATCATTATGCTTATTTCATTTATATAAATTTCAAGAGCAAACTAAGCTCTTTTATTGGCACTAACATCAAATCATTGTTACTTGGGGCTGCAAGGGGGAGTTGGCTGCAAAAGGTCTGACAGAATTCTCTATGGTCATGGAAATGGTCCTGATTGGGATGGAATGGGTCTATAACTGTATACAGTTGTCAGAAATTTTTTACCAGCCAAACATGGAGACACATACCTTTAGTCCCACACCCTGACAGAAGGATCACACATTTGATGCCATAGAGGGACCATGCCTCAAAAAAAAATTAAAATGGCTGACCCTTGGTTCAATCACCGAAAAGAGGGAAATAAAAGAACTACACCTTTTATCACATTTTATTATATGTTATACTTTCATGTCTTAGTTACTCACTCATTGTTGGGACAAAATACTCAACATCTCCAACTTAAAGGAGGAAAGATTTATTTTAGCTTACAGTTTCAGAGGGTTTCACACAGTCTATTCATGGCAATGGTGGAAGCACATGGCAGAGGCCGGAGAGCTGCTCACAGCATTGCCCACAGAAACCCAAGTCAGGGTCTTGAGCTTGCAAGGCAAGCTCTTTAACCGCTATTCCTTAAACCCTGTCCATTATTTTTGATATTGAATGAATATTTTTGTATTGCACAGAGAACTGTGAATGGACATTTTTCATATTTAATAACATTTTCATGGTTAAGAGAATTTACCATAAAATTCACACTTGCATTTCTGCACGTGAGGTTCAAATATGTACAAATTAAAACACCAGCACCACTAATTTTCAACAAGTGTAGCAAGATATTTTGATGGTAGGAAACAGGATGGTCAACAAATTGTACTGAGACAACTGGATAGTCACAGGCAAAAGAATGAAGCTGGATCTCCTCCTCACATCATATAGGAACATAAAGTAAAAAATGAATCAAGGACCTAAATGAATACCATGTCTGTTACACTCTCCACAAAAAACAAGGAATAAATCCTCACAACCCTCAGCTAGGCAGTCGTTTCTTAGACAAAGCACAAACGTAAGAAAAATAGAAAAAAGTGGATATAATCAAAGCTAAAGAGTTTTATTCTTCAAAGGATACTTACTACGAATTTAAAAAGCCAGGCTCCAAGATGTAAACCTAAAATCCCAGCACTACGGAAAGCTGAACAGGAGGATCCCGAGATGCAGCCCAGCTTAGGCAATTCAGCAACTTAGCAAGACCTTTCTCAAAATCAAAAACAAAGAAGGCTGGGGCATAGCTCAGTGGTTAGAGAACTTGCCTCACATGATCAAGGACTTGTTCTATTTCCCAGCACCACATAAAAAAAAAAAATAGCTGGGTGTGGTAGTGCACATCTGTAATCCCAGCACTCAAGCGGCTAAGGTAAGAGGATTGCCCTTAGTATGAGACCAGCGTAGGCTACACAGTGAGTTCAGGGTCAACCTGGATTACAAAGCAAGAATCTGTCTCAAAAAACTAAATTTAAAAAAATTTAAAATAAAAAAAAAACAGCTTGGGATGTAACTCAGTATGTAAGGCCCTGTATTCTATTATCAGTACTGGGAAAAAATAAATGAAAAGACAATATAAAAATGGGGAAAATTTTTGCATATCATATCTGATAAGGAACTACAATCGATAAAGAGCTGAAACAACTTAAAAATACAAGTAATCCCACCATTCTCGGAGGCTGAGGCAGGAGGACAGCAAGTTCAAGCACAACCTGGACAACTTAATGACTTACCAAGACTCTGTTTCAAAATCAAAACCAAAAATGAACAAAAAAATGGACTGGGGATATAGTTTAGTGTGCGGGCCCTGAAATGGGTCTCCAGTACCACCAAAAACCAACCAACCAACCAAGTAAAAAATAAGACAAGTACTGCAATGAACACAGACAGAAGAGCTAGGCATGGTGGTGCACGCCTGTAATTTCAGCACTTGGGGGCAAGAAGATTAGATTGCCAGCTTGAGGCCACACAAACTTGGGCTCACAAGGAGTTCAAGGCTAGCTAAGACTAGGAAGGGAGACCCTGTCTCAAAAAAACTAAAATACAAAACCAAGAAATATTTAAAAATGGACAAAAGATCTGAACAGACATTTCTCAAAGAATACATCCACAGCCAAATGCATAGGAAAACAGCTTTGGTGTCATAAAAATGCAAATTTAAGGTACTATAAGCTAGAGCTTCATATCCACTAAGATGGCTATAGCCAAAACAATAGAACTGGAAGTCTCATACCTTTTAGTGGGAATATAAATGGTGCGGGTTCTTTGGAAAAATGTTTGGAATTCCCTTTACAGGGTAAAGAGTTTCCATATGACTCAATGTCTTATTTATTCTTTGTAGGGACACATTACCCGACATCCACAACTTATGGAATGAAAGGTTTACATTAGCTCACTGTTTCAGAAGGTCTCAGTCCATTCTGGGCAGCTGGCAACGGCAGGAAGCACATGGCCCAGGCCTAACCAAAGAAAAACTGTTCAGGCATGGTAGACCGGAAGGAGAGTCAATAAAGAAGGGCAGGGGTAGTTATATCCTCCCAACTAAAGCCCCTAGTGATCTGCCGCTTTGGGGTCAAGCCCTAGGTATCTACCCCTTCCAGCCAGGACCCACCCCTAATAGAGAAGGGGTGGATATCCAAATACATTATTTGGGGGACACATCAGATCCAAACCATAACTTCCAGCAATCCACCCTGAGATGTAGACCAAGGGAACTGAAAACATTGTCTACCCAAACACTTGTACACAAATGTTCCTAACAGCATTAGCTTAAAAAATAACAGAAAAGTGTGATTAGCCGAAATATTCATTAGCTGACAGAGATACGCAAGATGCAGTATACAATGGCATATTATTCAACATGCAAGGGAACAAAATTCAAATCCATGCAACAACATGGATGTTGTGGTTTAGACTTGGAGCACCCCTCAAAAGCCCCAGGTATCTGGATGTTGTAAAATACTAATGTGGTTAGTAAGAGGTGGGGCTTGACTCAGAAGGGGCTGGTCGCTAGGGCATGACCTGGCAGGGTAGTGGCCCTTCCTCCTTCACTGGGCTTCCTGTGCAACATGCCATTAACTGCCTATCTCCTGCTCTTCCTCCCACCATGTGTTTCTGCAATTTCAGCTGCCCCTGAATGGACTGTGACCTTTTGAAACCGTAAGTTAAAATAAATCTTTCCTGTCTTAAATTGTGGATGTTAGAATGTCCCAGCAACAGGAAAGTAACTAAGACAATGAATAAGGTTTACAAATATTATGTCAAATGGAGGAAGCCAGTCACAAAAGATTACACACTGTATGAATCTGACAATAGGAAATGTTCAGAAAAAATAAATTCAGAGAAAGACTTGTGGTTATGTATAGCTGGGATGGCTGGAAAGAAATAGCGAATGACTGTTAACAGGTACAGAGTTTCCTTTGACAGTGATCAAAAATGTTTCAAACATGATTGTGATGGTGCCTGCACAACTCTGGGTATTTTACTCATTTGACATTTTTAAAATGCATAATAGTAATCACTAAAACTGTATTTGATAAATTTCATGGTCGAGTCTGTACATCTGACAGAAATCCAAATTAATACTTAACTGTAAATGGGAGTTAAATTTTGAAAGTTACCAACTTTGAACTTGCCACAAAAAATATTTGAACTCAGTATCTGATAGACAAAGAAAAACAAAACAAACATCTGAATTTTCATCTGCTTGCAGGAGAATGATATTCTCGCAAGACACAGTGTTTGAACAAAGCCAAAGGTTTAAAAGGTTTTGAGAAGACTGGCCTTAAAGGACTGATGGTCTTATAAGAAATTACAGTATTCAGCAACTGACGGACTGCTCCAGCGCTTCAGCTGTGGACCGGCTTTCAGCAAGCCGGGTCTCCGTTGTGAGGTAGCTGCTGATTGGCTGGTGCCTCAACCCCAGCGCTGTCAACGATTGGCTGACTTTCTTAAGCGTGGGACTGCCATTGATTTACTTTCAGAAGCTGTAGATGACTGGCTGATTTTCCGAAACACAAACCCCTGGAGTGAGGATGTCGCTAATTGGCTGATTTTCAGAGCCGTATACCGATGCAAAATTGTCTCCAAATAATTGGAACTCGTTCATGTCTTGGGACGTGAGCCTCCCCCACCCCCGAATCTTTTCTGCTTTTGAATATGCAAAACAAGTACTTTTAATTCCTACATTCTTCGTCTTTTCTCAGCAAAACCTGTGGGAGGTACCACAGGGATCTTTGGTATGCGTAAGAGGATGATGATTTTCAGCTTGTGTTGTTATTTAAACGATTCTAGAGCGATTTACTGTGGCGCAAAAAACAGTTCTATTTATTGTAATATTGTAACAATAAAAATACAGGCATTTAAGATACCCCGACAAGGTCAACAAACGACACATGACGTAATCAATATAATAGGTCCTGTAATATGGCAACATTATCAAGAAATAATTTCTTCTGTACTACATGAGAAAGGACTAGGGCTAGGGGGGTTTAAGTTTCTGGTCCACAGCCCGGCAGCCGGAAACGACTCGGGCCAGGATCTGAAGAGCAAACGGCAGGGATCCTCGGAACCCGTGAGTCCCTAACGTCCGTGCCTTCCACGGCTGCGCGTGCACCGCTAACCGGAGGCCTGCAAATAATTAGCTGGATGTTTGAGGCGTGGACGCGCAATTAATGAACTGCAGGTGGAAAGACGGCAGCAAAAAAAAAAAAAAAAAGTGCAAGAAAAACGCTGAGACAAAAGCGGGCCTCGCAGAACCTGCGCCAGATCCCGTAGACACAGGGGAAGGCTTCACCAGAGGACGAAGGAGGAGGAGGGGCGGGGCCTCGGCGAAGTCCCACCCCCGGGCTCGAGCGAGTCTAGGGGGCGCTGCGCGGGCCTACTAGATGATGCGGGGCTTGGGGACACGGCAGAGCGACGCCTGGGCACCACTCACCCAGGTATCCGTGTCCTCAGCGTCTGGCCTGGCCGCCTCGAAGCTTCAGAACACGGCCAAACGCCGGCGCACGTCCCGGGGGGCCCGGTCGCCGCAGCCCGCGCTCCTTGCGTGCGTGCGCCCCGCCTCGACGTGGCCCCGCGCCCCGCCCCCCCACTGCCGGCACGCCCCTCCGCCCCGCCCTGCCGCCGCGGGCCTGCGAGACCCTCGCAACCTCGCCGTTCCCGTCCTCCGTCCGCCGCCATGGACGTGTGCCCCCCGCACTGGCTGGGGCTGCCCCGCGCGCGGTCCCCCGGCGGCTCCGGGCGCGGGTCGCCCTTCGTCAGGTACGCACGGCTGGGGCCGCTGAGGGGCGGCCGGGAGGAGGGGTGTGCGGGCTGTCGGGGTCCCGCGACGCTCCCGGCCTCAGGGCGTGGCCGGACATGGCTTCCTAGCGGACGCGTCTTTGAAACGGCTCCTGGAGGAACGTTTCCCCGGAACGGCGCCCTCTATAGCGGCCTCTCTGTGGATGCGCCGTAGACAGCCCCACAACGGTTCTCTGTGTGGACGCTCTATTGTGACATCCCTTTCCCGTCGGAAGCTTTCCCCAGCAAAAATTCCTCCATACAGAAGCCCGCAGTGGCCTCCCGTGGGTAACGCGGTTTGCCTGCGCCGAGGAATGTTTCTCCCAGAAACGGCGACCCCTGCAAAGCCTCCCTCTCCCACACAATAGGTCCGCTGTGTAGACTGCAAAGCCCCGCCAGGGTGGGTGTCTAGAGCCTTTGCCTTTGACAGCGGCTACCCAATTGATTACCCCCGCCCACTGCGCGTTCGCGGACTGCATCTTCCTTACTGCAGTTTTCCCCTCGCCCTCTGCCCCAGCCCATATCGCGACGCTTCCTCTCTCCACGGTGGTGGAGCTCTGGTTGGGGGGAACGTGAAGAAGAGAAAATTAACTGGATGGATATGGAAAGGTGATTCGGACTCCTCGAAAACGGCAGGCTGAGCGTAGCTGGTCGCCTCGTTGTTACTAGTAAAGGCTCTGGTATTGAGCCCCCAGCCTTCTTGTGATAGGAAGCTCCGTTGTGATTTCTGCTCTCTGTGTCTTTGGGGCTGACCTTGATAGTCTGGTTATTGTTTGTGCGTGAGCTGGCCTGCGGCCACAAGCGGAACTGTGGAGGTTGTGAAGATGAGGGGGTTGCTGCTGAGATCTTTGGGAGAGAGGGAGCTAGCGTTGAACTACTAAGCTGTCATTAAACCAGAAGGGTTTTTTGTTTTGTTTTTTGCTTGCTTGCTTGCTTTGTTTTAGCCACTTAGGAAAGCAAATATAGTATTGTTCTTTCGAAAGATCTTGTCAATTTTTATGCTAGAAAGGGTTTTCCTCTATTCTCATGGCGCTTAAGGCATTGTGTTTTAACGTTTTGCCTGACAGTCTGTTTTGGGGGCTTTTAACTAGACCAGATTCTCATGGAGAGCAAGAACTAATTAGAATTCTGTTCCTCTTTTATTTCCCAGCGTTCTTTGCCCCATCCCAGCCTCAGCAACTAACACGTTTGTTGAATGAATAAAGGACAGAAGAGGTGGGGCTACATAGGGATGAAAGAAAACATTTAGGAGCCCTAATTTTCTTCTAATTTGACGTTGTATAAACTCCTCTGCCTTTCTATGGAACTCCTGGGCTTTACGGTTTCCTGTGTTCAGCCGTTTATGACAAGTGAGTCCAGTCCATCTTGCAGTTTCTACCAAACAGTTCCACTGTTTGAAAATATTTGGGCTTTGTATAGACATTGCAGAGGATGCTTTTACTTTGTTTTTGGGGGAGAGCAGTACTAGGGACTGAGCCCAATGCTTTCACATTGAGCTGCATCCCTGGACCATTTTTAAGCTTTGATTTTGACAGAGTATCACTAAGTTGTTAAGTTGCCCCATCTAGGTTGGAATTCAGAATCCATCCTCAGCTTCCCAGAGTGCTAGGGTGACTGGCCTGTGCCACCAGACCCTGCTCCCCCAGGATACCTTTTTTTTTTTTTTTTCCTGAGATGATCTTGCTTTGTAGTCCAGCCTGATCTTGAAATCACTTGTAGCCCAGGCTGGCCTTGAATTTGAGACAGTCCTCCTGCCTTAGCCTCCCAAACGCTGCACAGGCCTATCCTACCAAACCCAGCTTCCTGAAGATACCTTAGAATGTGGAGCAACCTACCATTATTGTTTTCAGATCATCTTGAGCTCAGAAATATGGATTTGAATTTTTTTAAAATTAGAGGGGTATAGAGATTGGCTTTATGGTGAAGCTCATCTCTGAAATAACAAGCTGCATTCCTTGTTTCTGAGAGCATGACAATATGCCTTTTTTTTGAGACAGGTGTTGCTCTTTAGTGCAGGCCGGTCCTGAACTCATCGTGTAGTGCAGGGTGGCCTTGAACTCATTACAATCTTCCTTTCTAAGCCTTCCAAGTGCTGGTATTACAGGTGTGGGCCATCACTCCTGGTTTATGTGGTGCTAGAGAATTGAACTCAGGACCATGTACTTGGTAGGCAAGTGCTCTACCCACTGTGCTGTTCTTCCAGACCTTTTTAAAATTTTTAAGGTAGTTTTTTATGTTTAAAAAGAAATATGTCATCTAACTTTAGTAGTCATACCTAAACTTTGAATGTTCCATCAAGTGGCTAGGCTAAAACCTGATAGGTTTATGACAAGGGATAGTGCAAATAACATCAAGGCCCAGCTAGTCTATACTTTTGGTAAAAGGTACTTGGTGGAGGTTCCCCTCCTTTCCCTTCTACCTCTAGTTAGTGAATATGCTTTTTTTCTTCTTCCTGTTGAAGCTTTTCCGTCACTTTTGATTTCATCTCTTTATTTGTTTTTTGAGACAGGGTCTCACTCTGTAGTCCAGGTGAGTCCTGAACTCGGTATGTGGCCCAGGCTGGCCTCAAACTCAGAGCAATCCTCCCACCTAAGCCTCCCAAGTGCTGGGATTGCAGATGTGTACTACTGCACATGGCTTATTTTTCCATTACTTTTGACATTGAACTTTCCTAGCAGGTTTGGCCTCAGCCCTTTCCTGTCACCCATATTTGGCCTCTTTGCTGCTGTTTGGTTCCTGGGTGATGAAAGAGGCAGGCCTAACTGGTGAAGTCACATTCCTCAAGACCCATAGCTAGTACTTTGCAAGTACATAGTTTTCTTCTAGCAAGGGAGTTTATTTTCACAGATGGAGAATGGAGATTAGGAGTTAAAATATTATTGCTCAGAATTAGAGGTATCTTTTTAAAGATAGGAAGTTGTCATTGTTGTCCACCAGATAGTTTTGGTTTCTGTCTCCTGAACACATGGTAGAATTCTACTTGTCCTTCTTATGTTGGGTATGGCTTTATGAGTTGCTTTAGGTCAGTGAAGTGTGCGGAGGAATAATGTATGTCCCTTTGTACTAAAAGCTTCTGGTGTAGATTGTTACTCTCTTTTCTTTTTGTTGTGTCTGTTGCTGCTTTAAATGGTGGCTCCTCTGTCAGTCCAGAATAGACCCAGACCAAAAGAGTGAGCAAGAAGTCAGATGCCACTGGAATTTTGGTATTATTTCCAAAATATACCCTATCTAGACTAGTACTAAGAAACCGGTGGACGCCAGGGCTGGTGGTTCAAGGTGAGACCCTGTCTCAAAAAAAAAAAAAAAAAAAAAGAAAAAGAAAAAAAAAACTGAATCCAGCCAAACTCTCAGACATATGTGAGGAAAAGATAAAGACATTTTATGTACACAAGATCTAAAAATTGTTCATTCCATACACGTTTTTTGAAGAAGTTACTGGAGGATATGCTTTGATAAAAACAATGTGAGTTAGGGATTCCTATGCTGGGGGTTCCTCTATACATGTACAGGTAGCATTTCTTCCTAATCAAGGAACTCATAAGGAAGGAACTTGTTATCCTTGAAATTACCAAAGGGATGGAACCATTTTTAATTATCATTTTCTATTTTGCTTTCCCTTTTGTTTATTTTGTTTATTTATTTATTTATGGCGTTTTTTTCTTATTTTTTGAGACAGGGTTCTCTTTCTGTATTCCAGACCAGTCCTGAGCTGACTATGTAGCCCAGGCTGGCCTTGAACTCACAGCAATCCTTCTCCCTCAGCCTCCCAAGTGCTGGGATTACGGGCATGTGTCACCATGCCCAGTTTATGTGATGCTGGGGAATCGAACCTAGAGCTTTGCTAGGCAAGTGCTTTAACCGTTGAGTTATTCCTCCAGTTCTCCCCTTGTGTAGATCACATGATCTACACTAAATATGAACTGCTATTACTATTATGAAGCATTGCTTCTACTAATTACTTATGGAATCAATAGAGAATAATTGCAGGTGAAGCTGTGGATTATGTTAAACCTAATGGATGTTCAGAGAATGAAGATTCACTGTTGTGATTTAGGTGCTGAGAAACCGGTTCATGAGAATGATGCTGTACTGAGAGCACTTAAAGACTCACAGGAGTCAGTTGTCTCTTCAGACGATGTTTATTGGTTGGTAATCAATGTCCGTGGTTCTCTTTGGATTTACAGATGTATAGAAGCAGTAAATATAGTCGTAATACTGATAATTCCTCTTTTATGAAAACCCAAAATGCAGATGAGCACGTTGGCCTACACTTGTAGTCTCAGTGCTCTGGGAGGCTGAAGCAGGAGGATTGTAAATTTGATCCCAGTTTGAATAACTTAGTTACTTAGCAATATCTTGTCTCAAAATAAAAAAAAATCAATAAAATAAAAAAGGGCTGGAGGTATATGTAGCTCAGTGAAGGTGCAGAGCATGGGTTTAATCCCCAGAACCATCACACACACGCATGCACACGCATCCATGTATACATGCTCATTTACAGAGAGAAAGCCAGCCAGCCTGCCCAAAATGCAAAGTGGATTGTGCCCTTGAATGTTTAAGAATGTGATAGTTTTGCCTGTAATATACTTGCTTGGAGGCAGGCCAGGAAGGTTTAGGTAGTTCCGATAGGAACAAAAATAAAATATGATTAGTTAAGCTCTAACAGCTTTATTTCTGCCCCAGAGGTAGAGGCCTAGTTGTCTGCCTTCTCATTGTGTCTGGGGTGATAGCATACTGTGGACTCTTTATTTTGTGGGTATTGTGGCATTAATACTAAACAATATCTTGACAGTGTTTCCTAGCTCTAGGGTCTGCTCTCATGTTTTAATGTTTGCAGGAGGGACAATGATTAGTGAGTGGTGTCTTGCCTTGTAGGTTACACAGCTTCAATTATTGGTTTTTGCCCCCATATTTAAAAGGAAGAAAGGAAGGAAAGAGGAAAGGGCAGACTTTGCAATTTGCGTACTTAAAGATAGTCAGCGATTTTTCATCCCTAGCTCGAAGAAAAGTTCATTGGCATGTTTTTCATCTTTAGCTTTTTGTTTTAAAATTTTTATACTTACAGATAACTTGCACATTGGTGCAGAGTATTTTTGTATACCTTTCATGTTGTGCATTTTCCTCAGATATTAACATTTTACATATAACAATGGTACATTTATGGAAATTAAGATGTTAATGCAGGTATAGTGCCTTACTTAATAAACTTTTATTTACTTGGAGTTTAGTACTCCAGACTGTTTAAATTTCCAGTTTTTCAGAAATTCTTTTCTATTCTAGAATCCAGTCCAGGATTCTACATTGCATTTAGATCTGGTATGCTTTTAATAAACAAGTGAGAGTAACGGTGAATGTTTTCTGAATGAAGGTTATGAAGCTGACTTTACAAAGAGCAGATAGTGTAAGGAAATGCTCATAGAAGCGGAAAAAGAAAGAAAATAAGATGTTTACACTGGAATGTGGGGAAGAGACTTCTAGATAACATTTTCTATGGGTGGTGGTTAGTGTTTTCTGAAGTTATTTTATTCATTTGTTTATTTTGTTGTATGAAGATTAAATCCAGGGCCTTCACAGTGAGAAACATCTTAAGCCCTTTCAAATTTTGCGACAGGGTCAGGCTGCATTGCCTGGTTGGGCTAAAATTCACACTCTTCCTCTTCAGCCTTGCAAAGTGCTGAGATTATGGGTATGTGCTACTATGCTCAACTGAAGGTGTTTGGGTTTTTTTTGAGACAGGATCTCATTTTGTAGTCCAGGCTTGTCCTGAACTCACTATATAGCCCAGGCTGCCCTTGAACTCTTGGCAGTCTTCCTGCCCAAGGCTCCTGAGTGTTGGGATTACAAGCGTGTACCACCATACCCATTTTATGTGGTGCTGGGGAGTTGAACCCAGGACCTTGCACTTGCTAGGCAAATGCTCTAACCTCTGTGTTATTGCTCCAGCCCCCCCCCCCGCCCCCAGCTGAAGTTCTTAAATGTAGTTTGTGGTTTGTAGAGTTCTTCTGTATACCAATTTGTGAAATATATGTAGACATGAATTGTAAGTGGACATGAGTCTTAATTATTTTTGACCTATCAAAAACTGCAGTTGACAGCTGGTAACAGAACCGTGAGAAAAGTAATATGACTTTAAATTTTTATTCTCTCTTGCAAAAGATGTCTATCTGAAAGGTAGGGCAGACGTGGTATAAAGTCATTAAGGAAACAGGCCTCTTTTATATTTATATTTTGCTATCTTTAGCAGGTGGTTTCTATTTTTAACATAGCTCCATTGTCACAAAATGACTGCAAGAACTCCAGCCATTATGTCTGCCAGGTAAGAAGGGGAAAGGAAAGGAGTATCTTGGTTGAGTCAGTTCCTTTAAAAAACTTTCCTAGAGCTCCACCTGATGGCTTCTGCATCTGTTATTTGTTAGCTCTAGAACCAAAGGAGCTGGGCCTGTTGCTGCCCCAAGTAAAACTGGGATGCTTTTAATAAGAATTCAGAAAAGGAGAATGGATATAAATTGGGCAACTGTTTCTAATACAGGGAGAATTGCCTTGCCTTAGATTACTAGTGGCTCTGGTGAACTGAGTGAAAGCGCTAGGAGGAAAGGAGTCATAAAATAGTTAAATCATGCTAGTGCATTTCGAGTCATATCATATTGTGTGCATGTGTCCCTCCATTTGGAGTCACTTTATGGTTGGAGGTTAACTGAGTCGGCTGTGGTAGCAGCAATATCGGCTTTACTTTTTTCATTGCGCGTTGTTGGCTCTAGCAGAGACATCAGCAGGAAACGGCAGTATTGTCTTGCTGCTTGTCCTGTCTCTTTGCCTATCCTTGCGGTCTCTAGTTTTGCAAAGGGAAGTAAATAGTTGCTGCTTTAGTGCGGGGATAGGATTCTGTAGAAATCCTACAGTGAGCTCATTTTAATCAACACCTGAAGTCTGATTAATGCTGATATTACTTCTGTAATTTCTACCATTGATAATTCAAAGAATTGTTTGGTGAACGTTTATATATTCATATGTATACCTAGATTCTGTATATGTTTTTACTTATATATGTATGTGTTCATATATGTGTGCATATGTATGTGTATATATGTCCATTCTTTATCTTATTTTTAATGCTTTTCAAAAAAAGTAGTAGACATTAGTATGCTTCAACCCTTCACATTTCCTGAGATTGATACTGGGGTGTGGAGGGTGAACCTCCACCAGCGACCAAAAAAACCCCCCAGAAACCCTTTACTGGGTATGGTTGCACACCTGCCTATAACCTCAGCACTCTGGAGGCTAAGCCAGGTGGATTGTGAATTTGAGGCTGGGCGATACAGCAGGACTGTCTCAAAACACAACAACAAAAGAATCAAAAAAGAAAGAAAAAAAAAAACCTCTCTGTTGCAATTAGCAAAAGCAACTCAAAGGATTTAAATGAAAAAAGCAAGCCTGAGCTGCATAGTAAGTTCAGATCAGCTTAGGCTACAGAGTGAGACCCTGTCTCAAAAACAAAACAAAACAAAAAGTAGTGTATTGGCTTCCTTGGCTGGAAAGGACAGTGGGGATTTGGGATTTAGACTTGTAAGAAGAACTTGCAAGGAACTGGGGCCTTGAGAATTGGAACCAAGACTCAGCCATCAGGGACGATTGTCTATCCGCACTGCCTTTTATTTCTGCATCTCACTGCCTGCCTGCATTTTTTTCCTGTGAACACACCTTCCTCAAATCAGGGAAGATGACAGTGGTAGTCCCAAACTACAGTCTTCCTTTGTTGTGACCCTAGAGGCCATTTCACTCCAGCTCTAAAACAGATGTCTCTAGGGAAGACTTCAGTTGACCTGGTTTGCTCCCTAATGAAATCATGATGGCCAGGAAAACACACAGGGTATGTTACCAGGGGGATAGAAGTGGAAAGTATGCTGTGTGTAGTGTGTGCCTCAGAAAGCTTCCTACTCATTCTGAGGCTGGCATAATCCCTGTGCTTGATTAGGGAAGAACCATGGAAGTGTAAAAATCTTTTATAAAACAGTAGTATGTTGGCTGTAAGAATGGGAAAGCAACAATACTACTTCACCCACAAGAAGTGTTTGTCCGAGAAATTCAAGAACTGTTTATAGGAAATCTATTAATTAAATCGACAGACCAGCAGACACTCCCCAAAATACCTGTGTAAGATGTCACAGTTATTCCTGATTTAAACCAGCCAATATAGTAAGGTTCCAGTTAATATAAAATAAGCTAAAGAAATAGTCACATATTGTCTGGATTATTGCAGTAGACTGTTAACTGGGTCTTCAGGTTCAGTACATACTTAAGTCTGTTTTTAACAGCAAATAGCCTGGCCTCATGGTGCAGGCCTGTAATCCCAGTACCTTGAGAAGCTGAGGCAGGGCTGCATATTCAAGCCTAGCCAGGAGGATTTAGCAGTTTAGTGAGACGCTGTCTCAAAGTAAAAATTCAAAAGAAAATGAGCTGAGGATGTAGCTCAGAACAAAGGTCCTAGGTTCAGTTCCCAATACTGAAAAAACACCCCGCCCCCAGCAAATACAGTGATCATGTTAAGTAGTTTTGTACGTCATCCCTCTTTTCAAAGCATTTCAGGTAAAAGCTCAAATCATCAGATGTAAAACCTTAATTACTCTACTCCTGCACCTTTTTTTTCCCCCCTAAATTTAATTTTCTACTCCTGTCCTGTTTCTGTATCTTGGGACACTCTCCTTCAAGGCCTTTGTACTTGCCCCATAACTGTGATTTTATTTCCTTAAGGTCTTTATGCAAAGTTACTCAAGATGAGGTCTCTCCTGGTATTTCTATTTACAGCAGTAATCCATCTTTCTCCTAGGACTTACAAATTTCTACTCAGTGTCGTAGGATAAATGTATTTTACCTCTTTTCCCTTCCCTTTTAAAATTTAAGTTCTGAGAGCTTTGTTCTGGGAATTTTCTTCTTTCTTTTGTCTCTAAATCTCTAGTGCTCTGAACTGGAGCCTTATAGTACTCAGCGAAAACTTGATGAATAAATGATTTGGGATAAAGCCAGAAAATTTAGGGCAATGGACAGATCTAATAAAATTGTAGCTTAAAGTATGAAATTTTGAAAAATTAAACAGACTCAAGATTACATTCAAAATGGGAACAACAAAATGACAAAATATAATTAGGTGTCAACCTAATAAGAATGTTACCATAAGACCTGTATTATAAGTGAAAATATACAACTTGACATGACAGCATAAAACAGAGGAGGGAGAGGCGTATTCTGCACCTGAGTAGGAGCTCAGTACTGTCCAAGGTCATTATTATTACAATAAAATTTTTCAACAGAAAATGTTGTAGAATTTGACAAACTGTTCATCTTAAGGAGAAAATGTTCAGTGAAAGCCTTGAATTTTTGAAACAGTGATAAAAAGACTTGCCCTACCAGCTCTAAATATAGTCTTTTGTACTAGAAAGTTCAAGTGTTAGCATACATTGAAGTGCTGGTTGTTTTTTAAGTATAATATTCCTGGGAGAATAGATAAATGGATCCAATGGAAACCCAAAATTCTATCCACACATTCATGACAATTTAGCATGTGCCATTTGTAGCACACACTGCATTGTCTTTTCACTTAGAGGCTTAAAAGGATCAATATATGGTCTTGGAATAGTCTTTTATATTTTGGGGAACAAAATTCAGCTAAAGTCTTACTTCCCAAAGTAAAACATTCCAGAGAAATGAAGAGCACATTTTTTTAACCCACACATAAAATGAATTCCTGTTACTATTTTTATTACTAGCACAAAAAGAAAGCATAAAATCCTTAAGTATAAAGATAAAAATAGATTTAACTTTTTAAAAACTTTTTGTTTATTGAGCCAGTGTCTTTCTATGTTTAGGCTTGCCTCAGATTCTTGAACCTGCTGCTTCTGTGCTGAAATTACAGGTGTGTCCTACCATGCCCAGCTCTAGACAGATTTGATTCTTCAAAGCTTCTTTAAAACTTCTGCATGAAAAGATACTATAAATAAAGTCAAGAGGATTATTGGAGAGAACATTTGCAACATATGGCCAAAACACAACTTTTAAAAAATGATGAAATAGGTTACCTGAGGTGAAGGTACCAGAGGAACTTAAGGGGGTTAGGGTCTAGGGCTTCTTGGGATCTGTAGTCATGACCACCACAGTCAATTCACACAGTAGCCTATAGTCCATGGTGTCCAAACTTTTGGTTTGCTTGAGCCATGTTGAGTGAAGGGGAATTGTCTTGGGTTGCATATAAAATATGTAACGTAATTCTGTGCCACAGTTGCTTTAAAAAAGCCTTCTTATAAAATTATTTTACAAAATAACATGGCCCAAGGTTAATAATTAAGAAAATTTGCATGTCTATTTACCAGTAAACACCTGTTTTCATGGGTATGCACACTTGTAGGCAAGGTTGAAATACTGTTGTTGGCCATCCTGCGAGTCACACAAGCATATGTAATGTTTGATATACAGCAGATTCTGGTTTGACTGTATGGCATGTGCAGGTAGTGGAATGAGCACTGCACTTTGCCTTCCTACCCTACACAGCATTTTCTTGCCTGCACAATCCCTGATTGAGCACTACATAATTACGTCATGAAAAATACCTCAAAAATCATATAATAATGTTAAAAGTTTATGATCTTGTTGGGCTGCATTACTAGCTACCCTGGACAGATTGGCCTGCAAGCCTCATGTTGGAATGCCAGGTGTACAAAGTTTATACTTGAGAACTATATAACTGAGTTGCCAAAACAAACACACAGATCTCATAATGCTTTAAGAAAGTTTATGAAATTCTGTTAGATCACACTGAAAACTGTCCTGAGCTGCCTGTGGCCGACAGGTTGCAGGTTGGACAAGGCTGCTTTAGTCTGCAACCTCCACGAGCAATGGCATGTGTTGGGGGGATGTGGAGCCTTTGATTTTGATCCTGGATCCTGTTGTGTGAGAGTTGGTTATGCTAGTGAGGGTTGTGCCAAGATGAATTTCCCCCACAGCTATTAGTATGGTGGTAGAAAAAATGGAGCACACTGATGGAAATAGATGGCAGTAAAGACAACCAGGGTGATCTCACCTGGGCTACTGCCTGGGCACTGATGCCCTGCATGTACAGGGGAAACTACAGAAGTCACTTCACACTTTAAAGTGAGATAGTGGGAGACCGGGGTGATTTCCAGGCTATTTTGGATCATACTGATAAAATACATGTCAGATCAGTAGCCAGCCTACATCCTGTTGAAAGGTACCAAAAAGCTAGAATTGTACCTTCATGTCAGAATACTTGAGCAGAGCCATAAGGACAGAGTTAATATTCAAACACTGAAATATCCTTATATTCTTAGTGCACAAAACTGCAGTTTTGATAGCATTTGGTAATGGTTGTTCCATTGGCTAATTTTGGACAGTGGAACTGCTCATGCCCCTGCATTTCCAGTCCATGATGGCTATGTCCTTCAACAAGACATTGTGAAGTCCCCTCTTGCTGAAGAATTTATTACTATGCAGTCCAGAGAATTGTTCCAAGAAATAAGTATAGACTGGTTCCTACAAATATAATTGCATCATAAGTTGTGTGTGAAGAATTGCTAGCAAATTGGTAAGAGAAGTTGCAACAAGTTACAAGATCTTGATATTCTAGTTACATGTGTAATTTTTTTTTTTTTTGACATCAGTTCTTACCCTGTACTCCAGAGCTGGTTCTGAATTTACTGTGAGGCTTGGGCTGGCCTCAAACTCACAGAATTCCTTTTGCCTCAGCCTCTCAAGTACTTGAAGTACAGGCATGCGCCACCACACCTGGCTTACCTGTGAAATTGTATTATCCAGGTTTTTAGGCTTCAGTATTTCAGCTGTCAAATTCAGCTTACCATGAACAAGTAGCCACACAGATTGCTAATTGTTCATTATAAATTGCCTAATAGTCACAGTTGTGATTTTGGTGCAGAATGTTTAAAAACTCCTGAAGGATTATTTGGCTTTTCCAATGTAAAAGGATTATCAGGAAGCACAAGGTTCAGAATCAGTCATTTGGTCACACAAGTGTTGGAATATGCAGTATTGCTATTAGGCCAGGTCTCTATGGCGGTATGATGGTAGCAGGAGGAAACTTGCTAATGCAGACTTCTAGTGATAGGTTGAGTAAAGAGCTTTTTCAGAAAATTCTCCCAAGTATGTGTTTGAAACCGACTGCAGAAAACAAAACAGTAAAATAGAGGTTTAGTTCATGTATCCGTGCCTCCATTCTAGCTTTTTTGATACCTTTCAGCAGAAGGAAATTTCCAAACGAGAGTGTAAAGGAGGAAAGCACTGTGTAGAAAGGAAATGCCTTAGAAAAAGTTCCTAAATCTTTGTCTTCCTGCGTCACCTTGTATTTCATATCTTTATTATACTCAGGAAAATCTTTTGTAGAATGTTTATACATTTTTGTATATTTCAGTTTCTACTTGAAATTTTTAAGGATTTAACTTGCTGTATAAATAACAAGTTTGTACATTACTTGACTTGTACTTTTATTTTCTGCTTTCAGTAAAATGCATTCCACCTATGCATACTATATTTACCAGTGAATGATAGAATTGCCTTTTATTGACTAGTATCATTACTTCCTGTGCTTTTTACCTATGCTTACAAAATTAGATAAAAATGTTAACCATTTCATAAGTAAATATGGTGGAATTTATTTATTTATTTATTTGAGATAGAGTCTTGCTCCGTGTTCCAGACTAGTCCTGAATTCCCTGGCCTTGAACTTAACTGCAATTCTGCTTCAGCTGCTTGAGTACTGGGATAATGGGTGTGCACCACCAACCTTGGCCTGTGTGTCCTGGGGAATTGACCTCAGGGCCTTGTGCTCGCTAAGGAAGTGCCCTAAATGTTCGTTCCAAGTCTCTGCTATGTAGGAACTTTTATGCTAGTCCTAAAGATGAACATAGAAGATTGCTTTTTAAAGCACTGTTTGTACTAGCAAAAACAAAACCCTGAAATATCTTCTTAGTGGCCCAGTTAAATAAAACCAAAAGATATATAGCTGTTTTCACAAAGAAGTTCAGTTCTAGGTGCTAATTACATTGGAAAGCTTTCCAAGGTATGATGTTAAATGAAAGCACCATATTGTAGAACAGTTACATACCTTAGTATTTTGTTTATGTATAAACAACTTCAGAAAATCACCCATGCTATAACAGATTTTTCACATTAAGTTTCTACATAAATCAGACTGCCATAAACATTCACTTTATGAAACATTCAGAACACAAAACCTACAGAGTATAAGGAGAGTATGTTAGCATTTTAATTGCTTAGTTTTCAAGATAAAACATTAGCATAAATTATTAGAGGAAGCCAGGTAAAATTTTTTTCAATTTTTTTCTTCATTTCCAGGGAACCAGATAATGAAATACAAAAAATACATGCCTGGATGCTTAGATAGCAAGACCCTATCTCAAAAAATTGTTATATGTGAGTTAGCTGTCACATATAGAACAGAATACTGAAAGAACAGAATGATTGTTTAGAATTTTAAAATACTGTGCTTAAAGTTAACTTTTATCATCAAAGAGTAAGGTATAGCAGAAAAGTTTAGAGTGAGGGCATCTAGTTACTGAGGTTCTGATACTATTAATTTTTACCTAGTCTTGTGACCTTGGACAAACTGCATTTGTTTAGGTCTTGATTTCTTACCCATCATACCCAAATGTGAGTCCACGGCCAGCCTGGGCTACAGAGTGAGACCTGGTCTTAAAAAAAAAAATTTATGAAGTCTTGGGCAACCATATGTTTAGGTAGCCCTGGGAATACAAAGCAGTGTTATTCCAGAAGTTTGGTAGTTTCTATTAAAAAAGAAAAACGAATCAATTTAGTGGATGCACAGCAAACTCATCATAGTGGTGACGTCTGGTGATAAGGATCAGTGGAGATTTTCGTTTTAAAGTAGTATCCCATTTTTTCCTAAGAAGGGACAATAAATCTCTGTTTTACATACATAGCTCAAAAAAGCACTACTGTAGATGAAAGCAGTGGTTACTGTGGATGCTAACAGCGATTAACTCTGGGTACCAGGAGTATGAGTAATTTCTATTGTTTTTTTTCTAATATTTACCAAGGTCTTAAAGGAACTTTTTTAAATTGAAAGGTGAATAATTCAGCAAGTGACATGTTTCATGGTTTAACAAAAAATAATAGACTATGTTCCAATTAAAATTAAATTTAAGAAGAAAGGGCTAGGTATGTAGCTCATTGGTGAAAGTGCTTGCACAAATCCCTGGTTTTGATTCCCCAGTACTCCATAAAGTTAACTAGGTGTGGTGGCCCAGGTCTGTAACCCCATCACTTGAGATGCTGAGATAGTAGGACTGCCATGAGTTTGAGGCCAGACTAGGCTACACAGTAAGCTCAGAACCAGCCTGAGCTACAGAGAGTAAAGCCCTGTCTCAAAAAATATATAAAAAATAAAGGAAGCAATAAAACATGTAAAGGAAAAAGAACTGAATTTAGTTTACTCATTTGAAAAGAAAGTAAGAAACACTAATTAGAACAGTCTTTTACCCTGGGATGAGTGTCTTTCTGCATTTTATGTGCTTTCACTGTATCTGGCCAAGATACTTGTGAAAAAGAAACTCCGTTTTCTGTATTGTCTTGGCTTTCTGTGGCCGTAGTTGGGGAGTTGTTTGCTTTGTGATCACATGACCTATTTGTGCTTTTTGTCACTGGCTGGTTTTAAGTTTGAAAACCAAAGAGCCCTTGGTAACCTTGGTAGTGAGTCGGCATACTGCCTACATGGTTTGGGAAATGGGCCAAAGGACCAACGCGATGAAATCTTTCTACAGCAGGAAGTGAGTACAAGATCAGTCTTTTATTAAACATGAAAAACTGGAGAGGCCTTGTGAGTATCCTTTCCCAGGGAAAGACACTCTCTTTAATTTTCGTGATTATCTCAAGTGTTTCTGGTTTGCTGCTTCTACAACCTTAAGTTACCTTACCTGACTCCTTCCCAGCCCCAAATTATGAAAATACTCATATGGAAAAAAATGTGTTGCAGTGTACACTCATTAAACCAATCATATAGTTTAGTCATTTTAACATGTTGTATGTGCATCTTTTCCTCAATATTTTTCTATGTGAAGTGTCATTGAAGTAAGTTGCAGACACTGTGACACTTCACTCCTAAGAAATTCCTTATGAATCTGCCTAAGAAAAGTCCATTCTACTACATAAATATAATATTATTACCTAAGAAGAATACAGCAGATCCCAAATAGCATGCATACTCAGTTTTCCCATTGTCTCAGAGATGTTTTCATGTTATTTTTTTAAAAATCAAATGAAATTCTTTACTATTTTTCATATAACATGACCTTTTTAATTTTAAAGTTACATAAAAATTTTGCTAAAATTCACATAACATTTACCATTTTAGCCACTTTTAATTAAGTGTGCATTTTAGTGGCATTAAGTATATTTACATTGTTTGCCTAAAAATACCGTTATGTCCATAACTTCTCATTTATAAAACAGAAATTTTGTTCTTATTAAATAGTAACTTTCTGATTACTTTCTCTTCTCTTAACTCTTAACCACTATTCTACTTTCTTTTGAAAAAATATTTATTTATTTGTTTATTTTGAGACAGAGTCTCTCCTTGTAGCCCAGGCTGCCCTTGGACTCACAGCAATCCTCCTGCCTCAGTCTCTCTAGTGCTGGAATTACAGCACCCTAACACCCAGTTTATGTGGTGCTGGGGAATCGAACTTGGGTACTTAGCACTTGCTAGTCAAACACTTTAACTGCTGAGCCATTCCTCTAGACCTTACTATTCTACTTTCTGTCTCTATGGTGTTGACTATTTTAGGCACTTCATAAAAAGGAAATTACACAAAATTTGTCCTCCTGTGACTGACTTAACTCAGTGTAATGTTCTCAAGGTCCATCCTCATTGTAGCATGTGTCAAAATTACCTTCTGTTTTTAGGGCTGAATAATGTTCACTTTGTGAATGTATGTGCTGCATTTTGTTCATCTGTTAGCTTGCATTGCTCCCATCTTTTTGCTCTTGAGCATATTGTTGCTATAAATATCGGTACACAAATAGCAGTTTGAATTCCTGCTTTCATTTCTTTTGAGTTTATAGTCAAAAGTAGAGTTGACAAATGAGATGGTAATTTTATTGTCATTTTTTAGCTACCACTGTTTTCCAAGGAGCTGTGCCATAGTAATGTTGAACAATTTTTCATGTGTTTAGCTGCCATCTATTTACGTTCCTTTTTTTTTTTTTTTTTTTTGAGTCAGGGTTTTATGGAATTGTCTAAGCTGGTCCCAGCTCACTATGTAGCCCTTGTTGGCCTCAGACTCATAGCAATCCTCCTGCTGTAACCTCCTGAGTGCTGGAATTACAGGTGCAATTGAATTGCAGGAATTCATTATATATTTCAGATAATAACTCTTTACCATACTTGCTTGAAATTACTTTCTCCTTTTCCATTGGTTGCCTTTTTGTTCTTTTCATTATGTCCTTGGATGTATTAAGTTTTGTTATAGTCCAGCCTATCTGTTTTTTCTTTTGTTGCCTGTGCTTTTGAAGTAATCACCAAGAAATCACCAAATCCAATGTTAAAACTAGGTAAATGGTTACAACTTGAGATCATCATTCTTAGTGAAGTGACTCAACTGCAGAAGGTTAAATATCGCATGACTTCTCTAATACGAGAACCTCAGAACACAGGCATTTTATAGAACCAAATGAGTGTGATAGTGGGAGTTAGGGTGGATGGGGAGAGTGCAGGAGCGCCAAAAATGGGAAGGGATTGTAAAGTTGATGTGATATGTATGTGTACAAATACCCAAGCTCATTTAACCATTATGTATCGCATATATACGTAATACAAAAGAGGGGGAAATTGCACATATTTGATACATATACTTTCATTAAAAACAATTTTCTCTTATGTTTCTTATGAAAGCTTTGTAGTTTTATGTTTAGATCTTTGATCCATCTGTTTTTTTTTTTAATACAGTGTAAGGTGAGGATCCCACTTTGTTCTTTTACATGTGAATATATAGTGTTCTCATTGGAAAGATTGCCCTTTGTCATTTAGTGGTCTTGGCATTCCAAACCATTTAGCCATATATGTATTTATTTCTGAGCTAACAATTCTATTTCTTTAGTTTAATATATATGTTTTATGCCATTATCAATCACACTGTTAATTATTGTAGCTGTTGTTTTTCCCCCTGGCAGTACTGGAGGTTGAACCCAGACCCTCACACTGAATTATATGCCCAGTGTTTTTAAATTTTTTTATTTTGAAATAAAGTCTCACTAAGTAGTACAGGCTAGGCTGTAACCTGTGATCCTTTTGCTTCCGCTCCCCACAGTGCTGGGTTTACAGATGTGCACCAATATAGTAGTTTTATAGTATGTTTTAAAGTCACAAAGTATGAAGTCTCAAATTTTGTTCTTTTTCAAGATCATGTTAACTATTTGCATTCCGTAGAGACGTCATGTGAATTTTAGGGTGGATCACATAATTCCAGCTAAAAATGTCATTGGAATTTTGATAGAGAGTTGATAGCTTTCAATACTGTTGACAACTTAATCACATGGTTTTCCCACCTACAAACACAGGATGTTTTTCCATTTACTGGTGTTTTCTCTAATTTCTTTGTGAAGTGTATTAGTGATACCATTTCTCTGAATCCTTACCAGCATTTGGTATTGTTATTTTTGTTTTAGCTATTCTAATAGATGTATAGTAATATCTCATTGTAATTTTACTTTACATTTCACCAGTAGATAATGATATTGAAGATGTTTTAACTGCTACCTCTATAACGTCAATAAATTCTTTCTTCACGCATTTAGCCCATTTTTTAAGTGGATTGTTTTTTATCTTTAAATTTTGAACATTTTTTTTGGTTTGGTTTTTGTTTTGTTTTATTTTGTTTTTTGAGACAGGGTCTTGCTCTGTAGTCTAGGCTAGTCCTGAACTCACTGTTTGACCCAGGCTGACCTAGAATTCATGGCAATCCTCTTGTCTCAGCCTCCAGAGTGCTGGGATTATAAGCATGCACTACCCTGCTCAGCTCAACTAAATTATTTATTTTTTTAAAACACTTTTTGGTGTCAAGTCTAAGAACTGTTCACTAAACTCTAAGTTCCAAATGCTTTCTTCTGTATTCTTCTAAAGATTTATATTAGTAGTTTTATATTTAGATTTAAATTTATGATCTATTTTCAGTTCATTTTTTTGATAAGACTGAGGTTTATGTTTGTTCATTTGTTTGTTTGTTTGCTTTTATTGAGACAAGATCTCACTCTGTAGCCCAGGCTAGTCCTACACTCACTATGTAGCCCAGGCTGGCCTCAAATGAGGTTCATGTTTTAAATTTTGCATGTCATTTTTCTAGCACCATTAATTGAAAACATTGTTCTTGCATTTTCTTTTGCACCTTTACTGAAGATTAGTTGGCTACATTTTTGTGCGTCTGCTCTGGCTACATTCTGTATTAGCACTGCATACTAACCGCTGTGGCACTGGAGCCCCGGCTGCTCTGTTCTGTCCCACCAGTTGTGAGTCTGTTGCTCAGTCGGCGACACGTAGTCTTTATTACTTTGTGATGGGTAGAGTAATTCCTCTCATTTGTTATAGTTCTGGTATTCTATTCATTTGCCTGCCCTTATAAATTTTAGAATAATTTTCTCTACATCTATAGAAATGCTTAAATTTTTATACAAATTATGTTGAACCTGTATATCAATTTGAGCATTGATATCTGTACTGTGGTGAGTCTTCCAATCCATGAACATGGGTTGTTTTTTCATTTATTTCTTCTTTAATTTCTTTTATCAGTATTTTGTAATTTTTAGCATGTGAATTCCAGGCATGTTTTATTAGTTCTATACCTAACTATTTCTTTCCTTATATTTTCCCCCCTCATACTGGGGATAGAGCCCAGGGGCTTCGCACTAAGCTACATGCCCAGCCCATAGGTATGTATGTATTTATGTATTTGATACTAGAGATCAAGCCCAGGGCCTTCACATTGAACTACAGTTATCGCCAATTTTTAACATTTTTATTTTATTTTATGGTACTGGATATCCACCCCAGGGCCTTCACACCGAGCTACTTTTCCAGCCCATTTTTTTTGATTTTAAAACAGGGACTTGCTAAGTTACTAAGTTGCCCAGGCTGTGCTCAGATTTATAATCCTCCTGCATCAGCCTCCCAGAGTGCTGGAATTACAGCCTTGTAGCATGAGACATGACTCATTTTGGGGGAGATTATAACTGATAATATATTTTTAATTCTGGTTTTTTGTGGGAATACATTGTCCTTCCTTTCCTTTCTTTTCTCTTTCTTTTTTTTGTTTCAAACAGTAGTGGTAATTTAACTTGAGCTCATACATGCTAGTTAAGTGCTGTACTGACTGAGCTACATTACCAGTCATATAATTTTTTTTTTAGGTTCCTTGAAATTCCTCATATAGACTCTCATGTTATTGGTAAGGAAGCCACATTCATAAATAGGCAGTTTTATTTCTTCCTTCCCCTACTGTGTATCCTTTTTTTCCTTCTCATCATACTATGTTAGCTAAAACTTCTGATACTTTGTTAAGTAATAAGAGTGATGAGAGCAGGCATCTTTACCTATTCTTGAATCTAGAGGTTTGGAAGGTGCTTTTCGATATTTTTTAATAAAGTTGAGGAAAGCAATCTGAATGCTTTGATTGGGAATGGATGCTGAATTTTGCCAAATTATTTTTTCTGTATCAGTTTTATGGTTGGGTGACTTTTTTCTTTTTTAGACTGTTTATAGGATGAATTACATTGTTTGATTTATGAATAATGAACCTGGCTTAGGTATCCCTAGGATAAACTCTACTTGATTATGGTATGTAATTCTTTATTTTGCTTAATTCTATTTGCTAAGATTTGCTAAGGGCTTTGTATCTGTTTTCTTTATGTATTTTGGTTTACTGGTTTTAGCTGGGTTTTTTTTTCTTTCTTTGTGTTTTTGTTTGTATTTTTGTTTGTTTGTTTTTCAGTATTAGGGATTAAACCCAGGGCCCTCACACAGAGCTGTATCTCAAGCCCACTTTTTATTCTTATTTTGAAGCAGGGTCTCACTAAGTTGCTTAATTCTCCAGGCTGTGCTCAAACTCTTGATCCTCCTATTTTGGGCCTCCAAGAGTGCTGGGATCACAGGCCTGGGCCACCAGCCTGGCTTGGTTTCTTTATTTTACTGCTTTTCTTGGGTTTTGATATAATAGGAGATTGTTAAAGTCTTGGTGGAAGACAGTGATAAAGACACTAAGTCATAGAGTGACTGGATTAAGATGTGAGAGCTTCAGAAATAATCCTTGAGGAAAAGGAGTCTAGGGAGTTAAAGAAGTAAAATAGTGCTGTTTGACTAGAAATACTGTTGTTTGGGTACATATAGGGGACTATAATGGAGCAGATTCAGAAAGATGTAGGAATGAAGTCTGACAGTCATGGATGGACCAGTTAGTATAGTTGATTTGTGGAGAATCTTAGTTAATAGAGATGTGGTAGGGCTGGGACTGTATTGACTATAATGAAAACAGTAAACGTAAGGAGGATTAGGAATCTTGGACCTGATGAGATAGGGAGACCATGTGTAAGGATCAAAGGCATAATCTTGGGCAGGAAATTGGGCACTCTTCTTCAGAGCTTCTGGGACTGAGAAGGAGCAATAGTGGGATCCTTAGAAATGATCCCACCCTCCTCACACTTTGTTTGGGAGCAAGGGTATATCCCTAAGGCTAACGGAATGATAGTTATTAACTGGTTAAAGAAGGAAAATATTACATAACCATGAAACTGGTTTAGAAAACTTCTTTGGCAAAATTCAGCACCCATTCAGAGCACTCAAAAAAAAAATAGGAATAGAGTACTTTCTTCAATTTTATTTTTAAAAAATCTTTTATTTATTTATTTATTTATTTATTTGAGACAGGGTTTCACTCTCTAGCCCAGGCTGGACCTGAACTCACTATGTAGCCCAGGCCAGCCTTGGACTCATGGCAGTATTCATGCTTCACCCTCCTGATTATAGGCATGCACCACCACACCCAGCTTTAAAAAAATCTTTTAAAAAAATTTTACTAGAGCGAATGCTGAATTTATTGTATATTCTTAATGTAATATATAAACATAATATAAGCTACATAGGTTTTAAAAAATGGAATCACATTATCCTGTTGTTTCTTTTTTAAAAAAAATCTTAAAATACCTTCCAAACAGAGTTTGGGATTCTACACAAAAATGGAAGCAGATGTACCCTGCAGAGTCTATAGAAGTAGCTGTGGCATGAATTAGAGGTTTGTTTATGTCCTTAGACCAGTTTTTATTTTTGACTTTTTGTTTGTCTTTGATTTTGAGACAGATTGATAAGAACTGTAGTTACGGCAAATTAGTATGGAAGCTTTTCTTTGAAAATCTTAAAAAATGATAAGTCAAGCATGGTCCCTGTAATCTCAGCACTCTGGGAGGTGAGGCAAGAGGATTACAAGTTCAAGTATAGCATGGGCTGTTTAGCAACTTAGCCAGACTCTGTCTCAGTATTTTTAAAACATGATGGAGATATAGCTCAATATAAAGGCCCTGTGTTTAATCTTCCTAGCACTCTCTCTCTTTCCCCCTCCACAAAGAGATCACTGGAAGTTCTCAGAGTTGGGCTGAATGAAGAAAACCCTTGGCTCCATCCTCTGTTGAGCCAGAGACCCATAGATTGCTCAGATCTTAACCAGAAATTCAAATTGGGGCCAAGAGCTCACTTGTAATCCCAGCACTTGGGAGACTGAGGTGGGAGAATTGTCTTGAGTTTGAGGCCCACCTAGGCTACATAGTGAGACCCAGTCTCAAAACAAAGCAAAACAAAAATAAAAATAGTACAGACCAATTCTGCATAGTCTTCCAGAAAATAAATAAGAAGGGAACCCTTTCCAATTCATTTTGGGGTTCTGATACCAAAACCAGATAAGGACCAATTTACATCCCTAGCAAATCTTTGTTGTGGGACTCTTCTTTTGAGACAGGATATTGCTCTGTAGTCGAGGCTGGTCCTGAACTCACTATGTGACCCAGATTAACCTAGAACTCACAGTAGTCCTCCTTCCTCAGCCTCCAAAGTACTGGGATTATAGGGATGTGCCACTAACGCTCAGTTTATGTGGTGCTAGGAAATCACACCTAGGGCCTTGTGAATTTGAACCTGGGGCCGTGTGCTTGCTAGACAAGCCTTGTAACCACTGAGCTACATCTCCTAGCCTAGTTGTGGGAGTGTTGCATACGGTGCTCTTCTTGTGGGGCTGTTCTGCGAATCAGGGAATTGTTTTCTTTCCACAGCTGCAGCCGGCTCCGCCAGGTTCAGAGCATCCTGACCCAAAGCAGCAAGTCTAGGCCCGATGGGATCCTCTGCATCCTAGGTTGGTAGTTTTAACATGGTGGGACTCAGCACTGGGGCAACTTAGATTCTTATTCACAGAAAGATGATGATAATGGTATCATTATAAGATAAACTTGAGTTAGTATCCTTTTTGTATCTTATTTC
Source organism: Ctenodactylus gundi (assembly GCA_004027205.1). NCBI lineage: Eukaryota > Metazoa > Chordata > Mammalia > Rodentia > Ctenodactylidae > Ctenodactylus > Ctenodactylus gundi. The sequence continues at coordinate 267,136 of PVKB01002084.1, read as the reverse complement.
TCTGAATGTTGTCGCTATTTTAATGAGGTGGGATGAAAAGGATATCGGTGAGATAGGGGCACTTATCATTCTTGAAATTCCATCTGCCCCAGCTCTTTCCTCTGAGTCTTATATAGACAGCTACCTCTTGCCCTTGACACTTTCCTCTTGCTCAGAGCTGTAGCTCAAGGGACTTCACAGACACCAGAACAAGGTAGTATATGTGTCTGGGGCATTGAGAGGCAATGGTGAAGGCTGCATGATTTAATTTTCTTTTTATTTATCTCTGATTCAGCCTCACAAGCGTGTAACCTTGGTGAGGGCCATTTGCAGGCACTGCACCGCTGCATCCAAAACAATACTAGGGCAGTATTTGCTTCTGATAGCCATGAAATGATGCGTGTTTATGATTCTATTCACTAGTCCTTGTGTGTCTTTGGATTTTTTTCAAACCGCCTCAGTTTGCCTTTATTTGATTCTACATGTTTTGGTAAAGATCTCTTTAAAAAGTGAATTTTTTTCGGATTCCTGTTCTTAGGTTAACTGCAAATATTCCAAGATCTTTTACAATCCGTGGAAAGACTTAAGACCATATTTTTTGGTTCTTTGTCTTCAAGAGTTACTTTCTAGAATTAACCGACTCAGTAATATGTGCTGTTTGATTGTCTCCGCTGTGTATGTTTTGGAATCCAAGTAAGGATGCTGAGACTTCTTTTCACAGATAGTTGCTTCGTTTAGTTTCTAGCACAAAATTGGTCTGAGCTGCTACTTTTTACCATTAGGGTTTTGTGGAGCCAAGGCAAATTACTGGGGTTCATTTGTATCCTGTAGCTTATTATAGCTAATCAGAGGCTTTACCTTGCAGGTATTGATAGCAGGTACAATGAAGGCTGCAGAGAGCTGGCAAATTATCTTCTGTTTGGTTTATACAACCAGAATACCAGTGATTTTGAGAAAACAGGATTTTCTGAAGAAGTTCTAGATGGTAAGTCTATATTGTATATTGGTAAACTCTGTGATAGAGGAGTAGATGGTATTTTTTTAATCCTTATTTCATGATCTTATGGAAAAACATCAAACTTAAAAGATAATACAAAGCCCCAGTATATTTTTACCTTTTTGTTTGTTTGCAGTACTAGAGGATTGAGCTTAAAGCCTTCACAATGAGCTATACCCCAGTTTTTAAAAAATTTTTTATAATGGGACAAGAACTTGCTAAGTCTCTAAATTGCTTAGACTAGGCTCATACTGGGGATCCTCCTGCCTCAGCCTCCTGGAGTGCTGGAATTATAGGTATGCACCACCATGTCTGGCTAATTTTTGCCTTTTAATACTGAAAAATAGCATATCTTCTTTTATGATATGTTAATAGGCTCCTGTTAGTCACTGTCTGGGTAAGAAGCTAGTAATAGTTTTCGGAATATATTTACTTGGTAAATCAACTTTAAGGCACAAAGTGAACATCAGTGTTTGACTTTATCTCTTCTTAGGAAGGTGATGGTTTTCCTTCTGTTTTCCCGAAAGATTCAGATTATATGCTGGTGCAGGGAGAGCACTTTCCATTGTGAGGCAAAGATGAGCCTGCAGGCTTTCCTTACAAGGAAGACTTCTTGTGGATCTTGAGTTGAGGAACAAAGACTCTTTGTCTGTCTCTCTTTTGGAATTGTTTTCCTATGTGACTTTAATTCATGGTGATGCCTGTGATTACAATGCATGCTTTCTGCTTACATTCCCCTCTCCTGAGCTCTGAAACACTGCCTGTGTTGAGGGTGCTGTAGGCTGTTGCCCAGGAGCTATCTCTGATATCACATACTTAGCATCATGACTTGTCTGCCAGATGGGTCAGGAGACACAGGAACAGATGAATAAAACTGGACAAGAGACAGACAGCTCTTGTGAGAAAGCAGGAGGAGCATGAAAGCAGATGTCTGATGTGAAATGATCTTGCTTAAGCATAGTTCTCTTGGTGAGGCCAGTTTTGTTCCCTGTGAGGCATTTGGCAATCTCTGAAGACATTTTTGATTATCACAACTGGAAAGAGGGTGCTTCTAGGATCTACTGTGTAGAGGCTAGGGAGCTGCTAAACACTCGTAACATACAGGACAACCTTTACTGACTAAGAATTATCTGATTAAAACTATCAGTAGTACAGAGGTTGAGAAACTCGGGGCTAGTGTATGTGAAAATTCTCCTGTGTTGAAATCCTTAATAGTGTTTATCCTTATAGATTGATAGAAGTTGTCCTTTTTATTAGAAAGTAGAAAAAGAATCAAGTGAAATTACTCCTTTCATTTTTTTCAATTCAAATTTGACTTCATATTTTGATTGAACATGTTTTTTTCCTTTTGCTGTACAGCACCTGCTTGTTTGGAAAGAATTAATTTTAGTGCCTTATAGCAGCAACACATTTCACCGGATCCAAGGTTGCTAAGAACATTAATAGTACAGAAAATAAGGGAATAACTTAAATTCTCAAAGATATGCTTTTTTTTTTTTTGTCCTTATTCTGTTACCTGGCACAGTGAGTACTTAATAAAGGAGGATTTCTTCTTAATTAGTAAATTTATTTTAAATCCAAATAGTTAGAAAGCTGAGATCACCAGATTTATGCTTGTGCATTTCATCATAATTATGTGAGTGGAGAAAAGGCCAACATGAGGGATTTATTTTTAAAAGAAACTTTAAAAATTATAGTGCATATTCATCTTGATCTCAGGTATTTTCTTATACCTGACTATGTACTCTGTTAAACTTATGTTTATAGTGATAATATCAGAGTCTATTGAGACCCTGATAATGGTAGTTTACAAGATGATTTAGGATACAGCCATTGAAGGATGACCAGGAAGCCCAGTTGTGAGAGATGAAGAGGGATTTCTCTCCTTGTCTTTTATTACCATGACACTTACCTAAGAGCCTACAGTGAGGAGCCTGCTCCTGCTGTGTTCCCTGGAACTGGCTGGGCAGACTAGGTGTGGAACTCAGCAGTTTAAGAAGCCAAATCACAGAATTTTATTAAGGAAGCCACCAGCTGTGTGTTCACTGGGCATGTAATATGTTTTCACAAATTATGGTCTGTTGCACTGTTCTGCTGTGTTGGCAGTACTATAAACCTAAAACTACTGTATCAAATGCTTCCTTCCTCCATGCACCTTTCTTGCCTCCAGCAACTTCTGCCTTTGTCTCATTAGAAAGAGGCCTGGCAGCTCTGGTCTTAGAGGAATCATGGGGTGAAGCCTTTGTTCTTCTGGAAGTGTGACTGCTTGCTTGCTTTTTTTTTTTTTTTTTTTTTTTTTTTTTTTTTTTTTTTTTTTTTTTTTTTTTTTTTGTCAGACTGCTCTAATATTTCTGCCCTATTCTTTCCCTCGTCTGTTTACCTTGGTTGTTTGCATCCTTGGGATTGCTTTATTTACTCTACTCATTATTGATAGCTGTTCCTTAAATCTCAGATCTGCTTATCTCTTTACAGAAGCTATTTCTACTTGCTTCTACTTCCTTCCAGCCTTTCCTGTGTACAGAGTTGACTGCCATACACAGTAACCCTTCCCAAAGCTGACTCACATGTACGTGTCTGTAGCCACGTGAGCAGTGTCCTAGAGTGTTAGACACTGGTTTCTGTGGGAGAACAGCTATTGGCCATAGAGATACAATGTTCCTACTTCAGTGGCTTTTGGTCATATGATAGTTATCCCTGCAGTGAAGTACACAGCTGCATTTGGTACCACAGATTTATTGTGTTGAAGTTTGCCCTGCTTTAATAGATGAAATCCCTTCTTTGACCTCTTTTGTGCCTACATTGCTATAACCAGAGGATCATTGTTGTGGAAGCATTGGGATTAGGAAATCCTTGCTGTCAACATTTGAGTGTTCTGCTGTTACTTGGAAGCACAATGCCTGATTTAAATAATTTTCAGTGTAGAGTTTTGTACATTATTTCTCAAGTAGTTTTAATTGGGAGAAGTGTGTGAGTGTGTGTGTGTGTGTGTGTGTGTGTGTGTGTGTGTGTGTGTGTGTGTGTGTGTGTGTGTTCAGTGCTAGGGATAGATTGAATCCAGTGCATCACACATGCTAGGCAAGTGTTCTACCACTGAGATACCAATCCTCAGTTAATTTTCTGGACAGGAAGTAGCTAAAGGAAAAGCCTTTGAGCTGGGTCCAGTGGCACAAGCCCATAATCCCAGAACTCTGGGAGGTTGAAGTAGAAAGATCACAAGTTTGAGCCCAGTCTGAGTAACTTAGTGAATTAGCAAGAACCTGCCTCAAAATAAAAAAAAAATATTAATAGGCTGGGGTGTGACTTAGTGTGAAGGCCCCAGGATTGATCGCTAGTACCACACACATATCCACAAGGTCTTTGACAGTCTTATGTTTCAATTCTTTTTTGCAGATGTAATTTTGTTGATTAAATCAGATAGTGTCCATCTGTATTGTAATCCTGTCAACTACCGCTATCTTTTACCATATGTGGCGCATTGGAGAAATCTACATTTCCACTGCATGACCGAAAATGAGGTGAGGAAAAAAGATTGAACAGGCGCTTCTTTAAGGAGAGTTGGCTTGTTACAAAAGGCCCCTAAAAAATGAAGTAATAGAGTGTGGTTACAGGAAAATGGTTCTTAAGGGGAAAGTTTCCCTTTTCATTTTGATGCTTCCCTTCAGATAAAGGAGTCAAAGGGGGCTGTTCAAATTGGAATCTGATAGTAAGCTTGTGGGCCTGTCTTCCTGCTGTGCTGCTTCTTCACAAGCCTGAGCCCAGACTGTACCTTAACAGTAGTGCCCTTGGAGAGTTTTTTAAGCTTGTGACATTCTTACCATTTGTTTTTTTAGTATCTGTTTCTGTTTACCTTTGGATATTTTTCAACAGTTTGGCTAGAAACCAAACTCGATTTAAGGCTTAAGAGTTCATGGAATTTGTGGCCCAAACTTTTTATATTGAACCTTGAAGGAGAGAGGTTGAGGGGGGTATGTGTGTGCAAATTTTACCCCTTGCCTTTAGCTCTTTTGGTCCATTTTGGGTTGGTTTTTGTATATGATTTGGGATGAGAGTTTGGCAACTATTTTTGATGAAGAAATCTAATAGATTGGCTTTAGAAACACCACTTTGGGTATAATTCTTTATAAATGCCATTTAGAACGACCTGGTAAAGTGCAAAGAAAACATGCAACTTGGTGTGATGTCAGAGTTCATTTTCCTTTCAATTTCCTTCTTTAGTATGAAGATGAGGAAGCTGCAGAAGAATTTAAAATTTCTAGCTTTGTGGACATGGTGCGAGACTGTAGTAAAATCGGCATTCCTTATAGCTCCCAAGGTTGAGTATCTCACAGCCAGCCATTTAAAAACTTCTCTTAGATGGTGTCTTGGTTACTTTTTTGTTGCTGGGACAGAATACCCAACATCCACAACTTAAGGGATGAAAGATTTATTTTAGCTAACAGTTTCAGAAGGTCTCAATCCATTCATGGGTTGCCAGCAATGGCAGAAAGGGTCTGGTGAGAACAGCTGCTCATGCCTCTGTAAGAGGAAGAATCAGGGCCTTCAGAAGAAACCAAGGTAAATATATATACATATATATGTGTACATCTCTCTGTAGTCCAGGCTAGTCTTGAACTCACTGTAGAGCGCGGGCTGGCCTTGAACTCATGGCAGTGCTCCTGCCTCAGCCCAAATGCTGAGATTATAGGTGTGTGCCACCATACCTAGCTAATTTATTTTTGTGTGGTATTGGAGAATTGAACCCAGGGCCTTGCACATGCTAGGCAAGTGCTCCAGCCACTAAGCTCAAGAGTATAAATCCTTCCAGGCCAAACATCTGTAATTAACCACACTTCTGTAATCCACCACATGTTCATAATCTGCCTTCCTGACCAGGCCACATTTCCTAACAGCACATAAAATCCATAGATAATCCACAACATTAAAATGCATGAGGTTTTTGGGGGTACATTCCAGACCCAAACCATAACAGATGGTGTATGAATTGAGGGTCCCGACTTATTTATTGAAGGCATTCATCTAGGAATCCTCATGTTCTCTTTATATGAAGACAAAGGACTTAGCAGGATAAAATTTGGGAACTTCCCTATGTAAGATTGTGAAGTTTCTACAGCAACACAGCAAGCTACGCATGGTCAAGTAGTACTGATTTTAGCACAGTTGACATCTGGTTCATGTCACTTCTGTAGAGTGTAGATGTGGGATCTCCTGGTAATTATAAATAATAACTTGGATAGCCACTTAAAAAATACTAATGGCAAGATTCAAAATGATGTGTAGAATATAGGAAAAAAAGATCAGTAAGTTTAGCAGTGCGTATACTGTAGAGAAAAAATAAAGCCTTGCTCAATGAAACCATTATTGCAAGAAGGGAGATTTTTTGATTTGGTAGTTTTCCCTTGAGGAAGTTGGTTGGGTATGTTTCTTAAGGGAAAGAAGCCAACTTTGGGTCTGTTAATAATTATACTCACTAAATGATGCAAGTCAAATGTAATAGACTACTATTTACTTATTTTTTTAACTTAATTACTTAAGAAATCAAAATATAAAAATGTACTATAGAGATATCTGAATTAGTAGAACTGACTTCTTTTTTATTTAAATTTCTTAGCTTTCATTTTGTATTTTCTAGTTTTAATGTCTAACCATTTTATCTATTTGATATTTATTTTGCCTTATGAGGCCATGGTGAACTTATGAGAAATGATGCCTGCTTAATCACATTAGATCAGGTTTAGAGTGTTAGGTCTAGGATGGCATTTGATATGTGTCATTGTATTCAATTCCTCTAGGTCACTTGCAGATATTTGATATGTTTGTGGTGGAGAAATGGCCAATTGTACAGGCCTTTGCACTTGAGGGCATTGGAGGGGATGGATTTTTTACCATGAAATACGAGGTATGTGTGAAAAACAGTATAGTTTTTGTTGCCGTGGGATGTTTTTGTGAATAGCCAACAAAATGAGTATTACTACTATAATACACTAAAAAAATTGGGAATTACTTCCTACAAGCATAATGAAGTTTAGAAGACTTAAAATGGAAAAATAATTGCTATTCAAGGCTAGTTCCAACTGAGCTCTTAAGTTTTCTCTTCTTAGAGTTTCTCTTCATTTTCCTCTTTGTTCTTTCTACCCTTCTGACACTCTAGGCAGTCCTCTCACAGCCTTCATCATGCTGTTACCTCATCATACTGTCACACACAATGCACTTCACCCACCCACCCAAGTCTCAGGGCTACATGCTCCAGAAAAAACATTATTTCTATTGTTTGCATCTCAGAAAGTGGTATAACTTGAGAATTATTCAAGAACAATAAAGCAACAGTACAGAATTTCGTATAAGTACAGTATACTAGAGGAAATAAAAGGGTTAGTTTTGTGAGAAAAATGGTATCTTTAGAAAAGAAAAAGAATAATGTGTTTTATGACTGTATTCCTCACATCTCAGAGATGACCAGTAAATAATTGTTAAGGGAATTAATGAGCTCCCATAGGAAAGGAGTCATTAGAGTTTTGATAAAGGAGGTTAGCCTGCTAGGTTTACAATGTGACCACCAGCATCCATGTGCCTCCATAGGATCCACAGTGACATGACCTGCCCCAACAAAGGAGATTGAGGAGGAGGAACTTTATATGCTAAGAATGTCATCCTCTTAGGAAGAGAGTAAGTGGGATCTATAAAAGTAAAACACAGGGTTCATTCCTGTCCCCCTGAGAAGTACCAGTTTCCTAGGAAATGAGTTACAGGGCAGGGGTCACCTGCCCATCAGGACCATATCACTCACTGCCATGGAACAGCATGGGCTGGAGGGAAACTACCACTTGGACTTTGTTTTCTCCAAAACCGTAGTATTTTCACATTTACTACAAATAGTATAATATTGACTAGGCTGGGAGCTGCCCCTGGTTGGAAATGATGCTTTCTAAATCAGAGGGAAAGAAGCTTAAAGGGAGATAGACCACATGGAGCAGAGAAACTTAACATTTTTACCATAATGGTTATATTTATTTCTAATTAATGTATGAACTAAATGTGTAGACTGTCTTCTATCTGCCAGATGTGTCCCCCCTTGCCCCCTCACCTCCTTCTCCTTCTCTCTGTCTTTGATACTGATACTAGGAGTCACATCCAGGATCTTCACACTGAGCTACATCACCAGCCCGTTTTTGAGTTTTAATTTTAAGGTCTGGCTCAGTAACTAAATTGCCCAAGTTAGGCTCAGACCTGTGATTCCCTCCACCTCAGCCTCCCTGAGTGCTAGAATTATAGACAGGCCTGTACTACCAGGCATGTGTGCCTGGTATTATTTTAAGCACTTCATATGAGCTGACTGATTTAATTCTTACAATAACCCTCTCACTAGGCTCTGTTTTACTTTTCTTTTTATCATAGAGAGGTTAAATCAATGTCCAAGTCAGAACTAGTCAGTAGCAGGTCTAGGGCTAGGTCTACATGGTCTGGGCCTGATCTGTGCTCCTAACCTCTAGGCTGTAACTAAAGTGGCATTGGGAAGTGGTGAGCTGGGAAGCTGCACAGATGATGTAACCCCAGTGAGACAGGCTTTCTGATTCTTACCTTAAGGTGCCTCACACCATGAAATCATATTCTCAAAGAACAAAATTCTCTCCCCTCAAAACCCTCGAAGGATAATGTTAGCTCTTTACTGTAGGGTAGTATTTTTAAGATGTGCACGGGCTAGATGGGGGAAACATTGCATAATTACTATACATCTTCTCTGACAGTTCCTTTCTCTAGCTTCTGTCCTATGTAGCTACTAATTTTTATTCCCGTGGATATTGCCCTTATATGTCTATCTCATTCCTCCCCATCTTGGTTCTCTCTTTTTTTTTAACCTTGTCCTTTCTAGTGTAATACTTCAAGGTGTGTAGCAGTTTGAGCTACAGGCTGGCTCTGCCAGAGTCCTTTCTGCTCTGCTTGATAGTTTCATGACTGCTTGTGCCAGAAAAACTCATGTCTTCTTTAAAGGCTATGAAAAGAACTATAGAGACTTAAACTTTTTTTTAATTGGTACTAGGGATTGAACCCAGGACCTAGTATATGCTAGGCACATTTTGTACCACTGTATGACATGCCCAGGCCTTTTGTTTTTTGAGACAAGCTCTTATTGCATTTAAGAAAGATTTTTCTCTGAAATAAAACAAAACTTGAGATAAAAATATTTTAGTTTTTAAGAATGAAGTTTGTAAAAAGTGAAATAAAATACAGTAAGCCAGCCATGAGAATTAAAAAAAGGAAATAGATAACTGGGCATGGTTGTACTCACCTATAATGCTAAGAACCCTAGGAAGCTGACGCATGAGAATTACAAATTTAATTCCATCCTGGGCAACTTAGTGGCTAAGCAAAACCTTGTCTCAAAACAAAAAAATTAAAAAAAGAGGTCAGGGATGTAGCTTAGTGAGAAGACCATGGTTTACATTCCTAGTGCCAAGAAAAAAGGGAACTGGATGACTACAAAGAAAGATTTAAATCTCAAAGTTCATAAAAGAATTAAAATTTTCACTGAGAAGTAGAAATCAAATTCATTTCCGTCAAAAATCTAAACAATTGATACACTTAGCTGTATTACAGAATATATAGGAAAGGGCAAAATAAGTTAAATCTGCAGGGAAGATGATAGAGAGGACAGAGAATAGAAATTGATGATACTGAAAATGAAGGAATTGAAGACTGTTGAATAACTGTACTTCCCTCTTCCACCTTCCCCTTCCCTCAGTGACAGACAGTCTGGCATTTTCCAAATGTTACCTTCATCCTGGGAGAAGCAAGTTGCAGGCAATACATATTAGATTTTCTTCCTGAAACAACGAAAAAAAGTAAAAAGGAAATAATGACAAAATATGTGAAACAATGGGACAGTGATTTTCAAGAAAAATAGGCGTCAGGTAATGAAAAATAGTGATTTCCTGAGATGGAAAGAGACAAAGTAAGCCCCTCGATTGTTCTAGCTTACAACTTTGAGAAGGTTTCCAGACTATGCATAAGAAGGGTGTACCTAGGTAGAGCCCAGGGCACTACCTGAATTAGAAGATGAAGCTGGGAGTTCCAGGGCACCAAGGCAGCAGAGTACCAAAGAGACAAGAACTGCCCAGAGCACTGTGATCTGCAGAGATTCCCCCAGCCCTGCCTGGAATATTCAGCCAAGTACTGATTATTGTACACATGTGTGAGGTAACTTCTCAAAGCCAAGTGAAAACCCATTTGAAAATATCTGGGAATAATGCTTGATGTATGCTCAGGGTTTGTTCCTACCAGTTAGACTAGAAAAATCTAATTCGTTGGGCATCGAGTAGAGTACTCAGGACGATTTTGTCTTTGGGGATAATAATCAGCCCTAACTGAGCACTGCCTCGGACCCTCCTGAGAGTTCATTTATAAAACAAGACCCACAGGATCAAAACGTTTCTAAAAAACTTAACTACATATTATGTCAAAACAAAAGAATATTTATAGACCTACAAAATATCTAGTGTACAACTAGATAAAATTCAGTGTCTGGCATCCAAAGATTAACAAATTTGAAATACAGAGGAATTACCCAGGTGGTAGTGATACATATCTATAATCCCAGCCCTCTAGGAGGCTGAAGCAGAAGGATTATGAGTTCAAGACCACTTTGGCAAGTTAAGAGATTTAATGTGACCCTATCTCAAAATGTGCTGGGGGTGTAGTTTAGTGCAAAAGACCTGGGTTTAATCCTCAGTATGGGAAGGACATCAGTTAGGGAGAAGCAGGAGAATGTGATTGACAATAAGGCAATCAGATAATCAAAATTTACCCAGAATTGTGCTGGGGTCATTGCTCAGTGGTAAAACCTTGAGTTAAGTCTCCAGCACAACAAAAAGTTAAATGAAATTGACAAAAATATTGAAATTACTCGATAAGGACATTAAAACATATTTCATGTTTATGAAGCTGGAGGAAAGATTGAGATAAATAATTTACCAGAAGACTCAAGTGGTTAATCCCAGCACCCTGCGGGGCTGAGATAGGAGAATTCTAAGTTTGAGCCCTGCTTGAGCAGCTTAGAGAATTAGCGAGACCCTGTATCAAAGCAAAGGTCTGGGGATAGAGCTCATTGCGAGGGCCTGGGGTTCAATCTGTAGTACCTCAAAAAAATAAAAAGCCTTCTGTAGATGAGAAGTACATGCCTGGAATAAAAAAGACATGTAGAGCAAGACAGGGTGGTGATGCCTGTAATCCCAGCCTGTCATGAGGCTGACACGTGAGGATTGTGTCTTTGTTGCCAGCTTGGGCAACATAACTTTGCTTACCATTAATCCTTTCTTAGACAACTATTAGATGATGTGCTTCAGCAAACAAGGTAGTTAAGAAAGAGGAAACAGTTAAGTATTGGAATCAAATCCAGAAGTTTCAGGATTGTAGTTAGGAGAAGTCTCAAAGTGATGGTTGTAGCTGTGCAGCAAGCTTGTATGATAGCCTGCCTGAGTAAGCAGGAAGAAGTAAGGAGATGAATGGTTTAATCTGATAAATTTAAGGCAGTGGTTCTCAGGTGGAAAGGACTCTTGATTTCTCCTACCCCTAACCGTATGACAGTGTTGCAAAATATTTTTGGTTTGGCTTTGACGGGAGGAGAGGGATTATAGGCTATTAGTGAGGAGAGAACTAGGGTGTGGTTAAGTATCCCATAATGCACAGGGCCATCCTCATACAGCAGAGAAATATTCAGCCCTAAATGTTAGTAGCATCACAGTTGAGGAACCCTGTAATAAGCAAATTGAGTGGGACATTTAGAAGAGAGTTTAGAATTGATTTGTTAAGAAAAAAATCATGCAAGTGAAAAAAATGAAGCTATTAATGCTTCTCAGAGAAACCAAAACAAGAAAGTAAATAGGAGTGTAGTATCTGCTTAGCCTGCTATAAATATAATATTTCCATGATTTTAGTGTAATAGAATGTAACCAAAATAGTAATAGGATTATCAGTGATGTTAGAATATATATGTTGAGAAAAAGTATGGTAATGGGGGATAAATGTAGAACTTTTTTTTTTGATACAGGGTCTCACACTGTTAAAAGAGCTATTTTTATAAATTAACATTTAACTTTAAAAGCAGTGATAGAAGCATATTAAATCAAAATATGGAGATAAATACCAAAAATAAAAATTAATAACTCTTACATGGTTACCTTTGAGGAATGAGATTCATCGGGGTTTTGAAAGTTTGAAGTAAGGATTAAAGTTTTTTTATTGTGACTTCTGGTCAAGATGGTAGCCAGGTAATAGAGCTGCACCATGTCTCCTTGTGGAACCATTTAAAAGTTTGAGAATATAGTCAAAAAACACCTATTCAGTGTTGTTAGGACAGGGTGGAGTGCCCATATAATTGAAAGGAGGCCAGGTGAAGATAAGAAATCCTGAAGGATCATTGGAAGTGGGGGGAATAAATAGGCTGGGAAGCCGCCCCAGGCCGACTGCGAACAACTGGGAGCTGCGAGCAGCTGCGGACAGGGAAAGCCAATTGGCGTCTGGAACATCTGACCAAACTAGGAGAGGAAAGAGCACCCTAAAAACTGAAAGAAAGCCACTGGAAGTTCAGAAATCCTGAAGACATATTAGAACTGGAAGAAACCAGTAGTCGATTGAGTATGGCCCCGAGCTACTGACATCCACAGACAAAGGAAAGTGTGGAGACCTGAACCTCAGACTGAGGTAAGCACAGATCCAGGAGAAGTGAAAGTTGTTATACTGCAAACTCACTGCAAGCTCCCCCTAGAAAAGGCCTTCTGGAGCCTAGATCAGAAGCAGCACTCGACAGCCCTAACAGGCAATGACATAAGCAGGAGCCATTTTTAACAAAGAGCCAGAGACTGAACTTATTAGAATGAAAGAAAGCTCAGAAGAGTGTACATCAGGGTTTTGGGGTCACGCTTAAATAGTGCCTAGAAAAAAACTGGCACAAGAGATGGTTGTGGAGAGGAGAGAAAGGCCGCAGACCCCTGAACATCTGGGTATAGCGGGAGCACCTCAGAGAGTGGAGAGCTTAGCCTCAGGGGAGGGGAGTCAAGACAGGTGGGAGAGCTTTGCTGAGAGGGTTAGGGGGATCATGACTCCTCAGAGACCATCAGGCTGTTAGATTCTCCCTCACTGCCTACTCCCAGCGTAGAACTTGGAAGAATTTAGACTCCCCCCACACACACACACACACCGTCATACTCATTCAAAGAAACTCCTCAGCCAGGACTTTCGAGTAAAGCCCGTCAACAAACAAAAACATGGGAAGAATACAAGGCAACAGGACATCCTCAGAAAGGCCTGAGATCCCAGAAACTAATGTCATAGTCCCTGAAATAGTGGAACATAAAGAGTAGGATGTCAGAAAGCAAATAAATGAGTTGAACAACCAGTTCAAGCAAGATATTCTCAAAGAAATGCAAGCATTGGTCATTGGGCTAAAGAGGAACTTATTAAACTAATAGTGGTCTACTTATTAAACAGTTAGTGGTCCTAATAGAGACAAAGCTTATCGAGCATATAGAAGCCACAAATAAAAAATTGGCTGAAATAAACAAGAAAATGCAAGATAGAAAGGAAGATTTTAAAAGAGAAGTGGAAATTTTGAAAAGCAATCTAGCTGAAATCCAGAATATGTAAAACTCATTTGAAAACAGCGGAAGTCAGTTCAAACACCATCAGGACAGAATTTCAGACCTTGAAGACAAGGCTGAGGAAACAAATGCTAGAATTAGACAAAACTCCAAAATTAAAAATAAGCAAAGTAGCTGGATACACCAGCTGATGGATTACTCAAAGAGAGCCAATCTCAGAATTATGGGTGTGGGAGAAAGAGCAGAAGACAGCACTGAAGATATAAAGAATTCATTCATTGAAATCATGCAAAAATATTTCCCCAAATCTAGGAAAAGAAATTAACTTTCAAATACAGCAAGCTTATAGAACACCAAATAACCTTGATCAGCAGTGAGACTCACCATGACATATCATAATCAAAACCTCAGAAATACAACATAAAGAGAAAATAATAAAAGCAACAAGAGAAAAACAGACATTATTCTGCCAAGGCAAACCATTCAAATTACTGCAAATTTCTCAGTACAAACTGTAAAGCTCAGGATAGCCTAGAGCAAAATATTTCAAGCTTTAAAAGACAGCAAGTGTCAGCCCAAGTGGTTGCATCCAGCAAAATTTTTCCTGAAAATTGAAAAAGTAAAAGTTTTTCGTGACCAAGAACCCCTAAAGAAAACTGCAACCACTAGCCCAGCAGTACAGAAAATATTTGAAGGAATCTTTTAAGAGGCAGATAAGAATCTTTGAGAGAGATAAGCAGCTCCAAAAAACATGGATCAAAGGAAACATCTGAAGAAAAAGTGTAACCAGTGTAACCAAAAAATAGACTGGTATTTGAATCATTTGATTGGCATACTTCTAAAACAGTACCAGCTATTTTATAAAATCGGTGGAATTTTCCCACATAATTATTAATAGTATATTAATTTGCAAGACAGAGTAACTATATTCAACATGGAGAATTGGTATAAAATCGTTTTAAAATATGTGCATGAATTTATAAATGGCTAAGAAGATAAAATGTTAAACTGAATCAGGCAGAATTATTAATTAGTGAAATGTGAGTAAACAGTGTATGAAAGTTAAAAAATTCTGAAATAACTAAGTATGCCATTATATCGATTGCCTTAAGTGTAATATACTTATGTGATATAGATTGAAGTTCATTTAATGTAACAATTCTACTTAAGTTCATTTATCATAGCAGCTCATTTATTCTTTGATACAAGTTTATCCTAAGAAAACTGATTGATGTAATGATAATCTGAACATCTTTTGAACGTACAGACATTTACCTTTCAGTACTCAGCTGAGGCATTTGAAATTTAACCTCTCTCTTTTTCTTTCTCACATTTTCTAGCATTATGAATTACATTGTATTTTTCTTTTCTCATGTGGATTGATGAGTGAGGCCATGTTAAAGAAACTCAACAAAGATTTTGTAAGATATAGAAAAAAGAACTCTTGGCAAATATCCTAATGAAGGGCTCTGCTGGACTCAGAAGAGGCATCATGATTTGGCCACTGCAGCCCATTCTAGGGACGGGATACTAAGCTAAAAAGTGGTGATTTGAGTGGTGGAGTGAGTCAGACAGAGAAGATTAAATATGTTAAATATAGCATGGTTTCTCTGATTTGGGAAACCCAGAATACAGGCGTGCTATAGAACCAAAAGGGTGTAATAGTGGGAAGGCCAAAAATGGGAAGGGATTGTAAAGTTGATGTGATATATAAGTACATAAAATACTCAATTACATTATAAACATTATGTAATTTCATTATAAACATGTATTGCATATATATTAATAAAAATGGTGGGGAAAAAATTAAAATAGAAGTTCCAAAACAAAAGCTTTTATTGCAAGTATTTTGTACTAGTTGCTTTTTTAAATCCATAAGCATATTATTTTGATTAAATTTTTAATTTCAAATAGGCAAAAAATACATGGTTATGCATGTGTGTATGTACATATATATGTATATTATGTTTGAATATATGTGTGCTGCCATTGATGTATATCCCAAATATTATGAAAAAAATAGTTTTCTTGAATGGTTGAAAGCATTTAATACTGTGTTTAGGATCTAATATAATTGATAAAAATCTATTGATTACTCTAGTCATGCTGAGTTTATACCAAGTTTGTAATTTCTAAGCATTAGAAAATAATTCCAATTGCTCTAATGACATTGTCTTAAATTTTTTTCAATATTTTTGTTCTGTGTTGCAGTTGCAGGATATAAGTTTGAATCTATGGAATGTCTACAGCAAGATGGATCCTATGTCTTTTGAGAATTTGCTTTCAGAAGTAAGGAGCTAAACAGTATTTAATTTTAAAATATTACAGCTTAATTGTCCAGTAAAATGTTTCATTTGAAGAAAAGATGTATTTTAGTTTGCTTCAGTCAAAGAATAGAGCAATTTCTTCCTTGATACTTGTCTTGAAATCTTTTAGGGTAGAGGAAACCTCACCTGAGGCAAAACCAAGACCTCTTCCCTAACCCAGAGTCTAAGGTTTCACCTGTTCTTTCTCTTGGGCTAGACTTCTGTAAAATAATGCAGAAGGTATCTTTCTTATTGTGGCATGAAAAGATGAGATATGTCTAAAAGGAACCAAGATTTAAAGCAGGTTTAGCAAACTTGTTCTGTAGAGGGCCAAATAGTAGTACTGTTGTGGTTTTGAGAACATTGTAGAATGTCTGGAGTCATTGGACAGGGTCCACTCAGCAGAGCAGCTTTTTAATTGCAACTGGAACACAGACATTATGCAGTTGAAGAAGCAAGTGATGATTACCTTTGGCCAAAGATCAGGCTCTTTCCTGATTTTGCGACTTTCTACCAGCTTCATATCCTTGGGTGATACTATAAAGGGAAAGGAAGCTTGGCATGGTGCTATATGCCTATAATTCCAGCTACTCAGAAAGCTTAGGCAGAAGAATCACAAATTCAAAGCCACCCTGGGCAAATTAGTAAATCCCGACCCAGTATTAAAAAAATAAAGAGTTGGGGCTGATAGCTCTCTCTTAGAGTGCTTGCCTAGCATATGCAAGGCACTGGCTTCAATCTCAATATTGTAAAATTTAAAAAATGAAGAGGAAGAGGAAAGAAGTGTTTTAAATTGCTGATACCAGATTTCACATCTATCCTGAGGTATAAAGGCTAAGAGTCAGATGTAATTTTATGTAGAAATAATTAGGATGATAACTGTCCAGAAGTACTCAGGATTGATTCTCTGTGGTCACTGAGTAGAAGTGGGATCAAAAAGGTAGGGGATACCAGACTTACGGGACACACTGATAGTATTACTAAAATCAGAGCTGGAGGAATAGCAGTGGTTAGCAGAGTGGGTAGGCAAGTTTAAGGCCCTGAGTTCAGTTCCCCAGTATCACATAAGGTAGATGTTGTGGGACATACCTGTAACCCCAGCCCTTGAGAGGCTGAGGCAGAAGGACTCCTAGAAATTTGAGGCCAGCCTGGGTTACACAGTGAATTGAGGACCATCCTGGACTACAGAGTGAGACCCTGTCACAAAGTGAAACCCAAGAGCAGTCCCAAATAAACAATTTAACGATGCACATCGAAGTCCTAGAGAAAGAACCATCCAAATCCAAAAGTAGCAGACTAAACGAAATTACAAAAATCAGAGCAGAATTTAATGAAATTGGAACTTAAAGAAAAAGCAGCACAAAAGATCAACGAATCAAAGTTGGTTCTTCAAAATAACAAATATTGATAAACCTCTAGCCATAGTAACCAAAATAAGGAAATAAAAAACCCATATCAGTACATTTAGGAATAAAGATGGTGAAATTAAAAGACATTGCTGAAATTCAGAAGATTTTAAGGCAATATTTTGAAAGTTTAAACTCCAACAAATTGGATAGCTTGGAGGAAATGGATAAATTCCTAGACACATATAAGATACCAAAATTGAACCAAGAAAATATAATCCTGCAGACCCAAGTATGGAAATTAAGGTAGTACTAAAGATTCTGTCTGCAAAAAAATCCAGGACAGACAGATCCACTGCAGAATTCTACCAGTACTTTAGGGAACTTCTTGTCATCAGTACTTCTCAAACTGTTCCATGAAGTTGAAAAAGAAGGAACATTGCCAAACTCCTTTTCTGGAAGCTAGCATTACCCTTATAAAAAACTGGGCAAAGCTTTAACAGGGAGAGAAAACTGTAGGCCAGTGGACAAAGATGCAGAAGTCCTCAGTATGATACTGGTAAACAAAATTCAACAAATTATTAAAAAGACCACATATACCATGATCAAGTTGGCTTCATCCCAGGGATACAAGGATGGTTCAGTAGATGTAAATCAGTTGATGTAATACACCACATAAATGAAAAGCAAGGACAAAGATCATAATCATCTCAGTAGATGCTGAAAAAAACCTTTGACAAGATCCAACATTATTCATGATTTTTAAAAAATTACCCTGAGGAAAATAGATATAGAAAGGACCTTACATCAAACTGATAGAAGCCATTTACCCTAAACCTGCTGCCAGTATTATATTGAATAGGAAAGAGTTAAAGGCATTTCCCCTTATGTCAGGAACACAACAAGGCTGTCCACTTTCACCACTCCTATTCAATATAGTACTCGGAACACTAGCCAAAGCAATCAGGCAAGAGAAAGAAAAAAAGGGAATACATATTGGAAAAGAAATTGAATTACCCTTATTCACAGATGACTTGATTCTGTACATAAAAGACCCCAAAAACTCCACTAGAAGATTCTTAGAACTAATTAATAAATTCAGCCAAGTTGCAGGATTCAAAAATAATACAAAAAAAAACATTTCTCTATACTAACAATGAACTTACTGAGAAAGAGCTGAAAAAGAATAATCCCATTCTCAATAGCCTCTCAAAAAATTAAATACCTAGGAATAAACCTAACCAAAGAAGTGAAGAACCTCTTCAATGAAAACTATATTATGCGGAAAAAAGAAATTGAAGAGGATTTTAGAAAATGGAAAAATGTCCCCTGTTCCTGGCTAGGCAGAACTAACACTGTCAAAATAGTTATACTACCAAAGCTGATACACAGATTCAATGCAGTTCCTGTCAGAACACCAACATTTTTCACAGAACTCAAAAAAAAAATCCTGAAATTTATATGGAACCAAAAAGACCCAGAATAGCCAAAGCAATCCTGAACGACAGGACTAAAGCAGATGGCATCACAATTCTGGACATCAAATTATATTTAAAAAACAACAGTGTTTAAAAACCATATGTTATTGGCACTAAACAGGTCGACCAGTGGAACAGACCTGAGGATGCAGATACACCATCAAGTACCCTCAGCTATCTTGATCTTTGACAAAGGAGCCACAAACATACACTGGAGAAAGAAAGGATAGCCTCTTCAATAATGGTGCTGGGCAAACGAGTTATCTACATGCAGAGGAATAAATCTAGCCCCTTACTACCATGTACTAAAATTATAAGTAGATCAAAGACCTAGATATTAAAATGGAGACACTGAACCTCCTGGAGGACAAAATAGGTAAAACTCTTGAAAATACAGGCTGAGGCTGTATCAGTGGCAGAGCACTTGACCTGGCACGTTCAAGGCCCTGGGTTTAGTCCTCAGTACCAAAACTGAAAAAAGACCCTCCCCCACAAAAGAAAAGAAAATAGAGGTGTGAGCAAAGACTTTCTCAGTAAAACACAATATGTAAAAGAAATAATCCACAGAATTAACAAATGGGATATCAAATTTACAAGCTTCTGCATAACAAAGGAAACAACCAGCAGAATGGGAGAATTTTTTTTACCACCTACGCCTCTGACAGGGTGGCTAATAACTGGAATATACAAAGAACTGAAAAAAAAATGGTCCCCTCAAAAATCAAACATCCAGTTAAAAAATGGACAATTGAAGTGAATAGACAGTTCTCAGAAGAAGTACAAGTGTCCAGCAAATGCATGAAAAAAATGTTCAACATCCTTAGCCATAAGCAAATGCAAATCAAAACAATACTGAAGGGCCTGGAGGAATGGCACAGCATTTAAAGTGCTTGGAAGGCCCTGAATTCAATTCCCCAGCACCACATAAAACTGGGTGGGGTAGCATGCCTGTAATGCCAGCATTCGGGAGGCTGAGATAGGTGGATCGTCCTGAGTCCAAGGCCAGCCTGGGCTACACTAATGAGTTCAGGACCAGACTGGGCTACAGAGCAAGTCCGTCTCAAAAAAAAAAAAAAAAAAAAAAAAAAAAAAAAAAAAAAAAAAAACACACTAAAATACTACCTTACCTCAGTGAGAATGGCTTCAATGAGAACACCAAAAGCAATGCTGGTAGGAATGCAGGGGAAAAGGAACTCTGTTACTATTATAGCCATTTTAAAAAATAGCATGGAGATTCCCTCAAAAAACTGAAAATAGATATACTGTCTGATTCAGTGATGCCTCTTCTGGGTATCTTTCCAAAAGATTTTAAAATACCTTATAACAGAGATACATGCATTCCTAGGTTTATAACAGCACAATTAATAGTAGCTAAATCATGGAAGATGCTAAAATATCCACCAGTATACCAATGGATGAAATATGCATATACACAATAAAGTACTACTTTGCCATAAAGACAGGTAGTTTCAAGTCATTTGTGGGTAAATGGACATAACTTGAGACCATTATGTCTTAGTGAAATGAATCAGACTCCAAAGATTAAATATCACATGGTATTTCTAATATAAGAAACCTAGAATATAAATAAGTAATAGAGTCAAGCAGCTGAGAAGTTGGGAGCCAGAGGGGACAAGGCAGAGAGTTAGGAAGACAAAAGGGGGAGGAGAAAATGTGATATGATAATGTATGCACAAGTTTTCCAAGTTTAACCATTATGTATCACAAATACATACTAATTAAAAATGGAGGGAAAAAATGAAAGATAGGTAAATAACTTCCTGGAAATGCTCAGGGTTGCTTCCCAGAGGATTCATGATAGTGACGAGGGATTTTGAAAAGGCAATGGGGAGAGCACTCTAAGCACAGGAAAAAAGCCTGTCTGAAAACCCCAAAATGTCACCTTTTGAACATTGTGAGAAGATGCTCAAGTGTAGCAACTTTGGTCTCAGATACACATTATTAAGCCAGCCCATGCCTGCCTTAGCGGTGAGGCCATGAATATGGACTTTGAGCTACCCAAAACCTATCTCTGCTGGATGCCAGCCAAGGGCTAAGTTCTGTCTGAAATTCAAAGTCCTCATTCACTGACTGAGGGTGAAAGCATGCTGGCATGGTCTTTGGGTTTTCAGTAACTTTGCTGTTCTTCTCACCTTGAGATCTGGCCTTGGAGAGTCTGAACAGATATATGTTCCATCCAGCTGACCAGTTTCACCTACCTATACAGAAACCTTTTCCACAAATGCTTGATTTCTGCTGTGAAGTTAGAACATAGTGTGTTAGGTAGAAAGCACACAGGCTCTAGGTATTTCTTCTCTAGATAAATTTACCCTCTTGCTTCTTGTTGGTGTTGCAGATCACTTTACTGCTCTGTGCCTTCGTATCTTCATCTATACATAGTCAGAAGTATAGAAAAATGTTAAGGACATTAAAAAGAACAGTATGTAGAAGAGAACTTTTCTTGCTTGCTATATCTTTTGTTAGTGTGAGAACTCATGGCATCTTTCATTTTACTCGTAGCATAGTACTGAAAGCAATGTTTAATAATAGTTTAATAGTTTTGGGGGAGCAGACTTCTTCTGCATGACCCCTGAAGCACACTATGTTTTTTTGCCTAGAATATAGCCAGAAAATGACTACCTTTCAGCTTACAACTGATTTCTGAAATAGACCTAAATGAAGATGTTGTTACTACATAGGACTTTAAAATGAAAGTATACCTTCTGATTCTGTTTCTAAATACAACCCCAAAACAAAATAGTGTATTCTGTACTAATAATTACATTATTTCATTCTCTGTTTTTAAGTCTCACAAAGTGAAACATTTTGGTGTAGTCAAAAGGATTGTTTACAGACCCAGTGGGTGAGGCAGAGATACACACTGAGGTGGGCAGCTTCAAGCATGGCTTCCCTGAGGCCATTGATACGCATTATGGGTGTCCAAGAGAGATTCAGGCAAACATAAGGAAGTCAAAGGGGAGACTCAGATGTTCTTACAGCCTGGCATGAGCCAACCTACACTAGAGGCAGAGAAGTTGATAAGTATTAGAGACATCTAATGTGTAAAACATGATAATGAACACTTGAGATAGACCATTTCATTTCATTCCTGTAATAGCTCTGTAAGGTAGATAGTAATCAGTTACTAAACAGTAAGCAATTAGATTGTAATACATTTTGCTGTAGTTTTCATCGTGTTTTCTGTAGTTGGATTTTGGTGAGTTTATTTTAGTGAATTTGTTTTTCAGTATTTGGGATTAAACCTGAATCCTTTACACTGAGCTACATATAAGGTATTTTAGGCTCACAGAAGTGAACTTCCTTTTCCACGATCATACAGCTAGTAGGAGTCAGAGCAGAGATTCCAGCATTTGTCTGTCTGAATTAAAACATACTTTTCAGTGCCAGGTTATAGTGGCAGCCAACTTGAGATGAAAGTTGATGTGGGACCTCAGTAGACAGGCAAGTCTGTGGTAAAGAGTTAGTTGAAAGAATAGACAATAAGCATGTTTTCAGAGTCCAAGGGAATGCATAGGGTTAACCCAAGTTGGAAGATGTCCTAGACCCAGGATCAAGGGTATCTCTTTGTTTCCCTTGCTACACCCTGAAGAGACCAGATCATGTGACTTCCACTTGTCTTCAGTTGGGATTTTTACTGATTTCATTCCTGCGATGTAATTTAAATTTTCTTTGGCTCTTATATTTTCTGATTATTAGTGTTTGAACATAGATCTTTAATCAGTTTCAGAATTGCTTTTTGGAGGAAAGAGTTCCTAGAGAATATTTTATTCTTCAGTAAGAAGTGTGTGTGTTTAATAGAGTCCCTTTTTGAAAAACCAATGCTGTGTAGTTTTTATTAATTCACAGTCATTTGTATACCCAGCCCAAGGCAACCACTAATCTACTTCTTGTCTCCATAGATTTTCCATCTCTGAATATTTCATATAAATGAACCATATCCTGATGGTCTTTTTACATCTGACTTTTTCAGCTTAATATAATACTTTTAAGCTTCATCCATATGGGGACTGAGATACTGTTCAGCAGTAAGCCCTGGGTTCGGTTCCCCAGCACAACATAAGCCGGGTGTGGTGATTCACACCTCTCATTCCAGCACTCAGGATGCTGAAGCAGGAGGACTGCCTTGAGTTCAAGGTTAACCCAGGGTTCATAGGGAGTTCAGAATAAGTCTAGACTACAGAGTGAGACTCTTGTCTCAAAAAAATAAAAATTTATCCATGTGGTAGCATGTATCAAGTAGTGTGCTTCTCCCTTAAAATTAACATATGCAGTCTGGTATTTTGAGATCATATGCAGTTTCATAGTAATGGCTTTTTAAAGTAACTCCTTGCTGTGATATTATCTCTTTTATTTTCTTAGGATTTGGTGGCTTTTGAACATCAGTGGACTAGCTTTTTTGCAAATTTTGACACAGAGATTCCTTTTCTGCTGGAACTCTCAGAATCTCAGGCTGGTGAGGTATGTAAGTGAATGATCAAAATGAGAGAAGAAACTGGTTAATTGGTTGTTGTATTTATTATTTAAATTTTTATTTTTGAATTATGGTACTAACCTAATTTATCTTATTGGCCGTTTTTCTTTTTTTGTGTGTGTGTTGACCACTTTTCTTAAGTTACCTTAAATGCCATAAAGAAATCTGCCATGCCAATCCCAATATAAAAAGTTGTTTGGCACTGAGCCTGATGACACAGGCCTGTAACCCCAGCACTCTGGGAGGTTGGAGCAAGATGATTTCAGGATCAAGCCCACCCTGAGCAATTTAATGATGTATGAAGACCCTACCTCAAAATCAAAAATAAAAAGAGACAAGGGATGTGGCTCAGTGTGAAGACCTTGGGCCTTGCCCATACCCCCCAGAAAAGTGCTTAAAAACTATAATTTTGGAGGTTTTGTCATTTAAATAGAACTTTAATATAAAGAATCTTTAGGAAAAATAGAACAAGAACTCTAATGTGTCAAGGTTGAGTGAACAGAAGGAAAAGGTTGGAATTACCAGAACTTAAAAGCTCAGAGAAGGGCTGCTGTTCCCTCTGAGAAGGATCTGCTGAGGCCAAGATGCGTAACTGTACATTTAAAAAGAAAATTTTTTATTTTTCTTTTCTTTTTACAGACTTTTGTCTTTTTCTTTTCTCTTTGTGTATTTGCTACCTGACTCCAGAATTTATGTTGCTTTTCAATACACATAGCCTTTGAGTTCTCATAATAATTTATATACACCTCTTTTTTGCTGTTTTGCTGTCTCTTAGTCTCTTTGTAGGTCTGCCTGTCTCTCTTTTTTCTGTCTCTCACGCTCTTACACGTATAATATACTTCCTTGATTGTGTGTGTGTGTGAGGGATTTTGTGATTGTTTTACAAAATTGTGATGTCTTATGTATAATGTTGACTTCTTTTTAGCCATTCAGAAGTTACTTCAGTCATGGAATGATCTCTAGTCATATAACTGAAAACAGGTAAGCTTCTCAGGGAAGGATAAATGGTAGTAAGAGAAAACAGGGCTGGCCGGGGGTAGATAAGGGCAACATCCAAGCTGAGAAGTTTGTAAGATGGGAAGTATGGGTTAACTGCAATTATCAAAAGGTAAGAAACCTATATTCTAAATTCATTTGTCTTACTGCTTTTGTATTATTTGTATTTTTTGGTAGTGTTTTAGTAAAGTAGCTTTTCAAACGTTACATCTTACTGAAATCTAAAGAAAGGCTATTTTATTCCATCTCCAGCTCAGGAAAGCAAGAGGAAAGAGCATCCAAGAGCTGGACAGGGAAGCAGCATTGGCTTGTGAGAGTAAGAGGGGTTGATCAGGCTGAGGGTTCCAAAGTGTTTCCTTCTGCGTTTTGTCATGATCAGCAGGAAATAGTTCCTGTGATGGGTAGAGGACATAGATCTTTTTTCTTTCCCCAGTGCCAGTCCAATCTAATAGGCACCCTTCCCTGATGGGACTAAGACTCATTTTTTTCTGCCCAAAGTATTAAGAGAAATAAAAAAAAAAATGAAAGGAATTTCCTATATGACACATGTGAAGGACATTTTAAGGAAAGGGTAAGGGATAAAATCAGCTATCTTTTGAAATATCTTTTCTATCATTGTACATTTACTGAGAACATATATGAAAGAAGAAAGATACATGGATATAAATAAAACAAATATAGTCTCTGCCATCCTGGAGCTTATAGTGTTGTCGAGAAGACATTAATCAAACAACTTTACATAGAAATACATCTTACAGACTCTTGTGCCATGAAAGAAAAAAGAACCTGGTACTGTGAAGACCATAACTAGACAGCCTGGCTTCCTCTCAGGGAAGTATAAACAAAGAGGAGAGGTGATTGGGAGAGAAGATCAAAGGTCCTGAGACAGGCATGTGAGGGCCATGAAAGAAGGTGAGCTTAGCTGGCACATAGGACTCGGGGGAGTTACCTTCCATGGAGCTGAAGAAATTGACCAGACTGTGAAAGGCTTGTTGGCTCTGTACAAGATCCTGGTCCTTCTCATGAGAATAGCATAAAGGCAGTAAATGGTTTTCATGTTTAAGAAATTATCTTCACTTTTGGAAGACAGACTACAGAAAGGCAAGAGTAGATATAGGGAAATAGGGAATGGTGGCAGCCTAAACTAAAATTGTGACCAAATGGTTGAAGAAAATAGATAACTAGGATTTTCAGGGTGATGATTGGATTTAGAGAGTGAGAAGCAGAAATCCATTGGATTGTCTGTGTGCTGCATGGGCAAGTCACTTAGTGACTTTTGCAGGATCCCTCTGAATGAAATGACTGAGGGAGGGTGATTAAAGTGGGCTTAGGGGGCTAGAGGAATGGCTTGGCGGTTGAAGCACTTGCTGAGTTTGATTCCCCAGCACCACATAAGCCAGGTGTGGTGGCACACGCCTGTAATCCCAGCACTCAGCAGGCTGAGGCAGGAGAATTGCTGTTGAGGCAAAGGCCAGCGTGGGCTCCATAGTAAGTTCAGAACCACCCTGGGCTACATAGCAAGACCCTGTCTCAAAAAAAAAAAAAAAAGAGTGGACTGAGGAGTAAGCAGAAATTGGGAAAAAAGAGTAGAGTCCAGCCAAGAGAGAGGGAAGAAGGGAGAAGGGGACAGATGGTGGTGCAGGGACAGGTGGGTATATAATAGTGAGACCATCCGCAACTCTCTCTTTCCTCTATCCTAAAAGCTACTCAGAAAGTGATAACTGCTCTATTGTCTGCCAAGTCTGAGTATCATAATTGCTGTCATACTTTAAAACCTGTATTTCTATCAAAATGTTATCTTATAAAACTGTATCGTGGACTGCAAACATATGGGACTGATTCCTGAAAACAGGCAAGCTGAAAATATAAACCTAGTGTGGGTGCAGTCATCCCTAAATGCCTGATCCCTATGGGTTACTAGGAAGAATCAGAGACATCTGGTATCCCTTCCCAGCTAGCCAGGAATGCTAGGCAAACTGCATTTTGTTCACACTGTGGGACATCTGTCAGAAGAGCTTGAGAACTCACTCAGGTCCTGTAAAGTTGCCCTGACTAGGAATATTTTTCTAATCACATTTTTTGACCTGTCCCTCTAGCCCTAATCGGCAGCCATTTGTTCTCTTTGGTAATCATTCTACACGAGAAAATCTGAATGCTGGCAACTTCAACTTCCCTTCAGAGGGTCACCTGGTACGCAGTACTGGTCCTGGTGGAAGCTTTGCCAAACACATGGTGAGTGGCTGAATTGCCTAATGCTTAATTAGTTTTATTATCAAATTGGGGAAAAGGACTCCTGGACAAAACGAACCTTTTCTGCTTGGTATATTGGTATTAACTCTGAATATGAAATTATTTTGGAGTGAAATTATTGGAAATGGACCACATGTTTCTTAAAAAGTGCTAGATATGATTTAAAAACACTTAATTTTGAAATATTTAAAGGAAAAAGAAAGAATACTTTTGAATCTGTGTGTGCGGTACTGGGATTAGGCCAAGGACCTTCACACTAAGCTATATCCCCAATCCAATTTTTATTTTACTTTTCATGTTGACCTGGGTAGACCTGAACTTAAGATTTTTCTGCCCTAGCCTTTAGAGTGCTAACGATTATAGGTATGTGCCATTATACCTAGCTAAACAACTGTTTAAATTATCAAGTAGGGCTGGTGGAATAGCACAGCAGTTAGAGCGCTTACCTAGCAAGCTCAAGGCCCTGAGTTTGGTTGAGTTCCCCAGCACCACATAAATCTAGAGTGGTGGCACACACCTATAATCCCAGTACTCAGGAGGCTGAGCCAGGGCAGGAGGATTGTTTTGAATTCAAGGCCAGCTATACCACTACATCGGCTACATAGTGAGTTTAGGACCAGCATGGACTACAGAGGAAGACCCTTCTCAAAAATAAAATGTAATAAATTATCTGAGTAATATTGTCGGTAAAATAAATATTTCAAGTTAAATTGAAAATAGTCATTTCAAGATTTTATCTCCTAATTTACATTTAAGGATATAAACCTTGTTGATTATTCTCTTATTGAAAGTGCCAGGGAGAAGATTTTTGTATTCAATTATACTGTCTTGTACATTCTTTAAAAGGAACATTATACATGCATCCTTAGACAGTATTTGTAGAAGTCTATGTATCTTAGAAAAATTTTAGTTATTTTCAAGATGTTCCTGGCAATCAGGAAAGCTAGTAGTACTGTTATTTTTTAATTTGGATTTGGAGAATATAAGACCCAAGTAGACAGATGTAGCTTAGTCTTTCTGGGGTAAGAACCCAGATCTACCCTAAAGCTGTCCTAGGATAGAAGATTACCAGCATGCACTTGCTGTTAGGATCTTGCTGCCCTGCAAAGGGAAAACTCAGACCCCATTTTGACCACCAGCATACTCTTGAAGTACATAGAAATGCAAGAGGTGATCTCACTTCTGCTTCTGAAAAATGAGGTAGGTATGCTGTTTTTCCCTACTTACCTCACTAAATGTGACTAAAACCCCTGGATTTTTGATATAAAATAAACATAAGCAGATTCTGAAAGGTAGAGTAGGAAGCAGATTGGTCAGGACCTAAGAAATAAAATAGTGCTGAATTCTCTGGACCTTCTTTTTCCCTTGTCACCGAACTGGATATTGGAGAATATCCAGTGATTCAAGAAAAAAGGCAGCCTAACGTGACAGAATACTTTCGTTAAACATTATCTGTATTCAGCACTACAGAAAAGCTATACCTCTAACCCTATCCCTGCCCATAAGGCTGAGGAAGAAACCTAGCTCCCTCTCTTGCCACACTGGAATGAGGTGCGCATTTCCCTCATTCTCCTCAGGATAGGGTCAGAGAGAGCCGGATTGGGAGCCTAGACTTCTGTTCCATCCAGCAGTAACAAGGGGCCTCTCAGTGGGGTACTGTCACAAGAGGCCAATGGAGACTTAGGACTTTGATCGCCAGTGAGCAAATAACAAGGCCACCTCCAACTAAGCAAAATCCTGTCTTAAATTTTTTTTGAAAAAATTTGGTTTTAAAGGTTAGAATGTGGCTCAGTGCAGAGGCCCCATTTTCAATATCAATACCCCAAAAAAGCTGCCTTACAACCCGTAGAGATTGTCACCCTGCCAGGCCAGAATGGTATCAGCTGAGGTATACTAGGAAATCTGAACTCCCACAGATAAGACAGACGGACACACACTCACATATACACTTATGTGTCAATAGCAGCTGAGTAGAGAATCTGAACTTCCAGTCCTACCTGGTAGTCATCAGGTGGCAGGAAGCAGTGTTGGAGGGAGCCTTCTGATATACAGGGCTTAAGTAAGATTCAGAGAAGACTTCCAAATGTAAAATGTAAAATGTAAATGTAAAAATGTAAATGTAAATGTAAAATTTCAAAATGTAAAGGGCTTGCAAATTATCCTTATACTTAAAAAAGCCAGGAAACTGAAAATCAATGGCCATCCTTAGAGCCATCAGAGAAATAAGGTCTCCAGGCAGATTGCTACTCCAATGTCTGGAGAGTCATAAATCAGAGAATCACAGCCAGTATCTGCTTATCTGTCATCTTACCTGACATACACGATTTAAGGGAGGAAAGATCTGTTTTTGCTCACAGTTTCAGAGGGTCTCAGTCTATTCATAGATGGCTGGCAGTGGTGGAAGCACATGATAGAGGCCCAAAAGAAGGAAAAGCTGTTCACAGCATGGCAGACAGGAAGCCATGTGAGCAAGGAAGGGCAGAGCTGTCGTATATCCTTCCAGGTCATGTCTCAGATGCGATTGGGTGTGTTCAGGGTAGTATGACTGTAGACTTCAGGTCATATCTCAGTAATCCACCCCTTCCAGCTCAAACCCCAGTGTCCTACTCTTTCTACCCAGGCTCTACCCTTTACATGGTTCCATAGATACTCCACAACATCCAAATACATGAGGCTTTTGGGGGACACTCCAGGTCCAAACCATAACATTTAGAGCAGAATCCACCAGAGTTATAAACTGATGGGAATAATTAAATAACGATTGTGCTAAAGTCCTAGAGGCTGACTCAACTAGTACAGGAGTGAGAGATTCCTGGAAGACATAGTCTTAGAAGACCACATACTTTTGTGGATTTCAGTTCCAAAAACCCAGGAGCTTCTCATGGTAGAGATCAAAAAAAGAAAAAGGGGCTGGAAGAATGGCTCAGTGGCAGGCTCTGTATCAAGCACTAAGTACCCAAGTTTGATTCCCCGGAACCACATAAGCCAGGCATAGTGGTGCACACCTGTAATCTGTAATCTCAGCCTTCAGGAGGCTGAGGCAGGAGGATTGCCGTGAGTCCATGGTGAGTTCAGGACCAGCCTAAGCTACAGAGCAAGAACCTGTGTCAAAAAAAAGAAAGAAAATTCCTCATATGACTCTAGCAGAAGAAGAAGCATTTTGCAATATGACAAAGATAATAACCGTAACAACGGAATCAGTAGCAGAGATGTATTCCCTAGAACAAGTTTACCCAAACTATTTAGTATTCATTTTGGGAGAAGGGCATTTCCCTAACTCTATTACACTATAGTCTTTCTTTCTCATCTAGGAGAGGAAGGAAAAAAAGAACTAAGAAGCACTTTGAAGATTGTACCCCAAAGTTACAAACCCACAGATAGCCTGAGATATAATTGTAGGATTATAGAATCCTTCCCCTACCTATTTACCTTAACTCCACCTCATTGGGTCTACAGTATTGTAAGAGACAATTACAGCTGAAAGAATAATACAGCTGCAAGACTATATAAAGAGGAATTGCTAGGAAAACCCCAAAACAGCAAGAAAGACAAACCCAAGAACACCAAGACTGGTGGCTTCGGCTTGTAATCCCAACACTGGGGAGGTTAAGGCTGAAAGATGTTGAGTTCAAGGCTAGCCTGGACTGTATAGCAAGTTCAAGGGGTTGGGGCATAGCTCAGTGTTCTTTTCTAGCAAGCACAAGGCCCTGGATTCGATTCCCCAGCACCGCTTAAACTGAGTTAACATTATGTCTGGCTTTCAACAAAAAAGTATAAGGCATGCTAAAAATCCAGAGAAAGCGTTGTTTGAAAAGGCATTGCAACCGTCAGAACCAGTATCAGGTAAGATTCATATTCCATAATTTTCAGACCATTGATTGATTGATTGTATTACTCTTTTGCAGTACTGAGGCTCAGACCCAAGGCCTTTTACAGGCTAGTCAGTGCCTTATTGCTGAGCTGTATATTCTCAGCTCTGGACAGAGAATTTAAAGTAACTGTGATTTCCAGTCATAGTGGTAGCCGCTTGTAATCCTAATACTTTTGAGAGGCTGAGGCAAGAGAACCACATGTTCAAGCCCAGCTGGGGCAACTTAATGACTTAGAGACTCTATTTTTGTGCCTGCCCTCCCCCACCTC
The DNA here is from genome assembly GCA_004027205.1 of Ctenodactylus gundi. Taxonomy (NCBI): domain Eukaryota; kingdom Metazoa; phylum Chordata; class Mammalia; order Rodentia; family Ctenodactylidae; genus Ctenodactylus; species Ctenodactylus gundi. Next base: position 236,562 of record PVKB01002084.1, on the reverse strand, counting down.
TCTCACTTTCTCTTTCTCTCCCCGCCCCTTCTCCCCTTCTCTCTCCCCCTCCCTTCCTGTTTCTGTGCAGGATCTCACTCATAGTCCATGCTGATCCTGAACTCAGTTATATTGCCCAGGCTGGCTTCAGACTCACAACAGTCTTCCTGCTTCAGCCTCCCTAGTGCTGGGATTCCAGATGTGCACCAGCATGCCTGGTTTGTGTGGTGTGGGGGATTTGAACCCAGGCAAGGACTCTTTAACTGCTGAGCTATACCCCCAGCCCAAGTCCCTGTCTCAACTAAATAATTTTTTTAGATAAAGGAGCTAGGGATGTAACCCAGATTGAAGGATCTGAATTCTATCCCCAGTACTGCGATAATGATAAATAATTATGATTAATATATTAATTAAGGCAGCTAGTAAAAAAGTACACAACCTGTAGGAATAGGTGGATGAGTAATATTAACAGGGAAGTAGAAATTAAGGAAAAATAAAAAGGAAGTGCTAGGCATAAACATTGTAACAAAAATGAAAAATTCCTTTGATAGGTTTATCGGTAGATTAGACATATCCAAGGAACAACCAATAAGCTTAAAGACAGATTAATAAAATCTCCCATCTGAAATATGAAAAGAAAAAAAGAACAGTGCTTTTTCAAGGTGCCATATTCACCCTTTCCATTTTTCTGCTACCTTTGAATATACAGATTAACAAGTACTGGGTACAATATGCAAATCCAGATGATTAAAGCATTTTTACACTATGTGTTAAATTCTGTTTCACCAGCTTATGTTTTTAAGTAAATGACAGTAAATTTGATGTTACTGTGTTCTTACCCAAATTTTTGACATAATGTGAAGAAGCAGGTTTACAACACATGACACACAAGCACACACAGGTTAGGAAGGGAAAATTTGGGACTCCAAGGAATGTGTTTTGACTGAGAAAATATCCCAAAATAATAAAATATATTAACCAACAATTAGGGATATGTATGTGAGTTTTCATTCACTGTCATGGTGGTATTGCTCCTGTTCACGGCAGTGAAATATAGTTAAAATAAGTCCTCATTTCATATCTGCAACTTGGATTCACAGTGTTACAAAAAAATGCTGTTTTCTAATGTAGCTTCCTTAAATGAATAAAATAGAAAAATGAATAATTGAACATTTAGCTAATTTTTATGGATCATGCTAATTTTCATCCTTTAGTTCTTTTGGTAGTACTTTTGCATCTAGTACCTTTAGAAATCTTTGTGTGATAATGGACTTCCATTTTCATCTTTGTGTAAATGAACAACTGAACAGGAAAGAATGATAAAAATCTTAAACTCTAAAGGAATTACTTCCTTTTTTGCAAGGATAATTACAGAGGTAAAATCCAAATGAAGGTGGAGATTGTAGCTGCCCTGTACCTCTGCCATAGGGGCCAATGTGTTTGCTACGAAAGCTCTGGACTGAATATTAATGGAAGTCAAAGCCCAAACATATTGTATTTCCAGCTGAGTTGTGAATTCATTAGCATCCTGTCCTTACTACCCAACAGCAAACAATATTTGCAAACAAAACGTGCATATGTACACGCACACAAAAACAATCTTTGAAAAAATTAAATGTTGTCTTCTATGTCCTCAAAAAACAAATCAGCAAATCAGTTTCATTAAAGTAAAATTTATTTGTATTTACAATATGCTTTTTGTGTCTCTAGCAGGATATGCCTAAGGCCCTCTCCCTTTTATTTATTTATTTATTTATTTTTCTAATATCCAGGTAGCACAGTGCATCTCGCCAAAGGGACCTCTTGCATGTTCAAGAACATACTTTTTTGGAGCTACTCACATTCCTTTCTTAGGTAAGTCCCTTTAAATTGTCATTTCATCAACTTGGCTAACAAGTAACTTCCTCATTAAGGACAAGTAAACATAAATTTGCCATTTTGCTCAGAAGCTAAGATACAAGTTTCTGAGCTTGCAGTTCTCTTCCTGATTGTTGGAAAAGAGTTGATATGTCTGGCACATTATTCATGGTATGTACTTTGAAAGAAAAACCATTGGTTCAACCTGTTGTTTGGAAGTCCTTAACTTCTTGTAAGGTCAGTGTCATGGAAAAGGCCATGATTAGTAAGACTTAGTTTAAGATAGTAGAAACTGCTGATAGAAATTTGGATGACTCAGCCTGATACCTGCCTGACTGTTTCATAAAGAAAGAAAAAAAGGGCTTCAGTAGAACGAAAGATAGGTACCTAGGAGCTGGAGATGTGATGCAGTGCCATCCAGGAAGGCAAAGCTAATGAGCTGGCCTACTTACAGGCATACAGCTACAGGCATCCAAAGAGCCATGGTAGCATACTTACAGAGTGAATATGGATCGCAACATTGCTACTCAGAACCTGGATTTTCCCTTGATGTTGTTAAATAAGCCAGGGAACTCTGGAAAGAGTATGGCTTGGCCCAGACAAGGAAGTAAAGGAAGCAGAACTGAGCCTGTTTACTGATACATGAAAGTTTAAAATTTTTTAAAAATCAAAACAGTCCATAAAGTAAGACTTCTGGACATCGGTGGTGATACTGAGTGGGACCTGTCAGAGGTGAAGATCCAAGAGGTCACTGGAACAAGTCAGCTTCTAATTGTGTTTGTACTGTAGTTAACTTTAAGTTACAGAAAAAAATGTAGTTCTTCATGGAGCCTTTGAGTTAAATTAAGCACTTATACATCCCTTGTAATGTGCCTGCATATCTAGAGATCTTGTCACATTCTTAATATATGTATTCTTTTGCAGGTGATAACAAGCTGTGTAAGAATGACAAACTGTCCAAGAAAACAGAACAAATGTAGGTCTTCATATTTATTTTTTGTTTCTCAAAGTTGAGCTTCACAGTTGTGCTGTCTTGTCTGCTTCCTCTTGAGATCAGCAGTGATTAGGAAATTTGGTTATAAGGTGAACATTACTAGTTTCCCAGGAAGTTCCTGGCAGCTCTCTTGCTTCCAGTCCAAGCCGAAGAACCCTGTCCACTTTGCTGTCTGCTCCTCTCTCTGGAACTCAGGAAACTTCCTATCTGCATACTCATGCATTCACATGACAGTGCTCCTCTCGTGTGTTTCTCTACAGAGGAAGAGAAAGTGTGTAAATAAATATATTATTTATAAGGTCTTGCTCTGTAGTCCAGGCTGGTCCTGAACTCAGTATGTAGCCCACACAGACCTTCAATTCCTGGCGGTCATCTTATCTCAGCCTTACTACTGCTGGGATTACAGGCATGCACCCACATGCCTAGTTTATGTGGTGCTAGGGAATCAAACTCTGGGCCTTGCACTCGCTAGGCAAGCACTCTGGCTGCCGTGCTATTCCTCCAGCCCATCTACATTGGTTTTTTGTTTGTTTTTGTTTTTTTAACTGAGGGCTTTTCTAAAGATAAAACATCCAGTAATCCTTTGGAAGAATCTGTGAAGCCCCTTGTTGCCTAAGGAGTGTTTTCTCTCAATTTGACACTCAAGCTGTGGCACAGAATTTGAATTTCAACTGTATGCAATCTTAGAAAGACCATACCTAAAATGGACTTCTTTCTTTATACAGTACTGAAAACCAAATACAGGAAACAAACAGATTAATGCTAAAAGAACTGAACTCCAAAAGCATCCTCCCTCAAATATGGACAGGAATAGAAGAATAACAAAATAGTTAGAATACTTGCCTCACAAGCCCAAGGTCCTGGGGTAAATGCCCCAGCACAAGGTAAACCAAATATGGTGGCACACCTCTGTAATCTCAGCACTTGGGAGGCTGAGGCAGGAGGATTTCTGTGAATTCAAGGCCAGCCTGGACTAAGACTGAGTTCAGGACTATTTAAAAATATATATATAGACATAATAGAGTTCTGTTTTTATTTTCCCCTATTTTATTTATTTATATATATGCGAAGCATAATGTTTACAGTGAACTTGAGTATTTTGTGCAATTACATGTCACATCAACATTACAGTCCCTTCTCATTTTTGGTTCTCCCATACTCTCCCCATCCCCCCTAACTCCCACTATCATACCCATTTGGTTCTATAAAAGGCCAGTATTCTGGGTTTCCGAAATCAGAGAAACCATGCTATATTTAACATATTTAATCTTCTGTGTCTGACTCACTCCACCTCTCAAATCACCACTCTTTAGGTCAGCTTCCCACCCCTAGAATGGGCTGCAGTGGCCAAATCTTGATGCCTCTTCTGTGAGTCCAGCACAGCTCTTTATCGGGATATTTGCCTAAAGTTCTTTTTTTTTAATATCTTACTGTATCTTTGTTGTAATTTGTTAACATGTCCTCACTCACTAGTCCACATGAGAAAAGAAAAATAACAATGTAATTCATAAGGCTAGAAAATGTGAGGGAAAAAAGAAAGGTTAAATTTCAGATGCCTTAGCTGAGTACTGAAAGGTAAATGTTTTATGTTCAAAAGAGATTCAAAATCAGTTTTCTTAGAATAGACCAAATAAGTGAATTATTGCATTAAATGAACTTAAGTCTGTATCACAAAAGTATATTACACATAAAGCAATAGATATAACAGCATACTGTTATTTCAGAATTCTTTTTAACTTTCATAAAGTATTTACTCACATTTCACTAATTACTAACATTTTGCCAGATTTATCATTTAATCTACCTATCCATCTGTAAATTCATGCATACATATTTTAAGGATTTTATGCCAATTTCCCATGTTGAATATAATTAGTATGTTTTGCAAACTACTATACTATTAAAAATAACAATGTGAGGATATTTCACAGATTTTATGAAAAAGCTGGTACTGTTTTAGTAGGGTACCAATCAAATGATTCATATACCAGTCATTTTTTGTTGTTGTTGTACTTACTCTTTTGATGTTTTCTTTCCTCCATGTTATGTGGTACCACTTATCTCTCTTTCTCAAAGATTCTGTCACGTATTTCCTGCAATGCTGGGCTAGTGGTTGCAGATTTCTTTAGGGATTCTTGGTCATGAAGGACTTTTACTTCTTTAATTTTCAGTAATAATTTTGCTGGATACAACAATCTGGGTTGACACTTACTGTCTTTTAAAGCTTGAAAGATCTTGCTCCAGACTTTCCTGACCTTTAAAGTTTGCATTGAGAAATCTGCAGTAATTCGAATGGTTTGAGTTGGTAGAATGTCTGTTTTTCTCTTGTATGTTGTGTTTCTGTGGTTTTGATGATATATTGTGGCAAGTCTCATTGCTAATTGAGATTATTTGGTGTTCTATAAGCTTCTTGTACCTGAAAATTTTTTTTCCTAGATTTGGGGAAGTATTCTTGCATGATTTCAGTGAATGAATTCTTTATACCTTGGCACCATTCAGGAGGTGGGCAGCCTTTCTCTCCTGTTCATAACTGTCTCTTGTGCCAGTTTCTTCCTAGGCACAATTTAAGAGTGACCCCAAATACCCTGATGTGCTCTTCTGAGCTTAATTTTACTCTTAACAGTTCAGTCTCTTTTTTTAAATGGCTCCTGCTTACGTTGTTGCCTGATTTGGATGCTGAGCAATGCTTCTGATCTAGGCTCTGGGAGGCCTTGTCTAGATGGAGCTTATATTACATTTGTAGTATGTATTACCCGCTGCTCATTTTTTGAAGACTGGGGCTACCAGCTTCTGTCAACTCCTGCTTCTCCCAGATATAGATTCAACTTTGCCTCAGTCACATTTATGGGCTCTGAGTAGGCTTTCTTCCTTTGTGGATGCCTATGGCTCATAGACATTTGCAGCTAGCCTGGGTGGGTTTTCCTGGGCTGATGTTTGCCTTCACTTCCTCCCTTGGCCTCCTTTCAATTTTGGGGGCTCTCCTCCCTGACCTACCTACATTGAACAGATGGTTTTTTACTATATTCTCAACTTTTTAAGTAGGTCCCTGAGGAAACATTGTGTAGCTCTGTTACCGGCCACCATCTTGACAGGAAGTGGCATAATAGTCGTCTATTATTACCTAATTAAACACTCTTGCATAACATGGTAGGATCTAGACCAGTGCTTCCCAGAAGCCATCAGTGATAGGCCACAAAGAATCTCTTCAAAGTGTGGACTCCCCTGAACCAAGCCCAGAATTACTGAATCAGAATTTTTAAGGTAGGGCCCACGAAGCTCCACTAAGAAAATATAATGCAGGGCTGGAGGAACCACTCAGTGGTTAAAATGCTTGCTTAACAAGAGCTAAGTCAAGTGCTAAGTACCCGAGTTCCATTCCCCAGCACCACATAAGCTGGGCGTGGTGGCGCACATGTGTAATCCCAGCACATGGGAGGCTGAGACAGGCGGATTGCCCTGAGTCCGGGTCCAGTCTGGGCTCCATAGTGAGTTCAGGACCAGCCTGGACTACAGAGTGAGACCCTGTCTCAAAAAAATAAAAAAAGAAGAAAAATAATAAAAATAAGAAAATATAATGCAGTAATGTGACCACACTATAGAAAATACTGAAATAGAAAAAGAGAAATTAAGATCAGCCATAGTTTCTCTTCTCTGTTGCTACCCATTAGCTTACATAGAATATATCTGTCTGGGATTTTTTTAAAAATGTGCTGAAGGTTTTATGTAACTTAAATCTTGATGCATATATAGTTTTGTTGCAGACTTTCTTCACTTTAGCAACTACGCTATCATCTTCTCCTGTGTTGCTTGATGCCTGTGTGGGCTTCCTTGCCAGCTGTGCTTAACCATTGTCCAAGATCCTCATTCTGGATTAAACATTTTGACTAAACAAAATCCATTGGTGCTGTGCATCAAGAACTGAGGTTTAGGGATGGTTGGTCCTGTGTCAGAGATTTGCCAAATCACAGAGTTGGGGGAACTTAGAACTTGTGGAGTCCTAATCAACATATCAGCAGCAGCACCCAAGCCACTTAATGAGTCTGTTGCCAAGAATTGGCTTGTATAATGTGCTCTAATGTGAAGATCTGTATAGGAGAAGATTACAATAAGGTAGGCTGACCAGTACTGAACCTGAGTAGTTTGGACCAAACCAAGGAGAGAGATTGTCTTCATGTCTTTGGGGTTAGCCGTCATAAACTTGACCCTCATGTCATGATGTGAGGAATTCTTCCTTTCTCAATCAGAATGGCCAAGCTTATTGGCAGTGTCTCTTCTAGGTCCTTCCTGTCAGGTATACCCTCTAGCTGGCCTGGCCAATGGTCTTCAGAATATGTTGATCCATTAAGCTGTCATTTTTTTATATGAACCCAATTCATATGTTGCCAAAAAGTAAAGGTGTGGTGCAGGAACTCAGGAGGAAGGAGATGGCTATATGATATAGCCCAATGGAAAGCTGCCAGGCCAAGAGTGACCTGAGTTTCAGTCTGTCATGAATTTTTGTGGCCTTAAACAGTTTGTTCTACCCCTAGAGGCCCTGCTTGCATCTTTTGTAAGATGAGAGGATTGATCCAGATAATCACTGCTTTTCTGTCCACTTTCAAACTTGTCGCCTTCTTCTGTTATAAGAGACTTACTGGCTTAAAAAAATATTCTTTGTGTGGCCTTTTCAGTTCCTTCTCAGGTACCTCCTCTTATCTTTGAGAGCATCATAGATAAACCCCTCCTCTTTAACTGTTCTAATTTAGAATTAGCCTGGTTCTACTTCTACTAAAGCAGTGGTTCTCCACCAAGGATCTTCCTGCTACATTGTCCCTTGTTCCCCCAACCCTGGGCATAACTTACAAGTTTGTTATAGCTAAAGGTCCTCCTGAGGTCTAGTGGGTAGAAGTGAGGGATGCTGCTAAATAAACATCTTCCAGGGCCCACAGTGCACAGAGTCCCTACACTAAAGAATTACTTAGCCCCAAACACCAAGGTCAAGAAAACTTTCCTTAAAGGGTTCCAGATTTCAGTTTTCTGGAGGCCTTCTTGGCAGTTGCAGTCTGGCAAGGAAGAAAACCTTTCTCAAGTAGCTGGGAAGTAAAAAATCAAAGAAAAAGAGTAACATCTTAGGAGAAGGTGAGAGATCTTTCAGAGGTATTTTTTGCTCTCTAGATCAGATGAATTGCTTGGAGAGTAACCTGTTGCTCTTTAATTTGAAATTAAGCGTACCTGGCTTTTCCTCAACCCAGTGGTATCTCTTGCCCATCTGAGAACTCCCATCTGAGGGTCCAGTACCAGCCAGCTTTCAGAAGGCCTGATGAGACACCATCTCATCATGTGGTGTGTTCAGGCCCTGGAGAAACTGTACCCCTGTATCCACACAGTGATGGCAGTCTTGGTCTTCAGGTAGCTGCTCCTGCACATAGAGGGCTCAGGGAGATGCTAGCTCTGTTCTGTTTGATCACAAACAGGGAGTAGTCTTTCGAGCAGGCTTCAGAGGAGCTGACTCTTTATATGGTTTAATAACAACAAAGTGTAAATCAGAAAAGACAACTATATGACTTTTAAAAGGTTTAGATTTTAATTTTTTCAATGTGCCCCATTTTTGCAATTTTCTCATCCTGTTAAAAATCAGTTCCCTGAAGACTGTCATTAATGTGCATGTGGCTTTTGGAGAAACGTTATGATACTGTAGTTAATCCATTATTTTTTGTTTTTAAAGTAGGTTGTTGTCCCAGATATATGCTGCTGTTATTGAGGCTGTTTTGGCTGGCATTGCATGTTATGCTAAAACTTCCAGTTTAACAAAGGTAATTTAAATACTGTGTTTCTCTATATAGTCATTATTTTAGTGTATCCATTTGTTTGTTCTCCAGACACACCTTGCAGTACTCACTTTCGTGTGCACTCAGGCCTTCATGGCACCGAGCGAAGAGATGCCAGAGCTGCTTTTAGAGCACTGAGCTTCTGCCTGTGACAATACTGCTGCTGTTTTATGAGTGGCAACTAATGAGTACTTCTTTTGTACACATGGGTTTGGGGTTTTTTAAAGTTTTTTGTAGCACGTTGTCTAGTTTAAACAAAACACTTTTAGAAGTTAAAGAAAAATACAGATTATTCCACTGTGAATTTTATTAAAGTTAGGTACTTTTGTTTTGAGCTACATAGTTGGTTTCCTGTAATTCTGTGTTCACAAAGTCAACTACAGACTAGAAAATCTGACTTGCCTTTCCTAGACAAGCACTTGTGTTCTTGCTCTCTGACCATTTTCTTCCTTGCTGTTTTGCGGTTAACCTGCCCTGCTGAGTTGGATTCCTAAATCTGACCCAGTAAGGAGATGAGAAGAGTCGGCTTGATGCCTCCCAATGCCAATAGGACCTTTCCTGAAAGAAGCCAGTTGACATTGGAAAGGTTGTGTATGATGTAGATAGCAGAGAGACTGTAGCTGTAGCCACCAGCTCCTTACCGTCTCCCCTCCTCAGTGAATGTGAATCCTGGTACTGAAGTGGTATTTCTCAGCCCTTTAGCTGCTAGTGCAGCAGAAGTTTGTGCAAAGCTGTGGGATGTCCTTTAGTAATCAGTTCTCACACTTTTGTTTTCTAACTGATCTGTAACTCAAGCTGCTTGAATATGCGTAGCATCTGGCAGAAAGTTAGGGCGATGGTACCTCCCCAGAGCCAGGGGAGAAGGGAGAGAAGAAAACACTTTTCTAGACCTCATATGCCACTGGCATCACCCTAGCTGCTTAGATCTCTCTGGACAATCAGGTGCCAGCGCCTATCTGCCTGAATGCAGTTTTTCTCTGGGAATGCAACCTGAAGAAAGCAAGCACCTGTGAAACATGATGCCTTCACCTTAATGTCTTAATATATGCGAAGTAGTCAGTAGTGGGGGCAGGGCACTGTTAGAAGGACTGTTTCTATCAGTGATGAATATTTTTTGATAATTGAAAGCTAATTCTCTTTATTTTGTTACTGATTTTGCAGGCTAAGGAGGTGGCAGAGCAGACCCTGGGATCTGAGTTAGATTCCTTTGAGTTGATTCAGTTTAAGGCAGCTCTATGGTAAGCAGTGCCTAATCTTTTTACAAGGAAATTTTTAAGACTCTTGTCTCTTATAATTTATATTCCATCCGCCCTTTAAGCAATGTTCTAGGGACTGAGGACATAGCTATGATTAGAGCACTTGCCTAACAAGGCCTTGGGTTCAGTTCCCCAGCACTTGGGAGTCTGAGGCAGGATAATTGCCATGATTTTGAGGCCATCCTGGGCTACACTGTGAGTTTAAGACCAGCCTGGAGTACAGAGCAAGACCCTGTCTGAGAGACTGAGAGACACAGGGAGGTGGGGAGAGGTTCTAATAAAATTGTTCGACGCGAGAAAGAGAATCATACTTGATCAGGCCTTTGTTTGAAAAGCCAATGAGATGTAGAAGCTGTAGGAGAAACAGTCCTAGACATTTTGAGGCCAGAATATGAGGCAGATTGATACCAGGGCCATGGCAGACCTTAGAGGCCCAGTTCAGAGTTGGAAAGGTGATACAGGGGGCTTTAGAGTAGGTTTGTTAGGGGAAGGGAGCCGGACACAAAGAGATATGGTCACTGCTCAGAAGAGACTTGCACTGGGTCTCTTCTGCCCTTGGTTGCTGGAAACCCTGAGCCTCTGGTCTACAGGGTCTGGAAAGGTGACTTCTTCAGTCTTCCTACCCTGTCTCCATAGCCTTTCTCTGTAGCTAAATTTTGATGACTTCAGCCCATATAGTCTCCCACCCAACAGAAAGACTATTATTATGCAAAGAACACAAAAGACACTGATACTGGGATATTTCTTTAAGATTTTTGGGGGGTGAGTTCTGTGATACCTCCACTCCATATTCCACATTCTATTCTATTGTTGTGCTAGAAAGAGCTAGAACTCTAGTATAAGATCCATTCTTGCTTAAAGTCTTCTTTCTCTTGTCTCCTGGATTTTACTGCTCTGGCCATGAAAGGAGATATGGGAAGCCTAGTCCTGTGATGCCTTGTGCTACTCTTCACTATTTTTTTTTCTTTTTCTTTTAGTACTAGGATTAAACCCAATATCGGCCAATGAGCTACATCCCTAGTCCTTTTTTAATTTTTTTTTTTTGAGATATGTTCACTAATATGTCCAGGTTCAACTCGAATTTGCTTCATCTGCCCTCAGTGCTGGGATCATAAGTCATAGGCATGGGTATGTGCTGCTATGCCTATCCCTTCACTCTGATGCCCTGGAAGACCTGGATTTGAGAAAGCTCCTTCACTTTCCAGCTTTGTGACTTTAGGCAAGGTGGAGAACTCTGCATCCATTGTTACTGTATTTGACTTTGAGCCCAGGGCCCCACACTCGCTGGGTAGGTACTCTACTACTGAGCTATATTCCCAACCCCTTTTGTATTTTTTATTTTGAGATAGAATGTTTCTAAGTTGTGCAAGCTAGCCTCAAATTTGTACTCCTTCTGCCTCAGTTTCCCAAGCCCCTGGGATTACAGTTGTGTGCCTCCACATCTAGCTCATATCCTTCTGAACTGCCCACCTTGTAAAGACCTTGGGCATGTAGATCTGAGCTGCAATTGTAGTGCAATTATTTTTCCCCATTTTATTATGTATAATGCAGTGCATATGCTTACATTGATTTTGAGTATTTTATGCACATATATATCGCGCCAGAATTATAGACCCTTCCCCTCTCCCTTTTTGGCCCTCCCATACCATCCCTCTCTCCCCTAATGCTAACTATCCCCACCCACTTATGAAATGACTATATTCTGGGTTTCTCATATTAGAGAAACCATTGAATATTTACCCTTCGGTGTCTTACTTCATTTAACATGATGGCCTCAAGTTTCATCCATTTACCTACAAAAGCCTCAAAACTATCTGTCCTTATAAATGAATAGTGCTCCATTGTGTACGTATATCACAATTTTTGTATCCTTTGGTCTGTTTATGGGTATTTTGCTATTGTTAGTTGTGCTGCTAAGAACATGGGTGTACATGTATCTCTTTTATATGATGCTTTTAACTCTTGAAGAGATTCTGAGAAGAGGTATCACTGGAGCAAAGGGGATATTTATTTTCAGCCTTTCAAGGAATTGTGGTACAGTTTTTTCTGTTACCATCCACATAATTGAAACAGTCATTCTTTTCTTCCTTTCCTCTGACTCTTGGCCAGGTCACCCCTCAATCCCAGAGCTTCCTGGGCCTGAGTGTACCATCCTGGCCGGGGCAAGCCACGAGGAGAAAATACAGAACAATGTGGAGAGTCTCCCAGGGCCAGACCTCCACTTAGAGCCCCATCAACTTTCCAGGGGTCACGTCACTGAGGATTCAAACTACTGTATTAGCAGACGTGCTCCCAAGAGGGCAATGAGGAAGAACCCATGAATATACACAGACCCAAAAATTAGTGTTAGTAACTATATTTCTTAAAGTGTGAAATTAAACGTACTTAATTTAAAAACTTGCTTTTACAAAAAGAGTAAACCAGAAGGATTTTTAGTTATTCTTCAGCTCTGAAGTCTTGATCCTGACTGTGGCTCCATGGCAGCTAACTTTTAAGTAGCAGAAACATGGCCTCTACTTGGATGGAGCAGTTCTTGACTGCTTGACCCACTAGATGGTGAAGAGAAAGAAGATCAAGGCAGTATTAGAGGCTGTGGGTCAGGAGGACTTGGGCAATAGAGGGCTACACCTAGTCTTAAGTGGTATTTATTTGCTCTGCTTTGGCCAACCCTGAGAAACGGCAGAAGCAGAGCCATGACTAGAGTCAGACCCTGGCTCCACATCTGCACTGGGTCTTGCTCTGTACTCCGGGTTGGTCCTAAACTCACAATGTAGCCCAGACTGGCCTCCTGGTCCATCTCCTCATCTGCAGCTGACATGGGACCCTGGGAAAAGTTCTAAAATATCAAAGATAAGCCTTGTGACACAGACTTGTAATCTTAGCACTTTGGGAGGCTGCAGCAGAAAAAAAATCACAAGTTCAAACCCAGCCTGGGCCACTTAGTACTTAGTGAAACCCTGTCTCCAAATCAGAACTGAAGATGGGTTGGGAATGTAACTCAGTGTGAAGGCCCTGAGCATGATTAATAGTACCACAAAAATAAAATAGCAAAGGTAAATCTTCAAGGATAAAACACACCTTCCTGGGCGGCCTTGAGAATCCAGGGCAGGTACATATAGGTAAAAGTGTGTGTTGGGGGGGGGGGGGGGGGGGGGGGGGGGGGGGGGGGCGCGGGAATTCTAACCCAGTAGTCAGTAAGAACGGGCTGACTTCTGCTGACTTCTGCTGACGTGTTTTGTTTTGGTTTTGGTGTCTAGCTCCAGGACGGCTTTTCATATCCATGCTGTGAATAATCAGGGAAGGTAAGTAAAAGAAGGGGCAAGGTGAGGAGTGTAAAGAAAGGAAAGGTGCTTGGGAGCTGCTTCTGTCGTTGGTCTTTTTATAGTTTCACTCCTGACCAAGGTACTATTCTAGACTTAGGTTTGGGCTGGCAATGCTCAGGAGCCCCTTCAGTGTCTCCCACCAAAGGCTGACGGCAGGAGTAGAGGTGGACTCCAGTTACCCACATGCTTAATTCTAACATATAGCAAACCCAGTGTTGTGAAAATCTCGGAGAGAAATCTGAGTCCATGCATTGTACAGGTAAAAATTCCTTAATGTGTCTCTTCCCATCTCTTTGTTCTTCTAGAATTGTGCCTTTGGATGATGAAGATAGCTTATTCTTTGTGAAAACGGTAAGCAGAGTTATTGTGAGTAAGCTGGCTGGGAATGGCCATACAAAGATACCTGCAAGAGGTGGGGGTGGAATAAGTGGGGGTTTCCACACAGCTGAGCCTGCACTGGACAGGTCTAGAAACAGGAACTGTGGACAAGCCTGCCTTGACCAATGGACATAGTTTTCACAGATCTATGTTGATGTCTTTAACATGGGGCTGGAAAGATTAATTAAATAGACAATAGTCAACAGAGAACTAGGTCCCCATTGAAATGAGGAAGCTGTAACAGAGCTTTGCAACCTGTGTGCTAAGGCCACATCATTCGACCAAGAGAATGATTTAGAGATATACTTGTGATATTGGTCCCTGGAATGGGATAGCATGACCTGGGGGTTCCAGAATTTCTGGGCCACTTACAGCCACAGGCCATGTACACTATTTACCCCAGCACATGCTGATATGAAGAGGGGTGGCAAGCAGTATATGAGGGGATGGTGGGTCTCCAGCCATGATTCTTATTGTAGTCTGTGTATACAAGGTACACCTTGAGTCAGCTTTATGAGCACTGACTAAACCTTAATTTTGACATGGGGAGCTGAATGAGCAGCTTCAGATGACACTGCACAAATTCATCTCTGTCACCATTATTGTGGAAAGTTCCTGCCAGTAGTGTTATCTACAGAGAAAAGGACAGCAAGAGTAGTTTTCAAAGTTTATGCTTTGTCCCATTGCTGGGACAAATACCTGATACCCACAACTTGAAGGAGGAGAGATTTGCTTTGGGTTTTTTTGCTTTTGTTTTTGTTTTTGTTTTTTTGCTCACATTTTCAAAGGATTTAGTTCACAGTTGGCCAGCTCCAAAACAGAAACATCATGGCAGAAGTTGTGGTAGAACAAAGATGCTTAGCACATGGCCACAGGAGAGCAGGATGGTAACAGTGCAGAGGAAGGGCCCAGAGACCAGACATGACATCCAAGGTCACATCCACCCACCCACACTCAACAAGTGTGCTTCAGTAATCTACTGGGCTGCAGCTCTAAAGCCAGCCCCGTGTTGATAATCTGGGGGACTTTACTACCAAATTATACAAGTATTAGTGTTGTATAATATGCCTACATTTTTGTCAATATTTTGTCTTGATGTTCTTTTAAAACTAATTTTGAGGGGCCAGAGGAATAGCTCAGAGGTTAAAGTGCTTCAGGCCTCAATTCTCTTCTCCAGCACCAAAGAAGCTGGGCACGGTAGTGGATGCCTGTAACCGCAGCTCTTGGGAGGCTGGGATGCTATGGCAGGATTGTGTGACTGTTGTAGAGATTATGTCAGTTTGAGGCAATCAGGAATCACGCCTAGATTAGGCAATTAGGAACCAGTCTGGATTAGAGTGTGAGTGGTTTGTGGGCCGGTGAATGAGGGAAGAACACCCACCTGGAGGTGGGAGGCCCAACTGGGAACTTGAGATGTATAAAAGGAAGGAAGAAGAAAGATTGTTACAGCTTTTTCCTCTGGGGGGAGACTGGACTTGACAGGACTTGGCTTCCTGTTTGTGATACCGTGAGGAACTACCTCCACCTCCACCTCTCCCATGTACTTTCAACTGCTGCTGGCTGCCCCTAGGTGATCTGTGACCTTCTGAAACTGTGAGCTAAAATAAACCTTTCCTCCCCTAAATTTGTGGATGTTGACTGTTGAGTCACAGTAACAAAAAGTGACTAAAACAAGATTGCCATGAGCTATAGATTAAACCTTCCAGTTTTTAAGCCTAATTGAAGTTTGATTTAAGCATAAAGGCCTGCTTGTGACTTTTTGTGCATTGTGTTATCATTGAAAATCAAGGACTTAGGATTCAGCTGTATTTTTTTTTCTTTTCAACTTCTCTTATTTTCTGTTTTGAGAATTCAGTTTCTTCAAGAGCCCTCTGTCTTGAGGGGTGTGACAGAGGTCCCAGGCTAGGACAGTAATAACGTGAAAACAGATTTAGCTTCAGGATCACTGCACCCATCATTCAGCAGTGCTCAGTTTAGGAGAGAACAGACCTGCAGCTGCTTGCTGCTTGTTGTACTGTCTATTCTGTGTTCCTCACCAAATCTTTGTATTTACCCCAGATGCTGGTTCTGACTCCTGTGCTTAGAACTTTTCTGTGTTTATTTTGTTTTTGTTTCTTTGGATTTCTCTGTTACAAATAAGTAAACTCATAACTTCTTACATACTAAGCAGATTCTCTACCACATCTCTTTTATTTAGAGACAGGGTCTTGCTAGTTGCCAAGGCTGATGGCAGAATTTGTAGTCTTGCCTTGGCCTCCAAGTAGCTAAGATTACAGTCATGTGCCATCATGGCTTGCCTGAGTTTTTTGTTCTGTTTTGGGGTTTTTTTTTTTTTTTTTTTTTTTTTTTTTTTTTTTTTTTTTTTTTTTTTTTTTTTTTTTTTTTTTTTTGGTTGCTTTTGTTTTGTTTTGTTTCTGAGACAAGATTTCACTGTGTTGCCCAGGTTAGCCTCAAACTTGAAATTCTTCCGCCTCAGCTGCCCAAGTAGGTGGGATTACAAATGTACACTACTGGAAAACCCAGCTTCTGTGTTTCTTTTACTGCTTTCTCACCACAGTTGTTTCATTTTTGCTAGGTTTTAACTTCTAAGTTAGGACTTTCTTACTAATTCAGGCACCTTAAGTTGCTCTATTTTTTCCAGGCTACATAGGCCTTTATTTTTATTTGTCTTGGCCATAAAAATTTTAATAGCTTTCTTGATACAGTTTTTTGCCTTTATCCACAGGCCTTCATGCTAAGACTTAACAATTGATGCCTGGAACTGCAGATAGTCCCAAGCCCTGTGTATATTGTTTTTGTTCCCATATGTACATACCTCGGATAAAGTTTAATTTATAAGTTAGGCACAGTAAAGTTAACAACAATAACAAAATAATTACAGCAATAGACTATAATGAAATTGCTAGCTACTCTTGTATTTTGATGCCATTAATAAGTAAAAAAAAAGATAATTTGAGTGCATGCGTTGCAATACTATGACAATCAAATCTAACAACCTACATGGCAACTAAGTGATTAACAGGTGGTAGTATATATAGTTTGGATTTGCTGGGATGACTCTTGTCCTGGACAAGGTGGAGTGAGACAACAAAAGATTTCATCATGCTAGTTAGAATGGTATGCGTTTTAAAATTTACAGATTCTTTATTTTCAGAATTACCTCTTAATATTTTCAGACCATAGAAAGTAAAGCCATATATAAGATTGGGCTAATGTATGGAAAGGAGCATTTCCAGTTATTGACTTTTGCTCAGAAAGGTCAATGAAAACATGTATGCTTTCCAGACTTGCTCAGACTTGAAGCCTAAACCAAGAAAGGGTTGGCAAGAGTATGATCATGTGAGTGTGAGGTATATGAGTACGCAGAAACCTGAAGGAAACACCTCCAACTCTGGTAGCTGGGAGGGAAACGGTCACAGTTGAGAATGAAAGGAAAATTCAAAAACAATGATAGCTGTCTTGCCTCTTAGAGGGGATAACCATTTGAAGGCATTTATGAAAATCCTGGATACTCTTCTTCTGGCCCACTGTGTCTGTAATCAAGGAACAATTACAGAGAAGACTGGGTAATTCCTTGGTCATTTCTTAGCTTGGAAGTATATTTCTCACTATTCCCAGTTTTTCCTAGAAAGTCTTCAGTATTCTTTTGCCATATGCTTGAAAGTAACATTTTGTAGTTTGTTTCTAATGGATCTCTTACTAAATATTTTGGGTTAACATGTGATCTGACTTGTTTCTTATTTGATACAGGCTTGTATGACTGTCTATGACATTCCTGACTTGCTGGGAGGAACAGGGTGCTTAGGATCTGTGGTCTTCTCAGAATCATTTTTGACATCTCAGATCTTGGTAAAAGAAATGGGTAAGTATTTGTGCTCTTTGGAAGACAAACCTTGCAAAAAATGTCTTGGGAATATAAGTAAAACTAAAAACACAAGCATAAGATGATAAAAATATTAGGACACATGATAAGTAGCTAGTATGTATTCTAACTTATGAGGAGCTCTTGCAAATTAATTAGAAAAAGATGCGCAAGGCTGGGGAAGTAGTTGAGTGCTGGAGCTTGCTTAGTATGTAAGGCCTTAGTAAGGCCCTAGGTTCAATCTTCAGCACTGGGGTGAGAAGGCTACCCAATGGTAAAATGAACCAAAAAAATTATTAAATAATAGGAATAGGCAGTCCACTGGTGCAAAAGAGAAGAAATAGAGGATATTTATGTATGTAGTATATAACATAGTAGTCAGTTTGGAAGCAATTTAGAATAATAGATACTATTTTTGTATCCTTTCCTACCTATTACATTGGCAAAAACGTTGTAAAGAATGACCATATTTTGTACTGGTAGGATGATTCTAATGATGTTCTGTTTTTGGTTTGGTTTGGTTTGGTGGGAAGGAACAATTCTTGGTACTAGGGATTGAGCCCAGGGCCTTCACAATAAGCTCATCTCCAGCCCCATGTTTTAATTTTGATTTTGAGACAGTTTCTTACTAAGCCACTAAATTACCCAGGATATGCTTGAATTTCTTACCTTCAGGCTGGGCCTCAGCCTCCTGGAGGGCTAGGATTACAAGCCTGTACTGCTTACCCAACTGTTTGGCTTGTTGTATATACCTATAGTACCTGTACTGCCTTGATTAAAAAAGGTAAAAAAGGACAAATTCATAGGATTCTTCATTTATAATGTCTTTTTATTTGTTGAGAAAATACTGAAGTTAGTTACAAGGGCAATATGTTTCCATCTACTCTTAAGTGTATCTGTCTTGAAATGAGTAAGTTTTCATTTTCTCACAGCATCAGACTGTTCGTATTTTGGTTTTTTTTGAGACAGGGTCTTGCTCTGTAGCCCAGGCTGGTCCTGAACTCACTACAGAGCCCAGGATGGCCTTGGATTCAGAGCTCTTCATACTTTTAATAAAGAGAAACGTTTGTTTTTGAGACAGGGAAATGTACTTGGAGTGTGAGTGATTGGGAATGACTGGAATGTCTGTGGTCTTCCTGCAGATGGCACTGTTACCCCAGAGACCAGCTACATAGTCCTGACAGCTGCTATACCCAGATTCTGCACCTGGTTGGTCAGTATCCTTCACAGGTGAAAATGGACCCAAACACATAGGAAATAGGGAGGACATTTGAGGAAGAGCTTCTTCCTTGCATTCCTGGTGGGATGTGGATACTGAGCTAGTTGTGTAAGAATGAAAGTTTTATCTTGGCCTCTTACCTTCATAAATGAATCTTCTTTCCTTAATAGTCTTAGAAAAGTTTCAGGGGGGGCTGGAGGAATGGCTCAGCGGTTAAAGTGCTTGAGCAAGCACTAAGCCAAGAGCTAAGTACCCAAGTTCAATTCCCCAGCACCACATAAGCTGGGCGTGGTGGCGCATACCTGTAATCCCAGCACTCGGGAGGCTGAGACAGGAGGATTGCCATGAGTCCAAGGCCAGCCTGGGCTCTGAAGTAAATTCAGGACCAGCCTGGACCACAGAGCGAGACCCTGTCTCAATAAAAGAAAAGAAAAGAAAAGAAAAAGTTTCAGAAGAAAGGAACTAAGTTAAACTGAGACCTTATTAAATTGTACAAGGATGAAATTAGCACCTTCATGTTATAAATGAGACTGATTCTTAGAAACTGATACAACAAGGGATACCTTCCAAGACTCACAGTGGGGTTCTGCCTATCCAAAGTCACACAGGTGACAAGAAGTAGATCCTTGGCTTTCTTTTCCAGCCACCATGGTTGTTTCTGAGTTCTGAGTTTCTCTACGTATAGAAAAGTCCCATCTCTTACAGTGGGGCTTGGTCTGAAACTCTACTGGCTTGGGGACATAGAGGGTATGAAAGCAGTAATTCTCTTACAATCTGGCTATCTTATGTTTCTATAGTTCTAATATGGGTAAAGAACCATCCTTTTACATGAGTATGTGTAATTGAGAATGTACTTTGCAAGATATTTTAATGTATTTTCATTTTTCATCTATAAAAATTGTTTTTCTTTGAAGTTGCATGTAAGTGACTAAACAAATCCTTGCTGCAGATCATAGACCGATTAGCTGGACCTAAGGTCCCAGCATGAGAGCCTTCTGTAGTCTCAGGCTCTGAGCTCTGATTCCCAATAGCCATCCCTGCCTCCATGTTAGTGCCATTGGGGATTGCTCAATCTCCTAAAAATATTTGAACACAGTAGACAAACCCAGTTGGGTTTTGCCCTTGAAGTAGTAAACTGAACATTTGCATTTTGTCGGACACAGGTAGAAGATAATGAAATAAAATTGTCTGAGAAAACTCAGCAAACAGTGAAGGTAAGCAGCCTTCTTAATTACAATGTTACTGTCATCTAACAATAAAATGTAAGTAATTCATAAAGGTAATTAAGGGGATCTGGATTTCTTTGTCTTCAGTTCTTGTTCACGTCCTCCCTTTTTTGCTGTAGACCTCTTAAATAACAACTTTGGGGGCAATATTAGAGGGATGCTTTCTGCCATTCAAACCTTTTGGTATTTTGGAATGGGAAAAGTTTGGGGTTTTTCTTGTTTTTTTGTTTCAAAAGTGGGGATTGAGCCCTGAGCCTTCACACTGAACTAACATCTCTATTCATTACTTTTCTTTAACTCTGAGACAGGGTCTTACTGAGTTGCCCAGTAGAGGCTCAGACTTGTGATCTTCCTGCCTCAGCCTTTCAGTGCTTTTCCTTTTGGTGTTTTTGGGTTTTGTTTTGTTTCATTTTGGTTTTTTTTTTTTCAATCTCCACTACTGCAAAAACCAGATCCCATGTTGAGTTAGACGTATCTAGCTGAAACATCAAAGCTTTAAACCAAGAAGCTGACTCCATTTTCACAGAAGAAATAAATCTCCTAGGACACAAGCAGCCATTGCAGCCTTTGGTGCCTAGACTCATATATCAGTATCCCTTTCCTCAGCACAAATCAGGGATGGCAATAACGGATAGGTAATACCAAACACCATAGGATAACTTAGGCATATCTGGACTAAAGGAATAGCTCAGTGGTTAAAGTGCCTGCCGAGCAAGCTCAAGACCCTAGCACCACAGAAGCCAGGTATGGTAGCACATGCCTGTAGTCCCAGCATTCAGGAAGCTGAGGGAGGAAGGTTGCCATTAGTTTGAGGTCAGCCTTGGCTCCATAGTGAGTGAGTTCAGAACCAGCCTGGGCTACAGAGCAAGACCTTGTCTTAAAAAAAAAAAAAAAGCCTATCTGAGCCTGACTCAGACAGACCAAATTAGACAAAACTTTTGATTCTATATGCTGTAAGTCACCTATTTTTTATTTTTGTTGTTTCTAAGGGCAATGAATGTTTCCTGGGCACTTTCCTAACAGGAGGAGATGGAGCATATCTTTATTCCAACAACCTGCAGTCCTGGCCTGAGGAAGGTAAACAGCTATGACTCTTCTGTTCTTGGCTGTGTCTGGGTCCCTCATTTGTAGATGCTAGCATAGGTATTGTGATGAACAATACCGCTGCTGTTTGAAAATACTTGTTGGGATGCAAATTTTTTTCTTCCAGGCTTTCTCCCTTAATTCATCCACTTTGCAGATAGGGAAACTTGTGCACAAACACAAGGACTGATTCCAGAACTACATCTGGTCCTCTTATTGCTACCTGAAGTTCTTTCTCAGAATGTGCTAAAGCAGCATTTCTAGAAATAGAATCTGTAGACCTAAGTGAAATCTGGATTAATTTTCTACTGGTAATAGCAGATTACTGTTGATTTAATAGCTTAAAGCAACATCTACAATATCTCATAATTCTTGGGTCAGAAATCCAGGCACATCCAGACCCAGTGGCCCAGACCTACAGTCCTAGCTAGTCCTGGCTCTGGGTAGGAGGATTACAAATTCAAATGCAATCTGGGCAACTTAGTGACTTAGCAAGTCCCTATATCAAATAAACAATAAAAGGGGGCTGGGGCAGTAGCTAGAGGGCCTGTGTTCAACCCCAGCACCACGAGAGAGGGGGGGGGTGAGGGGAGAGGGAGAGAGGGTGCGAGGGAGAGAGGGTGCGAGGGAGAGAGAAGAGAAGGAAGAGAAAAGTCAAGTCTATCGGTCCATGCATACATTAGGCAGTCTAGGCTGGATCCAGAACTCATGAGACTAAAGTATTGGACCAATTAGGCTAGGATCTTACGTAGGGGCTCTAAGGAACAGTCTGTTCCCAGGCTCGTCTAGATTGTTGGTCCAGCAGTTCCTCTTTCTTTTAGGACTAAAGTCCCCATTTTCATGGAGAGTTCCCTGTCCATTTCAGCAGCAAAGAATCTCCCTTGGTTTGAATCTCTGTCGTCTGAATCTGCTTCTAGCCCTGTGTTTCACATCCCTCCCTCATACTAAATACAGCCCACTATAACAACAGTTCAAAGTCTTGTATCTCATGTGCCGAAATAGCCAATCTCATTATTGATATCTAAACTCCATATAGATGAGGCTCAGTAGTGTCATCAGATACAGCTCCTACTTACAATTTTCATTGTCTTAGAACCTATGAAACTAAAAAGACAAATTACTTGCCTCCAGCTTTAACTTACAAGGTATAACTGGCATGGAATAACAATTACAGACTTCAGGTTCAAAAGAGGGAGGGGAAATAGATGAAGAGGAGTTAACAGATTATAGCAGCTTTGAAATATAACTAGGGAAACTCCAGCCAAGGCCTAAACATTATTTTCTCTGGCTGTCTGGTCTTCCCTCTGGTTCTTGGTTCTGTCTTCTAAGCCCTTGGTTCTACTTTTCTGGGCTCTTAGTTCAGCCCTTTGAGTCACTTTCCTTCTCAGTGAACAATAATTCCTTGATTCAGATGACCCCATACCTAGGACGTACTCTCTGTGGCTCTTAGCTCTCTACCCTTGGCCTTGGATTTCATCAAAAAGAGCCTAAGCCCCAGGGCTGGGCGTAGCTCAGCTGTTCAAGGGCTTGCCTAATGAAAGGCCCTGGGTTTAATTACCATGCACATAAAGATTAGCTGAGTCTAATGGGACACTCCTGTAATCCTAGCACTCAGGACGCTGAGGCAGAAGGGTTACCATGAGTTTGATTGAGGCCAGCCTGGGCTACATAGTGAGTTCCGGACCAGCCTGGACTATAGAGAAAGACCTTGTCGCCAAAGAAAAAGAGACGGATTGAGATCTTGGTTTCACTTGGAGCTCATGGCTCTGCTGTCTACACTTGTGGCCACCCTTCAGGGTAGCAACTTGTTTGCAACTGAGTTGTTTTGTCAGCCTGCTTCTTGTCAATAGAATTGAAGTAGCTCATTAACCTCTTTTCATTTTGTATACTCTCTATCCCTTTCAGTTCAAGCTGACAGTGTTTTTGCTGATGGAAAGTTTTCACACATCTTGTTCACCTTACATGGATTTCATGGGAATCACTCCATGTTCTTTTTTGGCTTCCTCAAAATAACTTTACATGTGTGTATGCATGTGTTGCTAGGGATTGCACCTGGGGCCTTATGCTTGCTAGGTAAACTGTCTCCCCACCCCCCAAGTAACATTTTGTTATAAGCCCTATTCTTCCCCTTTAGGATATAATTTTGAGGTTTGTTTGTTTGTTTATGTTTATTTGTTTTGAGATAGGGTCTTGCTCAGTAGTCCAGGCTAGTTGTAACCCAGGCCGGCCTCAAACTCACAGCAGTTCTCCTGCCTCAGCCTCCCCAATGCTGAGATTACAGGCTCATTCAACTATTACGTGATGCTGGGGAATTGAATCTGGGCCCTTGCACTTCCTAGGCAAGAGCTCTAATCACTTAGCTATACCCACAACACCCCTAGTCTTTTCTTTGAAAGAACAGTTCTGACTTACTCTACAAATTGCTCAACTTCTGCCAAGCAAATTCTCTTTCTGGATAATTGTTGAAAATATTCTATCTGGTGGCAAATTTCTCTCATTCTCAGATCACTGGTTTAGCTTCTCCATTCATGTAGACAACAAAACACATCATTTCTGGCTTTTAGTCCATGAAATTCTGGGGTGGTAATAGCACCTGGTATCATACCTGTACCACAGCACACCATTATCTGCTTCTACAAATGTTGGTGTGGAAGATCTGGAAATTAAGAACGTTTGTGGAAATCATGCAGTATGACAATGTTACCAGCCTTGACTTAAGATTACAGAGTTTGGTTTGGTTTGGTTTTTGTTTTTGGTATGTAGTCTCACTTGGTAGTTCAAAATAGTCATAAACTTACTATGTAGCCACATTGGCCATGAACTAACAGCAGTCCTCCTGCTGCATCCCCCCAAGTGCTGGAATTACAGGCTTGTGCCGCCATGCCTTCTTATGTAGTGTTTTTGACAGCAGGTTTTGAGCAACGCAGGTGGTTGTGTGGTGTCATCCTTGAGCCTGTGACAGTATTTAACAAGGATATTTGCCAAAATTTGTTTTCACCTTCTTAGCAAAGAACCTGTTAGAAACTAATCTTGCATTAATATTGAGTTACCCAGCAATAAGCCTCTGTGCAAGAATAAGGGGACCAGCCAGCAATGCTGGAACCTTGTTAGTAACATTCTTTCAGCAGCTTAGATTTCATTCTTTGTTAGTTCTTAAGGGAAATTGAGTTTTTTTTTTTTTTCTGAAGCACGAAAATTCAGTAGAAGCAGAGAATTTAACCAAGGAGGCTCCTTAGGCTGTGTTATTTTTATCACTTGAGTTTAGATCAGGGGCTTATCCAAGTTTGTGGGGGGGGGCTTATACCATTTAGGGGCTCTCTTGACACAAAATGGTTAGGACTTTTCTCAGACTTTGGTTCACATGAGCAGGTGAAGAGTCTTGAAATTCAAATATAATTAGTGTCTCAATAAATCTACCTTTACTTAAGATTGTTGTGGTCAGTTTGAAATTTTTCTCTTCCCACCCTTTTTTTGAGACAGGGTCTCACTCTGTAGCACAGGCTGCTCTTGATCTCACTGTGTAGCCCAGGCTAGCCTTGGACTCAGGACAATCTTCCTGCCTCGTCCTCCAAGAGCTGGAATTACAGGCATGTGCCATCATGCTCAGCTTTGTGTGGTGCTGGAGAATTCAGACTCAGAGCCTTGCACTTAGTGCTTTAACGGTTGTGCCATTCTTCCAGCCTTTCTTTTCCCACTCTTGAAAGTGTTTAAATTAGTCGGTGTGCATTGTCTTGATTGATCTTCAAATCCTTAGCCCCATAGAAGACAAGAACTTGCCAGAAGTTGTAGTGCAAGTTAATGGCAGTGTGTGAAGCATAGTACAGACCTGGAGGGCAGTGTAGGCCTTCAGGTACTTACCCATCAAACCCCTTGTGGGTGAGAATCGTTCTTCCTTCCATGAAATGCTTCCAGCTCCAGAACTTTTTTCTTTCTCCAGCTAGTCCCCGGCTAGTGACTTCTACAGTCATGAGACTTCTTGGTATTCAGCTTTCCATTCATTCATGTCCTTCCTGTGTCCTTCTCTTCCCACCCTGTTAACCATGGCCAGGCAGCCTGCCAGGTACCTAATCCTCAAGAATTTGCTTTAGAGTTTTACCGTATATGACTATATCCCTAAACATCGCCTTCTTTTTTAAACTTAACCCAAGTAAAATTATATTGTACATGTTCTCCCAGGACTTGCTTTTTTTCTTGGTGTGATAGTCCTAGGATTTGTGCAGATTATTGTGGTACTTATTTGGGAGTATAGTATTACAATAAAAATAGCAAAGCATTGCAGTGGGAATGTGTGTACTCATACAGTATGAATATATTCAGAAAGGCTGATGCAAGGGGAAATTTTTCAAGACAAAAGTGATGAGAATTAACATTAATAACAAGAGTGGCATCATTCTGAAATTACAGTTTAGTAGCTGGGCATCTGTCTTCATAGAGTACTTTTGGTGTAAGATTGCAGTCACCTGTGTGCAATCCCACAGTTCTAACAGCTTTATGTTAGTTTTCATCAGGCAGTCATGTGATTGCCCCTTCCTTTAAAATCTCCCAGCTGCTGTTTACTATTTTTACTTTTTTGTTTTGAGACAGGGTCATGTTCTGTAGCCCAGGCTGATCCTGAACTCATTATCTAGCCCAGGCTAGTCTGGAACTTGGCAATCCTGCCTCAGCCTCCCAAGTGCTAGGATTACAGTCATGTATACCACGCCCAGCTTTATGTGGTGCTGGGAAATTGAACACAGGGCCTTACACTTGGAAGGAAAGTGCTTTAACCACTGTTCCATCCCTCCAGTTCCTGTTTACTGTTTTTGTTTGGTAGGTTTAATGTGAGCAACTTCATTTTGATTCTGGCAACTTTGACATTTCGTTTACAGTTGTATGTGTTAACATAGCTCATTCATTTTCACAACTCTACAGAATTCCTTTGTGTAAAAATGAGCTCTTCCTCACTTGACTCTTGATGGACATTTGGGCGGTTATAGTTTTTTGCTGTTGTAGAAGATCCTGTTATGGATGTTCTTGGTTCACATGGGCTGAAGTCTCTCCAGAATTGGAATAGAGAAGAATAGAATTTGAGGGTTTTAGGATGAGCCCATATAAATTTTACTGATGAAGCCAAACTGTTTCCCAAAATTATACTTGTACCAGCAGTATGTCATTCTCTCAGTTTTCTCATATTCTGATGTACTTGCTCTTTTGCCAGTGTTTGCCATTGTTGAAGTGTATAATGCTGTTTTGGGGTTTTAATTTGCATTTCTCTGAATATTAGTGAAGAGAGACTACATGTTATTTATTTATTGGCCCATCTGTTAGTACTTCCCTTCCTTCCCATCTGCTAACACTTTTGTCACTTTTTTTTTTCTTTGATGGAAATGGGATCCAGGGAACTTAACTGAGCTACATACCCAGCCCATTTTTTAATTAAAGTCTCACTAAGTCTCTTTATTATCCAGACAGGAAATTGAAATCCTCCTGCCTCAGCCTGCCAGAATGCTTGATATATGGCCTGCGCCACTGCACCCTATGAGAAAATTGACATTTTTACATTATTAAGTAAGCAAGCTTTGAGCTGGGTATGGTGCTGCACATCTGTAATCCTGCCACTCTGGAGGCTGAAGCAGGAGGATTGCTGCAGAGTTTGAGGATTGCCTGGGCAATATAGTGAGTGAAAGACCAGCTTGGACTGCGTAGCAAGACCCTGTCTCAAAAAATAAATAGAAGTTTAAGCCCTTAGTTTTGAACTCATAAACATGATATTTATGTAATTTCTAACTGTCTTTCAATACAGTGTTATAGTTTTCTTTTTTTTTTGTATTTTAACATACACACACACACACCCCTTTTTGAGACGAGGTCTCACTCTGTAGCCCAGACTGGTCCTGAACTCACTGTGGAGCCCAGGCTGTCCTTGGATTAATGGCAATCATCCAGTCTCAGCCTTCTGAGTGCTGGGATTACAAATTTAAACCACCACGCCCAGCGTATGTGGTGCTGGGGAATCAAACTTGGGTACTTAGCACTTGACTTAGTGCTTGCTGGGCAAGCACTTTAACTGCTGAGCCATTCCTCCAGCTCTTACCGCCTTAAATATGCTCTATTTGTGTTTAATTTCTGAGGTTTGGATTATGATGTATTATGTTGAGATTTTTTTTCTGGTCAAAGTTACTTGGTGTTATAATATTCTTGTACCTGAATATTATTTTTGTTCTAGATTCAGGAAATTTTCTGTCATGATTTCAGTGAATAAATTATTTATACTTTTTGTGCTGTCTTCTGCTCTTTCTCACATCCATAATTTTGAGGTTGATTCTCTGTGAGTCATCCAGCAGTTCATGTATCCAGCGAGCTACCTTGCTCACTTCTTGTTTTGAGTCATCCCTGATTGCAGCATTTAATTTGCCAACCTTATCTTCAACATCTGAAATTTTGTCCTCACAGCGTTTAAGCTGGCTTCTCCTGCTTTCAAGTGAATTTTTCATTTCCTGAATTTCAGCTATATTTCTTTCCAGATTTTCTACTTTTCTACCAAAATGTTCCTTCATATCTTGCATTGCGTTATTTACCTCAGCCAGCTTTTTGTTGCTGTCTTTTGAAAATTAAGTAAGCTTTTCATCCGTTAAGAACATTATTTGTGGGCTAGAGAAATGGCACAGCAGTTAAAGCACTTGCCTTGCAAGTAAGTGCAAGGCCCTGAGTTTCATTCTCCAGCACTGCATAAAACTGGGCATGGTGGCATACAGCTATAATCCATCACTCAGGAGGCTGAGGCAAGCTGATTATCCTGAGTCGAAGGCCATCCTGGGCTACACCAGTAGGTTTGGGACCCAGCCTGGGACTACAGAGTGAGACCTGTCTCTTAAAAAATAATAATAATAAGATCATTATTCATTTAGTAAATTCCTGTACAAGCTTGTTAATCGTTTTTTGTATTTAAGTGTGTCGTGTTTGAACTGATTGACTGTTTAGTCCACTTGAATTTTGACTTCTTTCCTACAAGTTCCACAATTTCAGGGCCCATGGTAATGAGCTTTTGGTGAGTCAGATGTTTCTGCATGTATCCTATTTATTATCTTGCCTAGCTGAAATCTTTCTCTAGGTAAGAAGGTGTGGGAGGGATCCAAAAGCCCACCCGGTTATGTGCTAGGAGTAGGGAGTGAGGGGACCCTCACAGTCCAGTGGCCTCGAGGAAGTCTTGTTCAACCACAACCTCCTCAGCAAAGCTCACCTGTCTGTTGTGGCTTCCCTCTACCACAGCAGAGGCTCTCCACTCTCTATGGCCTGCCCTCACTAAAGCCAAACCTTTTGGAGGTTGGCAGCCTTTCTCCCTTCTCTGCATTTGTCCCTTGTTTCATTTCCTTCCTAGACACTAGTTAAGAGTATACCCAAAATGACTACTGTTTTCAAATGGCCCCTGCCATATACATCGCTTTCTAATATGGCACTGCTGAGAACTGCTTCTTCTGAGCTGGTCTGCTGAGCTGCAGGGAGACCTTTTCAAGGGGAAGCTCACAGTGCATGTGCCAGTTACACTCCCTAGAGGCTTGTTTCTGAAGGCTGGGGGCTGCTGGACGCCACTGCTTGCCATGGCTCCTTCTGCGCTTACCTCAGTCCACAACTGCCCACTGTTCCCTCTGCTCACAGCCCTTCCCTGGCAGCCAAGGCAGCTTCCCACGTTTAACTGTATCTCAGGTTTTTTGGATGAGCCTATGAGGAGCTGTTGAGCGGGTCTCCTAGTTGGTTACCGTCTTGTCTAGAAGTCCTTATTTAGTTTCTTGAATTAGTGTATTTATACTTTTCTTTGAATTTGCAAATTTTTCTACCATTATTTAAGTAATTTTTCTCATCCCATTTACATTTATATTGGCCTGGTTGAAGTTGTCTCACAGTTCCTGTACAGTTGTTTTCAGTATTTTTTTCTCTTACTGTTTTATTTTGCATAATGTCTATTTTGGTGTATTGTTGGTCCACATCCAGGAATCAGTTCTAAACACACTGTGGACGTCCTAATCTGTAGGTGCTTGCTTTCCTTGTGTAAAGTAGCCTAGCGTTCATCTAAAACCTATATATATTATCCCATATGCTTTAAATGATCTCTAGATTACTTATAATTCCCAGTGTCTTATAAATGATTATTATACTGTATTGTATAGGAGATTATGACAAGAAAATACATCTGTAGTGTTCATCCTAGACTCAACCATGGTAGGCCTAATTATGTAGTACCCTTGAGCATTTTTATTGTTTTGGGGGGTTTTTTGTTATTTTGTTTGTTATTTTTGGGTTGTTTGTTTGTTTGTTTGTTTTTAAGACAGGATCTCCTGGGTGGGTGGGTAAGTGGATGGGTGGGTTGGTTGGTTGGTTGGTTGGTTGGTTTGAAACAAAATCTTATCAAGTCAGTAAGTTGCCCAGGCTGGGCTTGAACTTGTGGTCCTCTTCCCTCGGCCTAGCACAGTGTTAGGATTACAAGTCTGTACCACTAGACCCTGCTTAGGTTTTGCTTCTAAACTTCATTAGACAGGAGTCAGAGTAACATTTAATTTAGGCCTAATTTTGCCCCATTTCTCAGGCAGAACTCTTTTATCTACTCATCCTTTCTGTGAAGTAATCCTGTTTTCTACTATGGCTGGTTGGAAATGGGCAGAATTGGAAATGTGCAGTATATACATACATTTATATTCACTGCTTTACTATGAGTATCCAGTCTTTGCACACTACCTATTGAAGACTCTTCATAACTCCTTTATTTCTGATCTTTGTTGAAAATCAATTGTCCAGGGCTGGAGGAATGGCACAGAGGTTAAACAGCTTGTTTAACAAGCACAAGGCCCTGCGTTAGGTACTCCAGCACCGCATAAAGCTGGTTGTGGTGGCACATACCTGTAATCCTAGCACTCAGGAGACTGAGGCAGGAGGATTACTGTGAGTCCAAGGCTAGACTGAACTACAGACCCTGTCTCAAAAAAAAAAAAGAAAATCAGTTGGTCATATGTTTATAAATTCTGTTTCCTGCAGGCCTCAGTGAATGATTGACACTCAAATAGTGCTTTCATTTTCCGTGGGGTGATTTAGATTCCAGAGCTGTTTCTCCACTACATAGAGATTGTTCAACAATGAGGAGTAAGGGTATTGGTCATACTGATACATGAGGTAGTGAGCACATCCTGAGATCTCAGGATATGATGTTGATTTTCACCTTTATGTGATGGATAGGCCCAGGTAGTGGCGATCTTCTGTCTGCTGCCTTTATTCTGAAGTCTGTCCCGTTTGTCTCGTGTCCACATAAACCTTTCTTCTTCTTCTTCTTCTTCTTCTTCTTCTTCTTCTTCTTCTTCTTCTTTTTTTTTTTTTTTTTTTTTTTTTTTTTTTTTTTTTTTTTTTTTTTTTTTTTTTTTTTT
>PVKB01002084.1:0-206089 GCA_004027205.1 Ctenodactylus gundi | reverse complement strand
GCTGGCTTTGGACTTAGGACAATCTGCCTGCTTCAGCCTCCGAAATCATTGGTGGCAGGAATTAAGGAGGCTGGGATTACAGGCATGCGCCATCATGCCCAGCTTTATATGGTGCTAGGGAATTGAACGCAGGGCTTCACACTTGCAAGGCAAGCACTTTAACTACTGTGCAATTCATCCAGCCCCCACATGAAGCTCTTGAGGGACTCCTTAAAAGACAAAATTCTTGCTGGGCTCAGTAACACAGGTCTGTAATCCCAGCACTCTGGAAGGCTGAGGACAGGAGAATCACAAGATCAAGCCCCAATCAAGGCAACTTAATAACTTAATGAGACTCTGTCTCAAAATCAGAAATGGGCTGGTGATGTAGCTCTGTGTAAAGGCCTTGGGCCCAATCCCCTGCAACAAAAAAATTAAGTTCTATATTGTATTGAAAATGAACTAATTGTAACAGCTGCTTAGTGCCAACCAACATCGAACAGAATGTTAAGTTATCGACAATTAGGATTCCATTTGTGTGAAAATAAAAAGACTTAATACATGGTTTATTTATACAATCATTCATTTTGGTTTTATTTGTTCCCTCTGGCAGAAAGGGAAGGGCTGCCACTGAGGAAGAGCTTACAGGGAGTTTCAAAGGTACTAATAATGCATGATTTCTTAGCCTAGGTGATGAGTGTGTAGGCATGTGAGTTTTGGAAGTATTGCTTTTGTCTTTTTCTTCACATGACCTGTGTAGTTTTTATATTCTCTCATGGATGCTGGATGAAAGTCATTAAGTCATTGTATTATATCTTCCCAGTAGTGGTAAATGCTCCCTATCCTCAGAAGTTGGACCATTAAACAATTTGTTTGTATACATATTTGTATAAAGTGCAAAAGTCAGATTCATTATTAACACTTGATGTCTTGATTTGCCCTGCAAGTTGGTCTTTCTCCTATTGAATTTTCAAGGTTAGAGGAGAGATCAGTGGACTACCAAACATACCTGTCATCTGCTGCATCTTGAACATTGATGGAAAACTTCTTGCTCTGGTTTTCAAACTTAGAGCATGGAAGAGAAAGGACAGAGCTCATCCATGAAGGACATCAAGGAGTAAATAGGAAGCCAGGGAGATATCCTCAGGAGTTGGTCACTCCAGTTTCTGAGAAACTTTTACAAAGGCATGTTCTTTCAGACTACAGTCGAAATCAAGAATCCAGAGCAGATACCAGAAGTAGTATTACTTTTGCAGTTAGGATCTCAGAAATCAGGGCATTGGCCCCGGGCCATGTGTGAGTCACTTTATTTATCTCATATGTGTTCTGATGTTAATGACAAGAGTGCTGCGGTCGCAAGATAATTACTAAAATCAGATCCTGTTTACCAAGATCTTGCCCTGGCCCATGTCCCCAGTGAGTGCTTTTCCAGCATTGTTTTTGCCTTCCTCCTTTCCACTTTACTTTGAGGCTTTAAAGTCCAGAGAGAGAGGAAGTTCTGGAGATGACTTCTCTCGTCTACCCCTTTTCCCATCTTCCCAGGGAGGAAGTGAAATGTACCAGCTTCACCAATGGCTGCTGGTTTTTTTCTGGAAGCTCTAGAAGGATTTTGAGGTTTGTTTAGGAGGTTCTCGGTACTAGGCTTAGTTTCTGAGTAGCTTTACATCAGCGTTGCCTAGGTGATAGGCCCGGGGAGGGAGGCGTACAGAAGAGTACACAGTGCTGTGTGGGAGGTAGGGGAACAATTTACATCTCATGATGCCTGGAGAGCTTTTTTTTCTCTGGAAACAGAGTCATTGGTGGCAGGAATTAAGGAGGCTGTAGTTCTAGGAGATGGATGGTTATGGTTGGTCCTGGTAGAGTTGGTAGGAGCTGAAAGACTGCAGTGGAAAGGCTGTGATGGGGACCTGTTGAGGCAGAGAAAGCCCATCACTGCATGAACTGAGTGAAAAAGAGTGAGAGAACTGGAGGAGCTCATTGTGGTGGTGTGCCTTACCCACCATGCAAACCAGTGTTTTATACCTCGCTCCACCATAAGTGATTATATGACTTCGGGGGTTATCTTTCCAAGATTTAGTTTCCCCGTAACTCCTATGTGAGGAATTATATCATCTCTCACAAGTTTTTGCAGAGATGGAAAACTGTAATGTGACTTACTTGGTTCTTAGGAAGTACGGAATACAGTCTGTTCCCATCCCTTTCCCATGACAAAACAGATCCCTGTCCTAGGGATCAGCCCTTGATGTGGATGAAAGGAGTATATTAGAAACTTGTGAGCATTAAGGGAAAATGGGGGGGGGGGGGGGCAGAAGCTCTGAAGGTTTAGTGATATCAGAGGAAGGAGTTTTTGGAAACCAGTAGTTAAAAGGACAGAATGCTAGAGTCAAGAGAGTAGGTTCTGGAACCAAAGATCCCAGAAGGTGAGGCAATCCAGGTACAGTTCACTGCTGAGCAGTTAGTTGGCCTTAAGAAGAAATGAAGACAACGTTCCTGAATCCTCCCTGATTCTCTCAGAAGAAATGGAAGTACCAACCCTGGAAGGGATGACTTGAGTGTATTCTGAAGTTAGTAGAAATATTCTCATATGAGCTGGGTGTGGTGGTGTGTGCCTGTCATCCATCCCAGCATTGTGGGAGGCTGAGGCAGGGTGGTTGCAAATTAGAACCTAGCCCAGGAAACTTAGTGAGACCCCATCTCAAAATAATAAAACTTTAAAAAGGGCTGGAATGTTGCTCAGTGAGAAGGCTCTTATTTAAGTCCCCACAGTTGTACGTGTGTAGGTGTTCTAGCATGAAATACTGTGGCATGACCAACAGAGGGAGGGTAATGGTGTATGTCTCCAGCAGAGTAAAGTATCATGCAGGGGATGGGCCTGACTTGGGAGCAGAGGTGAAAAACCTTAGGGTAAGTATAGGCCATGGGGCTAAGTGGTGGGAAAACTAGGCTTTACTTGTTCAGAGGTAGGAAATTTGCAGGGCTTGAACTTGAGTGCCTTGAATTAGGTTGCCGCCCTGAATTCTTGCCCTGATGGCAAAGTTGTCATGTCCCTCTAACTGAACATCTAGTTCTTCTGTTGAGGGTCTAGCTTCACATCTTCCTCTTGTACTGAAAAACTGCTTTTCATTTCCCTTACTTCTCCTCATCCTTATTAATATATTCTCACTAGACCCTTCCCTTCCTTTTGAAACCCTACCTCCCCAGGAAGCCTTAGAACTTGCAGTCTGAGCCAGTGGCACAGGCCAGTAATCCTAGCATTCTGGGAGACTGAGGCAGGAGGATTGCAAGTTTGAGTTCATCCTGGGCAATTTAGAGACTTAGTGAGACTGTGTCTCAAATTAAAAATAGAGGGTTGGGGTCAGGGGATATGGCCCAGGGGAAAGACCTTGGGCTCAATTCCCAGTAGTCTTGAGCTGTATAGCCCAGGTTGGCTTTAAACTAGGCAATCCTCCTGCCTCAGCCTCCCAAGTGCTAAAATTATAGGTGTGCGCCACATGCCTGGCTAAATTTTATGTGGTTCTGGGGAATCAAACCAAGGACCTTGTACAAGCTAAGCATTTTCAGCCTTTCAGCTATGCCCCCATCCCTTTATTTTATTTTGGGACATAGTCTCACTAAGTTGCCGAGGCTAGTCTCAAACTTTTGCTCCTCCTGCCTTAGTCCCACCTGCTGTGATTGCAGGCATGTACCACTGTACCTACTACCTTTGTTCTTATTTTTGCATCTTCCAGAGTTTTGGGGCTGCCTTTTGAGTTAGAACTGAAGAAATCATTTTCTCTTTTTTGTTTCTAGTCCTTTGCCTTTGAAGTAAGATATTGTAGTATTCTGAAGCCTGAGTCTTGAACTCCACAAATTACCTTTTCTCTGCCCTATGTAAAAACATACACAGAAACACTGTTAGAGGAACAGAAAGGATTCAGCTTGGGCTGGCTCCAGAGAGCAGCATGACCCAGGGGCCTGGTGGGGTCTGGAGTCTAGGAGAAGCTCAGGCCCAGCCTTAATCTCTGTCATCTTAGTTACTCATCTTTTCTGTGTTGTCTGTTCTGTATGTGTACATTAGGTATCCACCTTGTTTTCCCTAGGGCCTAGCCTGAGCTGCTCTGGGTGATAACTGCACAGAAAATAGCAGCTCTCCTTAGACCTGAGTCCTTGACCTGTGGACCTCACATCCGATATCCATCTGCCACCCATTTTCTTTTGGGAACTGTAAAATAGCACATCTCCAGTGTCTGTATAATACACTTACTGCCTGACTCCTTTGCTGGCCACATCACTAGCTGAGACTTTTCACCTGAAACTTTCATTCTTTGGCTCTCAGTGAGGGATGTAATCGTTTTTTGGGGCAGAGCCAGCTTTGTCAAAGCAGGAGAGAAGAAAGCTTATAAAGTCATTAGTGGAACAGAATCTATACCCAAAGTGTATTTCCTTGGAGAATACCTGTATAGGAGTGTGGATTTTGCTCCTTCCCATCAGCTGATGGTTTATGTACTTGGGTTTTTCTAATTCTTGTACTATGACTGTGTTTTTGGCTTTCTTTCTCCCTGAGGCTCTTTCAATTCCATATACATGTTGTGTAATACAAGCATTGCTGATACTGGTCTGAAATTACAACTTTAGTGTACTCTGACATCTGCAAGGATGTTGGAATCTGGCCCCTTGGACCCACCCTTCATCTCTAACCAGCTCTCATTTCCTTTCAGGGGATGTGCGTTTCTTCTCCAGTGGCCTTCTGTTTTCTCACCGTTATCATGGAAGTATTACCATTTCTAAGGATCACATGAATTCTGTTTTCTTCTATGATGGGGTAGGTGGTTTACCATCTCATGGCCTTGGTGGTTATAAAGATACCTACATTTTTAAGGGAGAAACCAAAGATCTCCCTATATCTCCTTGGTGGGCAAGATGTCAAATTTCAGAGCCAGCATGGCTATTGAGGCAGGGGGCCAGAAAGGTTGCAAAGGGGACTCATGGATACCCTCGGGACTCTTGGGAGCTTTGCCAACCTCACTGTTCTGTAGAAGGCTAAGTAGAAGGGGCTTCCAGGTCAGAAGGACCAACAGATTCCCATGACCACTCTGTTAATCCACTAGGAAACCAAGAAGTAGATCAAAATGGCTCCAGTGGCCCCTTACAAGTGGCCTCTACCCCAAGAACACAAAGACTCACTTAATTCAAAACTGGAAAGAAGGGCTGGGGGGTAGCTCATCAGTTTGAGTGCTTGTCCAGCAAGAGCAACGCCCTGGAATTAATTCCTCAGCACCACATAAATTAGGTATAGTGGAACACACCAGTAGTCCTAGCACTCTGAAGAAATTTGAGGCCCGCCTAGGCTACATAGTGATTTCAGGATCAAACTGGACTTCATAGCAAATCCCTGCCTCAGAAAAAGAAAGAAAGGGACGGGGGGAGGAGGCAGGAAGGAAGGAAAGAAGCTTCATTACATGGCATTGGTAGAGCTCATATTCCCTCTTAGCCATGGGAAAAATTTATCACTGGGCCAGAGAGGGAGACATAGCTCACTGTTACCTAAAGGGCTTAATCCTACCTTCCTCGCACACTCCAGCTTAATCTCTGGCTCCATGAATCTCTCAGCCCCAGAACTATCCTTTAAGTTCATCTGTACCAACACCTTCTCTCCCCTTTGAGGGGAGGAGAGTAGCTCTGTGTTTCTCCCAGCCTGGACTTACTTGGTCATACTCAGTCCATTTCTCAGTGTGATGACATAGCAGCAGCTGAGTATAGGCCCTCCTCTTGGCCTGGTCTTAGCCTTAAAGCCAGGACAAAAATGAGATAAGGTAGTTTGGTCATATTGCCTAGAAGACAAATTCATGAGTAAGTATTTCTTCCATATAAAACCTCTTAAAGGCTGTTCAGAACTGAACAGCAGGCTCACCTGGAAGATGATTAAAGCTTTAACGTTAGGTTAAAGAGTCTTTCGACATCAGAAAGGATAACTCATTTAACAAACAGTGCTAGGATAATACATTAACTGATGTGTGGGAAAATAGATTATTACCCCACTGAAAGTCAAAATAAATTTCTGGTAGTTTGAAATTAAGTAATTTTAAATTTCATAAGTACAAAGAATGTGAAAATGTTTACTAAATCTCTAGGGACAGGAAGACTTTCTAAATTTATAGAATATGATAAAATATGTGAATGCTTAAGGATTTTTTAATTATTTCAGTGAAAAATATATGATTATTAATCCCCTGCCAAATACTTCCCCTTGATTCAAACATGCCACTTTCTGAAGCTGCTTTGGAAGTCCTCTTTCATGTCTTCTTAGTTGTGTTGTCATCGCTGCATGGATTTTTTGCTTGTTTTGTTTTTGAGACAAGGTCTTCTTACTTTGTAGTCCAGGCTGGTCCTGTACTCGCTGTGCAGCTCAGGCTGGCCTCAGACTTACAGCAGTCCCCCTGCCTCAACTTCCTGAATGCTGGGGCTTCAAACGTGTACCACCATGCATGGCTTATTGGTATTGGGGGGATCGAACCCATGGTCTTGCCCTTGCTAAGCAAGTGCTCTGACCACGGAGTTATGCCCCTAGCCCTACTCTTAATGTTTTGAAAACAGTTACCTTTTATGGTCATTTTGACTTTGAGGAAGAGTCAGAAGTTGCTAGGTACAAAATCTTATGAATAAGATGGATGAGGATACATCATAATGTTTTTACTTGACAGAAATTACTATAAACATTTGATTAACAAGGAATGATCAAAAATGTGATTGTTTTAAAATTTTATTATATAAAAGATACATTACCATTAATCCCCCTCAAAATACTATTCCATGCCTATCATTCTTGACAATGCCTTTTGTTTGTTTGTTTGGGCTGCATTTTTAAAATTTTTCCCGCCATTTTTGTTAATATACATATGCAATACATAATGTTTACAATGAACATGAGTATTTTGTGCACATATATATCATATCAACTTCACAATCCCTTCCCATTTTTGACTCTTCCCCCTCTCCATCCCTACCCCCTCCTACTCCAGCTATCACATCATGTGGTTCTACAGAATGTCTGTATTCTGGGTTTCCCAAGTCAGAGAGATTATGCAGTACTTAACATATTTAATCTTCTGAATCTATATCATTTCACTTAAATCACC
Organism: Ctenodactylus gundi; assembly: GCA_004027205.1. Classification (NCBI taxonomy): domain Eukaryota; kingdom Metazoa; phylum Chordata; class Mammalia; order Rodentia; family Ctenodactylidae; genus Ctenodactylus; species Ctenodactylus gundi. The sequence continues at coordinate 198,995 of PVKB01002084.1, read as the reverse complement.
ACTCTTTAGCTCAGCTTCCTATTCCTCGAATGGGCCACAGTGGTCAAATCTCGATGCCTCGTCTCTGAGTCCAGCCGATCCCTTTATTGGGATATTTGCCAAAAGTTTTTTTTTTTTCCTATATTTTGCTATATCCTTGTTGAAATTCTTAAACCTGGCCTCACCCACCAGTCCACATAAGAAAAGAACTACAACCATGTAATTCAAAAGACTAGTAAATATGAGAAAGAAGAAAAGTTAAATTTCAAATGCCTTAGCTGAGTACTGGAAGGTACATGTTTGTACATTCAAAGGATTATCTTTACATCAATCAGTTTTCTTAGGATAAACTTATATCAAAGACCTAATAAGTGAATTGACAATAAATGAACTTAAAACTATATCACATTACTGCATTAAATGAACTTAAATCTGTGTCACATAAGTATACTTAAAGTAACAGATATGAAGGCGAATTTAGTTATTCCCGAATTTTTTAACTTTCATAACTTATTTACTCACATTTCACTGATACTAACATTTTGCTAGATTTGGTTTATAATTTTGTCTGCCTATCCATATATTCATGCATATGTATTTTTTAAAGATTTTATGTCAGTTTCCTATGTTGCATGTAATCCTTTTTGCATACCTCTATACTATTACTAATAATATGGGGGGATTTCACAGATTTTATAGAACAGCTGGTACTGTTTTAGAAGTATATCAATCAAATGATTTAAATACCAGTCTATTATTTTATTATATTGTCTCTCCAGATGTTAGCTTTCCTCCAAGTTATTTTGGTGCTGCTTATCTTTCTGCCTCTCTCAAAGAGGATAAGTTAATGCTCAACATCAAAAAAGTGAATTGCTACATGAAACAAGCTTAAGATCTTATCAATTTGCTACATTAAATGGACTTAAATCTGTATCACATAAGTATGCTACAGTTAAAGCAATAGATAGATAGGTATGATTAATTATTTCAGATTTTTTAACTTTCCTATATTGTTTACTCATTTTTCACTGATTATTAACATTTTGCCTGATTTAGTTTATCCTTTTACTTATCTTTAATCCCTAATGTCATGAATGCATATTTTTAAAGATTTTATACTAATTGCCCATTTTGATTAGATGTTTCTTTTCCTCCAAGTTTTTCACTGCTGCTTGCTTCTCTGTTTCTCTCAAAGATCCCTCCAAGTAATATCTGCAATGCTGGGGTAGTTGTTGCAAATTTCTTAAGGGATACTTGGTCATGAAAATTTTTTTCTGCTCCTCAGTTTTGCTGGATATGGCAGCCTGGGTTGATACTTGCTGTCTTTTAAAGCTTAAAGGATCCTGCTCCAGGCTCCCTAGCCTTTAAAGTTTGCCTTGAGAAATCTGCAGTAATTTGAATGGGTTTGCCTTGGTAGAATAATGTCTGTTTTTCTCTTGGCGCTTTTAATATTCTCTTTTTATGTTGTATTTCTGAGATTTTGATTATGATATGTTGTGGTGAGTCCCGTTGCTGGTTGAGATTATTTGCTTCTTGTATCTGGAAGTTAATTTCTTTTCCTTGGTTAGGGAAATGTTCTTCCACTATTGCCGTGAATAAATTCTTTATACCTTTGGTGCTATCTTCTGATCTTTCTCTCACACCCATAATTCTGAGATTGGTTCTCTTTGAATCATCCATCAGCTGTTGTATCCAGCTACTTTGCTCATTTCTAACTTTGGAATCATGCCTAATTATATCTTTTGTTTCCTCAGCCTTGCCTTCAAGGTCTGAAACTCTGTCCTCACAAGATCTGAGTCGTCTTTCTCTGTCGTTAGGTATAATTTTCATGTCCTCAATTTCATCTAGATTTCTTTTTAGATTTTCCACTTCTCTTTTAAAAGGTTCCTTTTTAATCTTATATTTCTTTATTTACCTCAGCCAACTTTTTATTTGTGGCATCAATATGCTCAGTGAGCCTTGTCTCCACTAGGACCATTATTTGCTTAGTAAGATCCTCTTTAAGCCTGCTGATCAGTACTTGCATTTCTTTGAGAATATCTTGTTTGAACTGGTTGTTTGATTCATTTGTTTACTTTTTGACTTCCTTCCCTCTGAGTTCCACTGTTTCAGGGCCCATGCCATTTGTATCTGGGGTCTCAGTCATGTCTGTGGGTGTCCTGTTGCCCTGTCTTCTTCTCATGTTTCTGGTGTTGAGGGACTTCACTTTAAAGGCCTAGCTGAGAGGTTTCTTTGAACAGCTGTGACAGTGTGTGGTGAGGAGCCACAATTCCTCTTAGTTCTGTGCTGGGAGTAGGCAGTGAGGGAGACCTGAGAGTCCGATGGCCTTTGATGTGTCTTGTTCACCCTTGGCCCTCTCAGCAAAGCTCTCCCCCCTGTCCTGCCTTCCCTCCCCCAGGGCAGGCTCTCCACCCTCAGAGGTGCCCCCACTATGCTGAGCCGTTCAGGAGATAAGCAGTCTTTTTTCTACTGTTCTCCTCTCTCGCCTCTTGTGCCAGTTTCTTCCTAGGTACTGTTTAAGGGTGACCCCCAAAAGACCTGATATGCTCTGCTGAGCTTTCTTTTACTCTAATGGGCTCAGTCTCGGGCTTTTTTTTTTTTTTAAAAGACGCCTGCTTATGTCATTGCCTCTTATGGCTGCCAAGCACTGCTTCTGCTCTGGGTTCCCCAGGGGCCTTTTCTAAGGGGAGCACACGTTGCATTTGTAGTATACACTACCTACAGGTTCATTTTTTCGGAGGCTGGTGCTGCCAGCTGCCAACAATTCCCACTTCTCCCAAATTTGAGTTTGTTTAAGACTGAGGTTCTGGCCTCCGGGCTTTCCTCTGTCTGTGATCTGTGGATGCCAACAGCTCAGGGCTGTGCTTTTCTTCCTCCACTTCCAATATGACTTCAGGACTTCTGACCTTCCTGCGGTCTCCTGTCAGTTGTTGGGCCACCCCTTCCTCTCTTAGCTCTGTCAGATGCCCCAGGCCCACGCAGGCTTCCTATGTCTGCAGCTGCCTGCAGCTCCTAGCTGTTTGCAGCCGGCCTGGGGTGCCTTCCTGGGCTGCTGGGATTTTTTTCCTTCGCTTTTGGTGTTCCTTCAGGATCTCTGACCTTCCTCTGGCCTCCTTTCAGTTGTTGCAGTGTGTCTCTCTGTCCTGGCTTCATTGCACACGCATTTTATGACTGAAGTCTTGACTTTTTAAGCAGGTCGGTGAGGAGACATTGTGCAGCTCTGTTACTCGGCCACCATCTTGACCTGGAATCGGCAATGTGTCTTATTTTAATAAGATTTTGTTGTTTTTGATGCTGTATGTGGTACTGGGGATTGAACCCAAGGCCTTTGTATTAAGTTACATCCCCAGCCCGTTTTTCAGTTTTATTTTGAGATGAGGTCTCAGTATGTTGCTAAGTTATCCAGGCTAAGCTCAGACTTGTGATCCTTTTACCTTAGCCTCCCAGAATGATGGAATTATTGGCCTGTGCCACCACATCTGGCTTAAATGTACTTTAAATGCAGTTAGCTTAGTGGGGCTGTTTACACAGGCCTGTCATCCCAATACTCTGGGATGTTGAAGCAGGGGGATTGCCACTAACTAGCCTGGTCGACTTAGTGAGACCCTGTTTCAAAACCTAAATAAATAAATAAATGAAAGCAGGTTACTTTATGATAATTTTTTAATTAAAAAAACAAAACCTTTCTCCTAGATCAGGAATAAAACTAGGATGTTAGCCCTTGCCAGTTCTCTTCACCATCATAACTGTGGAGGTTCTAGTCAAAGAAGTTAGGCAAAAAGAAGAGGCATCCAAATTGGAGAAAGAGAAGTACAATTGTATCTGTTCATGCATGACGTGACATTACATCTAGAAACACTAAAGATTACATACACATGCGCACACACAAAAGCCCTGCTAGAACTGGTAAATAAGTTTACCGAAGTTACCAGATACAAAATAAACATGTAGACATTAGTTGCATTTCTATATCCTGGCACTGAACTACCTGAAAAGCTATTAAGAACTTAATTCTGGCTGGAGGAATAGCTCAGTGGTTAAAGCACATGCCTAGCAAAGTTAGGACTCTTGAATTCGGTTCCCTAGCCACACCCACTTTATGGCTAACTGAGGCCTTTTGAGATTCTATGCAAATTTTGGGATGAGTTTTTCTATTTCTACAGAAAAATTACATTAGGATTTGGTCTGCACTGAAGTTTGTGACCCATTATTGGTGCTGATGTTCTTGTAGAGCTTTGGCATTGTAAACTGTATGCAGCTTTTCACAAGCTTGATGCACATACTTCCCTGTACAGAAGTAAAGCAATAAAATATGGCAAAAATGAAGAGTTTGGTCTTTCATCTTTAACTTATAAAATCTCCAAAACTCAGTTTTTTTAAACAAATCTATAATGGTCAGCTATCAAATAACATAGCAATGTTCTGCAATGTTCATTCACATAGATGTGAATGACTCTAGTATTTCCAAAAAATGAACTAGCGCTATCCATTGCAAAAACGCATCATGACTTTTCTGACAACCCAATAGGTCAGAAGACTTCATATTATTGATAATTTCACCCAAGCAAGGTACAGATTCAGTGCAGTCTGTATCCTAATACCATTTTTCTGTAGAAATAGGAAAACCCATTCCAAAATTCATATAGAATCTCAAAAGACCTCAGTTAGCCAAGACAATCTTGAAAAAGAAAAAAATGGGAGGCACTGGTGTTATAGCTGAGCTGTTAGTGCATTTGCCTAGCTTGTGTAAGGCCCTGGTTTCAGTTCTCCAGCAGGACATAAGCCACGCCTGATGGCGCAGGCCTATAGTCCCAGCACTCTGGGAGGCTGAGGCAGAAGGATAACTGGGCTCCGTAGTGAGTTCAGGACCAGTCTGGACTACAGAGAGAGACCCTGTCTCAAAAAAGAAAGAAAATACAGTATAGCTGTAGCTCAGTGGTAGAGCATCCCTGTTATGACCTTGTCTCAGAAAGTGGGGGGAGGTGGGGACTGGAGGAGTAACTTAGCAGTTAAAGTGCTTGCATAGCAAGCTCAAGGTCCTGAGTTCAATTCCCCAGCACCACATAAGATGGACATGGTGGTATACACCTGTAATCCTAGCACTGGGGAGGCTGAAGCAGGATGATTGTCCTGTCCAAGACCAGACTGGGCTACAAAGTGAGACACTGTCACAAAAAAAGTAAAACAAAGAAAAAATGGGAGAGCTCACACTTTCTTTGATTTCAAAACACTTCACAGTTACAGTAACCTAACAGTGGGGTACTGGCATAAGGTCATAAGGTGTCAGGCATACAGAATAGATGAATAGAATATAAAGCCCAGAAATAAATTATTGGTACATATAGTCAGATGATATTTGAAAACAATGCCAAAACCACTCAGTGAGAAAAGCAGAGTGGTACTTGAAAAACTGGATATCCTATGCAGAAGAATTAAACCCCATAAAGAAAAGTTGATCATGGTAGCACTTGCCTGTCATACCAGCCAACACTCAAGGGGCTGAGGCAAGAGGATTGCCATGAGTTCAAGGAAAGCCTGGGCAACATAGTGAATTCGGGTCCAGCCTGGGCTACAGAGCAATACCTTATCTCAGGAGGAGGAGGAGGAGAAAGAGGAGGAGCTAGCAGAGGAAGAGGAGGCAGAGGAAAGGAAGGAAAAGAAAAGAAAAAAGAAACCATAAAGGAAAAGTTTCATGACATTGCATTTTGAAGTGGTTTCTTGCATATTACACTAAAAGCACACACAGCAAAAGAAAATTTTAAGTTGACCTTCATCAAAATTGAAATTCTGAGCCAAGCATGATGGTACACACCTATAATCTCAGCAGTCTGGGAGGCTGAGGTAGAAGGATCACAAATTTGAATCCAGTATCAGTAATTTAGCAAGAACCTATTTAAAAAAAAAACATTTAAAAAGGGCTCAGATATAACTCAGTACAAAGGCCCTGGGTTTAACCAGTACTAAAAGAAAAGTAGGGGGTTTTTTTGTTGTTGTTGTTGTTGTTTTTTCATTTTGGTGTGGTGTGGTAGTAAACAACTGTAATCCCAATTACTCAGGTCAAGGCAAGAAGAAGATTATGAGTCAAGCTCAGCCTGTATTAAAAAAAAAAAATGAGACCCTGCCTAATAAAAAGGAGTGGGGGCTGGAGATACTGCCTAGGATCAAAATATATATATATATCTGCCTAAAATACAGTAGGTACTTAATTCAGTCCCCAGTACCACAAAATAAAATCATAAACTTTGTACACTAGAGGACACTCACAAGGGTAAAAACAATAACCCTCAGCATCAGAGGAAATATTTGCAAATAATACCTCTGATAAGGGATTATTACCCTAGAAGGAATTTTGAGATGTCACTGTCAGTTTAAGAAGAAAGATTCTACACTGCCCTTATGTCCTCTAAGTGGGTATTAGAAAGTGTGCCCATTATTGAACCCTGGTAAACCACCTTAATGTGAAAGACATTGCATTGAAATTGATCCCTTGTGTTCTGATATTAGTTTTAAGAGTGGAGTCGTGCAAATGTCTTTTCTGGCTAATGCTTTTCTTTTTCCGTTTAGGATTCCACCAGTATTGTTGCTGCCCTTTTCATCGAATTCAAAAGCTCATTGCTTCCTCACCTTCCAGTTTATTTCCATGGATCAAGCAGTTTTCTGATGATTGCCCTTTTCCCCAAATCAAAGATATATCAAGCATTTTACTCAGAGGTAACATCAATCATTATTCAGAAAAACTTCTACTACCTTGTTTGTCTTAGCAATTTAGATGGTAAACAGTGTCTCAGTGCTGACAGTGTAGTGATGAAAGGAAGAGTTGAGAGAGCTGTGGGTGGCAGTAACTTTCCATAATCCCTTTGGGTTATGGAATGGTGTTTTTGGCAGCAAGGGATGTCAGACTAAAAAAACTGATAGTGGCATGGTGGCTTACTCCTATAATCCCAGCACTTCAGAGGTTGAGGCAGGAGGATAGCCATGAGTTCAAGGTCAGCTTGGGCTACTTAGTGAATTCAAGCTCCACCTAGACTACAGAGCAAAACCATGTCCCCCCTAGAGAGAGAGAGAGAGAGAGAGAGAGAGAGAGACAGAGAGAGAGAGAGAAGAAAAAAAAAAGAACAACAGAAGAGACTCTGGGAAACTTAGACAGAAGGAACACAAGTTTAAGCCCAGCCTAGGCAATTTAGTAACTTGGCAAGACACTGCCTCAAAATAAACCACATGGGCTGGAGGCTCTGAATGCAATTTTTTCTACCACAAAAAAGAAAAAAAGAAAAGGAAGAAAGGAAAACAGTCTGGGCCTGGTGGCACATGCATATAATCCCAGCTGCTCCTGAGGCAGGAGGATCATAAATTCAAACCCAGCTGGGGCAAATTAGTAAGACCCTGTCTCAAAAATGAGATAAAAAGGGCTAGGGACATAATTCACTGGTATAGTGCTTGCCTAGCATGCATAATATCCTGGATTCAATCCCTAGCACTATGGGAAAAAAATAAAACTGAACAAAAGCTGTTTTAGGATTTAAGGAAAAATTGTCTCCTTTTAGTCCCAATTAGTTTATTTCCATTTTAGTTATTTTATTGAGTTATGGGCAAAGAATACTACCTATGAGTTTAGAACTCTTTACCCATAATAGGTCATCAGTACAAGTTACACAGGGAGGGAACTTAATGAGAATCATACGACCCACTTACAGACCAAGCAGTAGTCAAACTCAGACAGATGGTTAGCCTCACAACTTGAGGAAGTTCTTGGAAAGGTGTGAGTCACAGCTTGTAAGGGGACACTGTCCCTCCCTCAGGACAGATTCACAGAAAGTGGAGGATCAAGAGCTGACCTTGACTACAGAGTGGCTACTTGACCCAGTCTGTTTTCCCATTACTGCCTGCTGGGCCTTCCTTCCTCTTTGTGGTTGTCCTTTCAACCTGGGAGCTTAGAGACAGACATGTAAAGATTCTCTTCTGCCTCCAGGCAGGAGTTCCTTAAACCACTGCTGTGGCCCTGTCAGTAGGGAGTAGTGTGCCTTGCTTCCAGCAGGGTGTTACCTGACACTGTCCTCAGGCTTCCTGGCCTCCAAGAGAGAATCCCTGAGGAGAGAAACCCAGAAAGACATTTCTGGCTTTGAAAAACAACACAGAATTGCTTTGGGCCTTATTTTTGAAGCAGATTTGTTTGTTATAATAGTTTTTCTCTTGACTGACGGTCTAGATTTTCAGCAGCCATCAAATCCCCATGTGGATTCTATATCCTGTTGTTGGGTTTAAAGTGTTCTTTGCTCAATTTCTGTTTTGTTTAGGTCTTCTCCCCCTGGCAACAGCAGGATAACTCAGGGCTCTCTTTAAAAATGATCCAGGAAGATGGATTATCTGTGGAACAAAAGAGATTGTAAGTGGCTGTTTTCAGTGTTTGTGCCTGCTTCCCTAAGCTTTGTGGGTGTGCTTACTTTGTAAGATGACAACTTATGTAACACAGGGGTCTTGGTTTCTGAAAGGGCCAGCAGTTGTCTCAGTGCTGCCAGCTCGCAGGTAGCCAATGCCCTTGGAGAAATAGAAGGCAAAAGAAACCACATACACCAGGAATTAGAAAATGATGCTCCCAACAGGGGCTTTCAGACCCCCCATCTTATGCGGGTATACCAGTCATAACGCACTGTCACCCCATTTTGTTTAAGTCAGTGAGATGCTTGTTTGGAAACATTGCCTCTCTCAGGAGAGTCTGGCTTAAAAGCCACAAAACCAGCTGTGTAGGGTAAGTGTGTCATGAGAGGTAGAATTCTAACTTGTGAGCTTTTTGATTCCAGGCACTCCAGTGCACAGAAGCTCTTCACTGCCCTGAGCCTTCCCACTGGGGAGAAGTGGAGTTCTCTAAAGCTGCTCTCAGCCAAACTCCCAGAGCTGGACTGGTGAGCACTACATGCTTGATTTTCTGTTGTTTAATGATCTGGCTTTTGAAATGTCAGAATCCTCAGTAGTATTGGTTCTATCAAATCTCTCTACTTTATAGCAACTTAGGGGTCTTGTAAAAGATAGTAGTGGAAAGCCAGATAAAATTTTTATTCAGTAGAAAGACTCTGGAAGGCTTATTTTTCAGCAACTAAATAAGAAGTTGCTCATGTGAGTGGGCACATCAAGCAAGGCTGACAATGATAACATAATAGCACGGTCTTTGTTTTTCTAGGTTTCTTCAGCATTTCACTGTCAGCAGCATTATTAGTCTGGAGCCTGTCATGCGGACCCATCTCCCCCTTCTGCTGCAGCAAGCTGAAATCAGCCGTACTCACAGAGTAGAAAATGATAAGGTAGAGGAGCTCAGCAAGTATGCTGGGAATTCACAAGAGGATAATCCTGCCAGCCTGCCTTGGATCTTTTGTGTCAGTTAACAAAAGAAGTGTAGGTGGAGTCCTTTTTATAAAACTCTCCACCTTCCTGGATTCATATTGTAATGATACACACGAAACCTGCTCAATACAATGACGAAACCTGCTCAATACAGTGACGCTGTCACCTGCTCAATACAGTGATACTCTCAGGCCAAGCCCCATGGCAGTGATGAAATCTGACATCTTGCCATGCCCTCTCCTTGCTTCTTTAGATCTTTAAAACTCCTGCTCAGTGCTCTCCTGCTGATAATTCTTTCTTCTTGTGATGAGGACTTACCTAGCAGTAGATGGCATGTTGTGCTTAGTAAGGGGAAGGGTGCCCATGTTATCCCAGCCTGGCTGGAATCACCAGAGTAAGTTGATCCTCAGTAAACTTTTAACTTCTCCAGCATGATTTTTTTTCCCCTGTACTAGGGATAGAACCTTTATACTGAGCTATATCCCCAGACCTCTTTTTTGGTTGTACTGGGGATTGAACACAAGGCTTTCACATTGAGCTACATCCTCAGACTTCTTTAGACTTTATTATCTTGAGACAGGATCTTGCTAAATCACTAAGAAGCCCAACTTGGCCTCACACTTGTGGTCCTCCTGCCTGAACCTCCTGGAGTGTTGGAATTACTGGTGTGCTCTACTATGCCTGGCTGTCTCTTATTTTTTATTTTGAAAGAGGCTCTCACTGAGTCATTAACTTGCCCAGACTTTGATCAAACTTTTGATCTCCTGTCTCAGTTGCTTCTCTCTTCTTGACCCCTCTCCCACCATTCAGGAACCGTATATCATAATAATAAACTCCAAGAGTACATTTATTTCTCTGCAAATCTAGAGGACACTTGCTGCAAAAAGAAATAGACACACTAAGCAATTAGAAGTATCATTTATCCCTACATCAGTATGTAAAAGTCTTGAAGATGTCTGCTTGTCACGTTTTATTTAAAAGGTGCTATAAGACTTTTATTAAAATAAGAAAGTGGCTGGTTTCATATGCACTGTGATTTGAGGAGTTAAGATGTAAACTGTGAGGAACTAAAACCAAGATGGGGAAAGCTAAATGGGAGAAAGATAAAACAAGATATCAGTTACATGGAGAACTGCCCAGAGGGCAAAAAAGGGTACAGTATTAGGACCTTGGTCAGAGGGCAGGAAGGAGGACTTTTAATTTCCTGCAAAAGAAGAAGAATCCACAGTTCCCCATGCTGATGTGATCATCAGGGGCAATGAGTACCACCAGTTTTATCATCACATAACTTATTGTGAGTAGGCCTATTTCAGTGAGTCTTGTGTTTTGTGAAAACACACTAGGCCCTTGCCCTGCTCTGCCATTTACATAGATATCCTTCAGCCATCGCATGGTCCCTATCCTCTGCTTTGGTGACTTTTTTTGTTTTTGTTTTTGTTTTCTTTCTTTCTTCCTTTCTTCCTTTCTTTCTTTCTTTCTTTCTTTCTTTCTTTCTTTCTTTCTTTCTTTCTTTCTTTTTTTGAGGCAGGGCCTCACTCTGTATTCCAGACTGATCTTGAACTCACTGTGTAGACCTGGCTGGCCTTAAACTCACATCAATCCTCCTGCCTCAGCCTCCCAAGTGCTGGGATTACAGGCATGCAACACCACACCCATCTAATCTTTATAAGGTTTTGGAGAATCAAACAGAGGCACTTGCACATGCTAGGCAAGTGCTTAAACCACTGAACTATGCCCCTAGCCAGTTTCTGGTGAATTTCTTAAGTGGCTTTGAAATGTCTGCTGAAGAGAACCAATTTTTGTGTGATCATATAATAAGGTTATGGCAGTCCAACTGCCTCCTCTTTTCCTTAGGAATCAGAAGTACTTCCCATGCCTAGTAAGTTTCAGCTCAGCCCAGGCCATGTGACTTCCAAGGCAACCAGGCAGAACCGTTCCCAAGGGCAGCTCTGCTTCTTTGCCAAGTTCACCTAACCACTGTGGCCCAAGGCATTTTTGTCCCAGACCTCCTTTCTGCCTGTTATTTTTCTGAGTATTATTGTTGGAGTAAGTTGTATTATCCTTGAATGTTTCCTTTATGAAAGAGGTCTGTGATCTCAAGTAGGCAGGCTGTTTAAATGCATTGTATTTTTTAACTAATATATCACAACCTGTTCCCCAGAAAGTAAAACAGTAAAGCTACATTTTATATGATAGTAGCTTTATGCCAGGCATTCTTCTAAACACTTTACTTAAGTTAGCTCTGTTCATCTTCACACTTACCCTACTACAAAATAGGTTCTGTCATTGGACACTGAGCTACGTGCCGAGCCAATTTTTGTTTTTTACTTTGAGACAGCATCTTACTAAATTGCCCATGCTGAGCCTGAACTTGGTGAGCCTCCTGCCTCAGCCTCCTGGAGTGCTGAGAGGATAGGCCTGTACCACAGGCCCAGCCAGTTCATTTTCTTAACCTCTTACGCAATGTTGCCTCCCAGTTGAATTGAAAACCCACATTATTTTTCTTTCATGCAGGTAATTGTCAGCATTGTAACTGGCCTCCCAGGTTGTCATGCAAGTGAGCTCTGTGCTTTTCTGGTCAGTCTGCACAAGGAATATGGCAGGTTAGTAGGGCTGCTGCCTTTGCTCTTGGAAAAGGGATTCTTCGCTTGGGCAGGGTTATTCTGAGGCACAAGGAGACCTAAGACATGTAGAGGCCTTCAGCGTGACTAATACTGGCACAGTAGTCATCAGTGCTTCTGTTCGTTTAGCGCACCATGCTGAGTGCTTCCTGCATGCCAGGCATTTTTCTGACTGAGGAAATAAAACTGAGCAAAATGGACAAGAAAATCTCTGCCCACTTAGAGCTACATCCTACTTTGGGAAGACAAGCACCAGAAAGGAAAATATGACCAGGTGTGGTGCTGCACACCTGTAGTCCCAGCACTCGGGGTGCAGGCTGAGGCAGGAGGACTGCTGTGAGCTTGGGGTCAGCCTGGACTACATAGTGAGATCAGAGCCAGCCTGGACTACAGAGCAAGACATTGTCTCAACAACAACAAAAATTTAAAAAGGAAAATACGGTATATCAGCTAGTGAAAAGTGCTAAGGATAAAATAAGGCAGAGAAGGATATAGAAAATGCAAGCTGGGACTGGGATTCCAGTTTTAAGTTGTATGGTCAGAGAAGGCCTCACTATAGTGACATACTTAAGTGGAGATTTGAAGATACAAGGGAGTGAACTGTGGGCTCTCTTAGAGCATTGTAGCAACAGGATGAGCAAGTACAAAGATCTGAGAGTGTGCCTGGTGAGCAGGTAAAGCCAGGCTGTGGTAGTTAACAAAACGTTGGAGCTGGTAGAAGTAATGATCCTCCCATAATCTCAGAGGGACCACATGACAGGTAACAGCAGGGACATGCTAACCAGGGTGAGACTGGGGAAATTCTTCTCTGTCACTTCACCTGGCTGGTGGCTGCTAATCAACCCTTGCTGACCAAACCAGGCATTTAATGTGTAGCCAGTGTACTCCAAAGTAAGGCATCATACAGGAGGATATAAAGGAGTTAAGACAGCTGAAATGGTCTGGAGGGTTGAGACTTTGAGACTTTAGAGTGGAAGACTGTGGAACATAGGTAGGCAGGTTTTGGAGAAATAGGGATATATAGATCTATATAGATCTATATATCTATAGATATATATATTTTTTTTTTTTGAGACTGGGTCTCACTCTGTGGCCCAGACTGGTCCTGAACTCACTATGGAGCGCAGGCTGGTCTTGCACTCACAGCTGTCCTGTATCAGCCTCCTGAGTACTGGGATTACAGACATGGGCGACCATGCCCAGCTTATATGGTGCTTGGGAATCAAACTCAAGTATTTAGTGCTTGACTTAGCACTTGCTTGGCAAGCGCTTTAACCACTGAGCCATTTCTCTAGCCCTAGTAGGGAAATACGGAGTCTCACTCAGTTAAGTACTTAAGGCTAACCAGTACTTCATGTCTGGGGCTTTTGTTCTGTAAACATTCTGAATTCTTTACCCTGCCCATTTATTATTGTTAGCAAGAGCTTTGCTAAGAACTAGACAGAAGCCATGTTGTTGCATGGCCCTTCAGGAAGTCACTACGTAGTCAGAAGTCTCATCTCTGAAGTCTGTCGTGTGCTAACCTGTTCATTTTCCCTGTAGTACAGTGTTTTCTGTCAAAGCTCAGTGGTGACGGTTTCAAGAAACAGAGCTTCTAGTTCATCTGATGTGTTCTCTCATTCTCTCTCTCTCTCTCTCTCTCTCTCTCTCTCTCTCTCTCTCTCTCTTTCTCTCTCTTTCTCTCTCTCTTTTCTTTTTGGTATGTGCCAGGATTGCTTTCTCCTGAATGTAATTCATTGAGTAGAATGTCTTTTGGAGTATTGGTCACCTTTGAATCCTTCACTGAGCTTACAGGGCCAGGCCATCAGGTGACCCTCCAGCTGAAATTATATTTTCTTTTTCTAGGTGGATGGTGTACCGCCAGATCATGGACAGCTCTGAATGTTTTCATGCTGCACACTTCCAGAAATACCTTTCCAGTGCCCTGGAGGCCCAACAGAACCGTTCTGCACGGCAGTCAGCCTATATCCGCAAGAAGACCAGACTGCTGGTGGTGTTACAAGGGTGAGCTTTGGAAATCTTTTAAGGAGAGTCTAGTTGTGGTGATGACCTTTTTATTACTGTTACTTCCTGTGTAACAAACCTGGACCACAGAGCAAGCTGCATATGTATATAAGCAGTATTCACACTACAGAGAGGCCCTGACCCAGCAAGGTCCATCCTGCTGTACTGTGCCTAGAATGGCTGGTATGTCTTACACACAAGTTTGAGGTGTGGCTTCAACATTGCAATATTCTCCAAGAGGCAGAAAATTAGGAAATCTGAGCAAGGTTCTCTGATAATTCTTGAAACAATGGTGATCCCCAAACCTCTTTTCTCACCTTCTAGATAAGGGGCCCCTTTACTGAGCAGTCTCCAGCTCACCCTGCCTCCCCCTACCCACCCCCCCACCCCCCACATACTCTGGCACCCATAGCCAAGAGCAGACATAGTCCAGTTGGATACGGAGCTCCCCCTTCATGACTAGAGCAGACCCGTGGTTGTAGGATCCTGAAGTTCCCGTGGCATGGGCATACAGTTTAGGATGGCAGGTTCAACAAAGCATATACTGCTGTTCTTGGGGACCCTGGCAGAGAGGAGCTTTCTTTGAGCTCTTCTCAAGCCTTCTAGGGAAAAACTCCTCTCAGAGGTCTTCTCACATTTCCCAGAGGGAAATGTGCCAGGTCAGAAAAACATGGGCCATGTTCTTCACAACTGTCATTATTGTTGGTAATAAAGGAAGTTTTTGGTGGTTCTCACAAAGTGCTTTTGTACCATGCTACATTTTTTGTGCTCATAATAATAATAATTAGTGTTTGCAATAAGCTAGCTATTTCCAGATTCAAAGGCCTGTTTGGGCACCTGACTGTACTGACGGGAATTGGAGGGAACTGGCGTGGTGGTCCCAAGGGGGGAGGCAGGTGGGACTCTGCATCCTCAGAGCCATTATCTACTTGCAGAACTTTCATACTCTGCCTTCAGTTTCCCTCTATCAACCTACTTGTCTTGTTTGTAGGTTCATGGCATGCAAGCCACAGAGGGAAGGGTCTGGGCTTGAAATCACTTATTTTCTTCATGTTTCCTACCTCTTCCATTGGTCAAAGAAATGTGTTAACGCAGCCCCATCACCTCCTGCCCTTGCCAGAGTTGAAAATCACTGGGAATGTGGACTTAGAAGAGAATTTGGCAGCTTGCCAATGTGCAGTTGAGGTCATTTCCATCTTTCACTGTTTCAGAAAGCATGAGAGACTCCTTCTCTCTGACTTTACAGTCTGCAAAAGTGTCAGCTGTCCTGGCTACTTCTAGACTGCAGTGACATTGTATGACCAGTCCACTCCTACTATAGTATGGACCCTTTTCCAGCCTTTTCCAGTCACAGCCCTAAGATATGAGGGACCTAAGTAGATTCCTGAAGGACTTAAGTCAGAATACCACCCAGATGCTGTGGCTCTTCACTAAGGCACTATCCTTCCAGAGTGGGCCCATTTTCTTGAGGCTCAGTAAGGAACACATAGCTGTCTGTCTACCATATAGCACATCACTCTCCTTGTGGTGGACCTTCATTCCCATTGTTGAAGTGGCTGGTAAAGGAAGATCCCAGAGTCTTCTCAAATTGAGATATATATATATATATATATATATATATTTGTTGTTGTTGTTGTTTTGTTTTGTTTTGTCTTTTTGGCTAGGGCAGCCTACTCGGGACCCTCTATCTGATAACAGCTTTTACCTCTGTCTTTTGTGTTGAAATAAAGACCTGGCCTACCTAAAAATATATACTTTTTTATCAATATCTATTAATTTCACAAAATACTGAGTTGTAATGTAGTATTTTCAGCTGCATGTGGTGACTCACACTTGTAGTCTCAGCAGTCTGGAGACTGAGGCAAGAGGATCACAAGTTTGAGCCCAATCTGGACAATGTAGCAATTTAGTGACATTCTGCCTGAAAATAAAAAATAGAAACTGGGCCGAGGATATAGTTCAGCACAAAGGCCCTGGGTTCAACCCCTGGTACCACTGAAAATAATAAAAAGCCAATATGATATTTTCATACATGCATATATAATTTACTTTGATCATGAAAATTTTGTGTCTTGAATATAGCCTTTATTTTCACTTATAGCATTTTGGGGCAGGAAACTTATGATATAGGGAAAAGTGTCTTTGGTCCCTAGGACAGTCTGATCCCTTATGATTTGGTGCCATAGTGGAGGAAATGATACTGAGCTTTGAAATCAAATAGAGTTGTCAATACTGTTGTTTCACCAATTAATGGTCAGGAATGTTGGTACTTGCCTGTAATACCAGCACTCTGGGAAGCTGAGACAGAACAAGGCCTAATGTGGGCAACTCAAAGACTTAATGAGACTATATATATCAAAAAAAGAAAAGAAAAAAGAAAGAATGAAAGGAAGGAAGGAAGGAAGGAAGGATAGGCTATATTAGCTTGTGAAAAGGACCTGAGTTTGATGACTAGTTCAGGAGTGGGAGGAGTTTCATTTGTTTTAGTTTTGGTTTTCTGAGACAGAGTCTCTCTGTGTAGTCTAAGCTGGTCCTAAATTCACTATTTAGCCTGGTTGGCTGAGGCAGCAATCCTCCTGCCTTAGCCTCTAGAGTGCTAGGATTTCAGAAATGTACTACCATACCCAGCTTAAAAAAAAAAAAAGAGTATCTTAAATGACATTTTAAAATGGAAATCAAGCCAGATATGGTGCTGCCTGCCTGTAATCCTACTACTCTGAGAGGCTGAGTCAGGAGATTCCCAAGCTTGAACCCAGCCTGAACAGCTTACCAACTTAACAAGAACCTATTATGAAATCAAAAATTAAAATGGGCCGGCAGTATATATCTTAGTGGGAAGGCCCTGAACTCAAATCTGTAGTACCACAAAAACTGTTTTTTTTTTTTTTTTTTTAATGTAAATCAAACTAATAGTTTCCAGGAGTTAGGGTTGCAGAGACCGATCAGAGGGGAATGGACGAGGACATAAAAGGGCAGTACAAGGGATCTTGTGATGTTAGGACTGTCTGGCGTCTTTAACTGTGGTGGCAGAAACGGACTCTACAAAGATGATTAAATTGTATACAACTTAACACTCACACAAGTATAAGTAAAACTGGGAAAAACTAATCTTAAGAAATTTGAGGACTATACTTGTATTGGGAAAAATAGTAAAGGGCTGTGATTATATTGGGAATATTTTAAGTCACTTTTTAAAATTATCTACATTAAGAACAATCTCTCAAAACAAAAATGGAATTAATGTAAAAATGTGTGCACAGTCAAATAGGCATAATTTGCAAACATAAAACAGAACCAAGAGAATATCTGAATATCTCATTTCAGAGGAAAGAAAATTAAAGTCCTGCTGAGTTTTCATTGTTGTTATTATTGTTGTTGTTTGGGAGTAAAAATTAAACCCAGGACCTTGACACAAGCTATATTCTCAACCTTTTTTTATTTTTTTTTATTTCCAGATAGAGTCTTGCTAAGTTGTCCAGTCTAGGTTTGAATTCTCAATCCTCCTACTTCAGCTTCCCAGAGTGCTGGGATAGCAGGCCTGCAGCACCACACCTGCTTGATTTTTTTTTTTAATAAAGAAAATACTGACAAGAAAGAAGAAAGCATGAAGAGCCAGTTTTTGCCCCTATCATGCAGTTGAGTCAGGTTAGCTACTGTGGTCTGATACCAGCTGTGCCGTTTGAGCGGACCCTGGCCTTTCTTCTGTGGCTGAGGGCACCTCCTCTGTCTAGAAGCCTTGCCCAGGAGGATTGTAGGATAGGGCTGGAGGAAAGAGGAAACAGGATTCCCTAAATGAGGAATGTAAAAGGCCAAAGACCTTCTCTCTTGGAACAGTGCCCAGATGCACATGACTAAAAAGTAGCCTAGGGCCAGTTTTTCCACTCTTTTTCCACTGAAATCAGTGAAGAATAATGGAGTGTTCTGAAAAGCTAGGAATTCCCCAACTACTCTAAGGGAAACCCTGTTGTATTAAAATGAATAGAGTCCTTGAGATTAATGAGTTTGTACTGCCTATACTGAAAGTGGAAAAGAAAAAGCTTCCAGCAACTGATTTGTAGAAGAAGGGAAAAGTTAATGCTGTGGCTCAAGCCTGGAAACCTTAACCATGAGCGTCAAATCCATTAAACACACCCACAAAGAGCTTTGGGGTTGTGCACAAGCTTCAGTCCCCACCTACAAAGTGTGCTGCTATAAGGGCCTGCCTGGCGGTGCCTGCAGTCACAGAGCTATTCCAGCTCCTAGGGCACATATGCACAGACAAGGGAGAAGCCAGTGAGCAAGGTGCTCACTCTGAAGGCACTCTCTAAGGTAGGCCCTTCCAGGAGGAAGCTCTTGAATGTGGCACACCCTATCCACTAACCACACTCTGCTGGTTAGGCAGGACTGAGGCCAGACCCGGACAGGGGGATGTTGTAGTCTGGAATTATGCCAAGGGCCTGTTTATAGATGATTTGTTTGTAGGAACTTAGTAAATGTCTCAGGTGGGATGTACTCCCATCCCACCCTAACTGGAGGAGCCAGGCCCATCCAGTCCCAGTCCATAAGGCTGCCCATGAAGCTTGATTTCCTCCACAGAACAAACCTTTTGGTAATAGTCTCTGTCAACCATGAGGATGCTGTTTTCTGCAGAGTAAAAGGGTCACGTCTCTTGTTAGAGTGGCCAAGCATCTGCCAGGGTCCAAATGTTCAGGCCATTTATCTACCCTACTTTTAGGCACCAGCATTCAACAACCACCTCCTATTCTTAGAGTGAAGACAGTAAATGAGAAAAGATAGCAGATGAAGAAAGATAAGAAAAGCATAAAAGGAGAGCATATGTAACTGCAAGTGCTTTGCAGGAAAATTGGAGGAATCGCCAGTGATTCCTAAGAAGGAAGCCTGCCATATCATATAGGGTATATAAAATCAAAGCACACCTTTCTTATAAGGTGCCACTTAATGCAGCTCACTAGTAAAACATTTGCCCAGCATGCACAAGGCCCTATTTCCATCCCTAGAACCACAAAAACAAAACAGTGACAGAGAATGCCATCTGAGGGGACTGGAGGAATGACTGTGGTTAAAGCGCTTACCTAGCAAGTACTAATCAGACGCTAAGTACCCAGGCTTGATTTCTCAGCAACACATAAGTGAGGTGTGGTAGAGCATGCCTTATAATCCCAGCACTTGGGAGGCTGAGGCAGGAGGATTGCCATGAGTCCAAGACCAGCCTGGGCTACAGAGTGAGACCCTGTTTCAAAAAGAAAAAGAAAAATCCCACTTGAGAAGAGACATGAAGGGAGGTAGAGAACGAGGCATACAGATATCAAAGGAAAAGAGCATTCCAGCCTGGGGACAGAGAGTACAAAGGTAGAAGTATGCCTGGCATGTTCAGGGGTAAGCCAGGAGGCCAAAGTGGTTGGATTAGGGGAGAGAACAGAATGGTAGATGAAATTCTTCCCTGCATTGTAAGGGATCATATCATAGAGGGCTGCCTTGCTTATTGTAAGGTTTTTGGCTTGAATGCTGAGAGGGAAGCCACTAGAGGATTTTGAGCATAGTGACTTGAGTTGCCTGTAAATTTAGTATATCCCTCTGGCTTCTCTGTTGAGAATAGATTAGAGAGTGGCATGGACAGAAATAGTAGGGCCAAGTGGGAGGCTGTTGGAGTGATCTAGAAAAGTGATGGTAGCAGTTGGGACCCAGTAGTAGTACGGGAGTATGAGCAGTGATCTCTTCTAGTTGTATATCAAAGACCAAAAAAAATAGAATCAGTGAAGACTCTGAAGTGTTTTGGCATAGCATCTGATAAGGTATTGTCCCCTCTGCTAAGACAAAGCCTTGGGAGGAGCTCCTCAGGGAAGTTCAGTTATGAACATTAGCTTCTCAGTGAAGACATCAAATTGGCTCTCGGAGTCTGGAGTTCCAGGCAGAAGATAGGAATGTGAACAGTGTTTAACATGTGTCTGCTGATCTCGTGGGATAGGAAAGAGCTACTAAAGAAAATACACATCCACAGGAGCTCAGAATTTAAGATTAGAAAACAGACCAGGGACACAGAGCTATCCCCTCAAAGCCCCAGGGCCACCTGCAGGCTTCCTTTCATGTAGAGCAGGGTGACTTTTTACCTGCTCTTTGCACAACTATGAGGACTAACAGGACTTGGGAATGCCAAGGTGTGTTTTTGATTCCAGGGGCTCTAAATCAGGAGGTGGAGTAACCCCAAGGACTTTAATCCCAGGCTCCTCCTGATCCTCCTGCTGCCCTTGTTCACTCAGCTGTTTAGCGATCTCTTTTCTCTCTCTGCATTTCAGCCAGTACACTAATCATTCCCTTTTTTTGCCCCCTCAGATACACAGATGTTATTGATGTTGTCCAGACCCTGCAGACCCACCCTGACTCAAAAGTCAGGTCCTCCTTCATCATTGGTGCCATCACAGTGTGCGTGGAGCCCCTAAGCTGCTACATGGAACACAGGTAGATGCTTATGACCACCGTCAGTCCATGGGGTGTGATGTGTTCACATATATTCAAAACAGCTTTTCCCCTACCCACTAGGAGGAAACACAGTTCTTTTTATAAGACACATTTTTGTGCATGCCTTTTGCAATACACCTACCTTGCATGTACTTAGTGCTCCATTATTTATATTTATGCTAGATCCTCAAAAGAATCATTCTAATCGTTAAGAGTACAACATGGGGGACTGGAGGAATAGCTCAGCAGTTAAAGTGCTTGCCTAGCAAGTACAAAGTACCTGAGTTCGATTCTTCAGCACCACATAGGCCAGGTGTGGTGGTGCACACTTGTAGTTCCAGCACTAGAGACCAAAGGATTACCGTGAGTCCAGTGCCAGCCTGGGCTACAGAGCAAGACCCTGTCTCAAAGAAAAGAGTACAAGATGGTATAATTTGGACCACGTATCTGTTCTTGAGGTGTGCACATTAGAATTATGGGGCCTGCAGGGCGTGATGGCACATGCCTATAATCCAGCACTCTGGAAGGCTGAGACAGGAAGATAACAAATTTGAGCCCAGCTTAGGCAATTTAGTGACTTAGCAAGACCCTGTCTCAAAAAATACAAAGGGTAATTCCAGTACTTGGGAGGCTGAGACAGGGGGATTGCCGTGAGTCCAGGGCCAGCTTGAGCTCTGAAGTGAGTTCAGGACCAGCCTGGACCACAGAGTGAGACCTTGTCTCAAAAAAATAATAAAAATAAAAATAAAAAGGACTGGAGGGATGTAGCTTAGTCCAGAGGCCCTGGGTTCAATCTCTGTATCATATAATAAGTAAGTAAATATTGTGGGACCCATGTTTTGAGATATATCAGTCTTGTCACTTACTTTGAATTTTATATAAATTAGATACATTGTTGGCACACTACAAAAATGCATGGTATCATAGCTTACCTACCCAAGTTATAGAAGTATAATCACAACTACTTTCATTATTTGGAGGAAAAACTGGAAAATAACAGTATCCACATATCTTTTATTTCTGTGTTTGTTGGTATATGTAGAGCTTGCCTGATAACGCTTGACTCCTGTTCCAGGTCTTTAACCGTTACAGTTTAGTATGGAGGATAATATGTAGAGATGAAAAGAAGCAGACCACCTTTGTTTTACACATTCTGTCAGTTGTGTTCATGCTTTACCCCTTGCTAATCCTCAGAGTCCCTCTTTTTGATTGACATAATTAACTAACATGGGTTTATCATGAGGGAGCTGGTGCTCAAGAAAATTAGTTTTCCAGATGTCACACCAATGATACACAATTAGTCATGATATAGGGTAATATCATAATAAGAGATTATGTGATTTATAAGAATATAAAGAAGCAGGAATAGCTCCTAATTGGTGTCAGTAGACAGAGTGATGAATTAGGACAGGGATACCAACGATTTTAGGATGAGAGAAATTGCATTCCAGTTTTAGTGAATTTGTATATGTGCAAGTCTACCTGTTCTAAATACTTTATTTCTAGCTGGTAAAGCCAGCAACTTAATGACCCCTTTACCTGTCAGGTTTAACTTGTGATTGTCCTGCCTGTGCCTCGATATAATGGCTTAGGGGATCTTTGCTCAACCTCTGGATGCACTGCCTCTGAAATGAATTGCCTTGGGCTACTGTGAGACCGGAGGCAGGGCTCTGAGAAGCTTGTAGTTCAGATGTCACAGGCAGTTGATGACAGATTCTGGAATGTTTTTGCTATGTACCAGGCCAGTCAGTGCGCTGTGAGAACAGTGAAATCAGTGAGTTCTTTTCTTGGGAGGCTGGGGTGGATGTCTCTTCTGTTGTTCTAAGCCTCTTGTTTTTACGCATATTACCTGAGGCGTCCTCCTTGGAATTCTTCAGAAACCATGAGAATCAGACAAGAAAACTGGATCCATGGCCCAAAGAAGTACTCATCCAGCTCATCCTCCCCCAAATTTGGTTCTAAATCTTCTCAAAAATCGAATGAGGGGTCAACCTACTTGGAAGCCCTTCCTGAATAATGAGATCTTTTAGCTCTCTGATCTTCGTTTCTAAATAAAGATCCTGTTCTACCAAAAAAAAAAGGAAAGAAACAAAAGAGAAATCAAATGAAAAAAATCACCAAGATTTGCCACCAGCAAGGAAGTTCCAGGAAAGAAATGCCACCTGAGTTTTTATAATAGCATTAGAGCAGCCACAGTTAAGGAGTGTAGCCTGTGCAAACTGCCACTTTCTGGAGACTACATAGGAGCTCTGTGGAATTAGGCAGACCTGGCTCCCTGCCTCAGGCCACCACTGCCCACATTCTTGCTTAGCCTTTCTAAATCTGTTCTTGTCACCCACAGATACTCAGAGCACAAGGGGAACAAGATTGAGTATGTGAACTGCTGGCACAGTACTCACTCTTAGGAGGAACTTGATAAAGACACCTACTTGTTAGTGTTGGCTTTCTTCTCAAGAAGAGCTTTCTGATGTTTGAGGTGTTTGGTTTAGTTTGGTTTGCAGCCGGGCCACCTCCATGGCCTTCACAGTGAACCATATCTCAGGCCTTTTTTTTTTTTTAAATTTGAGACAAGGTCTCACTAATTTGCTAAGTAGTTCAGGCTGGGCTCAAACTTCTGATCCTCCTTCCTCGGCCTCCCAGAGTGCTGGCATTACAACCCTGTACCACCACTTCCCAGCTTGTTGGGGGAGTTGTAAAGTACTGTGAAAGTAAGTTTTCTCTGAGGCTCACTGCAGTGCTCCTTAGTGCCTAACTCACATGGGTCAGTCACTCCTGCTACCTACCTTACTTGTGATCCAGTCAGTTAATTTCTTGCTTTCATTCACCTTTGGGCTTAAGAATACAAGGAGGCAAGGTATGTAGCTCAGTGGTAGAACATTTGCCTAGCATGCTTCAGGGCCTGTTTTTATTCCTCAATACTGCAGGTGAGAGGGGGAAATACATATATAGAGAGAGAGAGTGTGTGTTGTGTGTGTGTGTGTGTATGTGTGCATGTATCTATGTAACTGGGATTTTATATATATGTAACTGGGATTACATATATACACATATATGTGTGTTACTGAAATTCTGGCATGCATAATAAAAGCATGACAACCTTGGTACTGAAGAAGAGTTAGATGTTAAAGATGCATCTGATTTCCAAATTTCCTCTCTATTGAGAAGGAAGAACGAAGATAGACTTTATGGAGAGGGAAGGGGGACATAGTGGGTATGGGTTGAAGGGGTGGGAAGGAGAAAGGGATGCAATATAAATAATAATTTTTAAAAAGAAAAAAATTTCTTTCCTCAAAACATTATTTCTTTTTTATGAAAATACCAGCTTGGATGACTTGGGATATATCTCAGTGTTAGAGCATTTGTCTAGGATGTACAAGGCCCTAGGTTTCATCCCTAGCATTGCAAAAAATAAAAATAAAAAATAAAAGGCAAGCCCAGGCCACTAATACTGGCACTTTGGGAAGCTGATACAGGAAGTTCAGAGGTTCAAGCCCAGCCTGGACAACTTTTGATTCATAATCAAAAATAAGAAGTATAGTGGGGCTGGAGGAATGGCTCAGCAGTTAAAGTGTTTGCCTAGAAAGCGCTAAGTCAAGCGCTAAGTACCCGAATTCAGTTCCCCAGCACCACATAAGCTGAGCATGGTGGCACGCACCTATAATACCTATAATCCCAGCACTCAGGAGGCTGAAACAGGAGGATTGTTGTGAGTCCAAGGCCAGCCTGGGTTGCATAGTGAGTTCAGGACCAGCCTGGGCTCGAGTGCAAGGCCCTGTGTCAAAAGAAGAAGAAGAAGAAGAAGAAGAAGAAGAAGAAGAAGAAGAAGAAGAAGTAGTAGTAGTAGTAGTAGTAGTCGTAGTAGTAGTATAGTGCTACACACCTGTAATCTTAGCACTCTGGAAGCTGAAGCAGAATGATTGCCCTGTGGTTTGAGGCCAGTCTGAGCTATAGTTGAGTTCAGAACCAGTTGACACTACAGAGTGAGACTCTTGTCTCCAAAAATAAAAATAAAATGGTCTTGGGATATAACTCAGTGTGAGGGGGTGGGTTCAATCCCCAGTGCCTTCCCCTTGCCAAAAAAAAAAAAAAAAAAAAAAAAAAGCTTGCTTTCTCCATCTCTTGTAATCTAAAGAGCTTGTACTGTTCCCATTATCCCTTAGCCATGTGGGGACTTCTGTGTGGCAAGAGTTTGGGGGTAAAATTTTGAAAGTCTTTAATTACTATGGCCATTCTTAATGTTCAGTTTGCATGCCACTTACTGCATCAAGTCAGTCAGTTTACATATTAGTGATACTTATATTTTCATAAAGTATACTAACAATTTTGAGATGAGTGGTTTTAAAATATTTTTTTTCCTCCTAGATTTCTCTTTCCTAAATTTCTTGACCAGTGTTCACAAGGTAAGCAGTATACTTCACTTCTTACTAGTGGGCCTTTCCCATTCCACTCCGATTCAATAAACTTCTATCTATGCTGTTACCATTCTGAAATCTAAAACAAACAAAATTGGTACATGGAAAACTTTGATTTTTTTTTTTGTTCTATTGTTTTTTCTTGTGTGGAATTAAGGATTGAATGCAGTGCCTTCACTCTAACATCCTCATCCCCTTTTTATTTATTTTAGGTCTTGCTAAATTGCCTACACTGAGCTCGAACTTATGATTCTCTTTTGCATCAGCCTCACAAAGTTCTGGGAATATAGGCCTGTGCCACAGGGCTTGACTCACCTATTTCTTTTACTATGTTTAGTAGACAGATTTCTCCCAAGAACTTCTAATGTCAACTACCATAGCAGGTAGCACTCCTGAGCTTGTCTGCTCTACTTACAACCTATAACCAATGGACTGAAGAAGTATTGCTGCCTTCTGTATCAGCAGGATCTTGATACACATCTCCTGTCCCAAGAGTGCAGTTGTTCCTTCTATGCTCACTGGAATTTTCCACACCTCCATGAAAACATTAGAAAAATCCACCCATCCTACAAGTTGTGTCCAAAATTACATTGTTCTTTTACCTAGTAACCCTAGAAGCTGTACACTCTAGTCATGTTATCTGTAATGCCTAGAGATCCAGAATAAATTGTAAACTCCCTGCAGTGGTGATGAAATGCTCATTGTTGCCAGGCCTGGAGACAGGCTTCCTGAGCCAGCCTGACAAACAGAGCTCTGGTGGAAGAAAACAACTTGTTGTGCTTTGTTGGTCCCACTGCCATTCCTTGGGGGACAGAGTCAACAGCATACCAGAGCTGTTACCTTGGGAAACAGCTAAATGGGGTGCTGACCAGGGTTTGTCACTTCGGGGAGATAATGTATATGTTGGACTACTATACAGGTAGCAGCTTTTAGAGGTTCCTTTTCATTTCCAGGCACTATAACCCAGAAGCAGGGTATAATGGAGGTTAATTGGGTCTGTTCACATTGTCCACCTCAAGTAGACTTAAGAAGCTGGTTGGTTGGCTGGTTGGTTTTATACTAGGGATTGAATTCAGGCTTTTGTGCTGAGCAGTATCCCCAGCCCATTTTTTTTTAATTAATACTTTTCTTTTTTATTAACACTTACTAAGTTGCCCAGGCTGGGCTCATACTTGGGAGTCTTTCTGCCTCACCCCTCCAGAGGGGTAGGACTACAGGAGTGCACCACCACACTCACGTAGATTAATGAGGTTTCTTGGAGGTTAGGTCAGTAAGATTTGGTGACAGACAAGATGTTGGTGGTAAGTTGGAAAAAGATGTGGTTACAGGGATTCCTATATTTCCAGTTATGGAGATTGAGACAATTGGTGGTACCCATCCTTAAAATAGAAAGCACAAGAGAAAATACAGGTCCAGGATAAACCAAGGAGTGCTTTCTGATCCTAAGTTTAATGTTGGAAGTCATGGTGAAAGCCAAAGGCATGGATATAGTTACCCAGTTTCCACATGTGAAATTAAAAAGGTCAGAAGGCCAAAGATATGACAGAAGATAAGAGGTACAGGACACTAAAAGGAAGGAAAAAAACATTACCTCCAACACTGAAAAAGGAGAAATTCATGTTTGATGTTGCAGAGACTTTAAGAGAACAAAATTCATTGGTTTTATAAATGTGAAGGATATGAGTGATCTTAACAAGAGTATCTAAAGCCAGGCCCAGTGTCACAGGCCGGTAATCTCAGCACTCTGGGTAGCTGACGCGAGATTACAAGTTTGAGCCCAGCGTGGGCAAATTAGCAACCTAGTGAACCCCATTCTCAAAATCTCAGCATAAAAACCGAGTGCTTCTGAGCACCAGTTGAACAAAACAAAAACAAACAGGAGTATCTGAGTAGACAGGTGAGGGCCGAAGCCAAATCCAAGTAGTCCAGTGGTCAGCAAGGGACTAGAAGCCAGCAAGTGCAAATTGCATATTAGGACATTTTGGGCTGTGTAAAGGATGATAGCTGGAAGGGAGTGCTTTCAGTAATTGTTACTTCTAAATTGTTTTTTCCTCCCTGTTGGCTGAAAAGAAAGCCTGTGGGCCAGAGGGAAATAGTGAAAGAAGTCCCCAGGATCCAGAGCTTAGGGTAAGAGGTGAAGAGTACTCATAAAAATGGTATTTGTCAGAAACACTAAGAAAGTGTTCACCTGCTTAGTGGTACTGGCCAATAGTTGTACCAATCTGTCTATCTAGGCCTATCTAGGTCCTGCCTCCTTCTTGTAAATGTTGGTGCCACCTTCTCCTTAGCACTTTTCTGCCATGGTGCCCCTCTACATTTTTGCATTAGGGACCAGTATAGATGGCCTAGCCTCCCTGGCAGAGGGCTTTGGGAGAACACCTTGTCTTCACTGTCCATGACCTGGTGGCTACTCTGGACCTTTATCCCAATCCTTCTAGAGCAAGACAGAGTTCTCTCTGATAGGCATGTTTAATTAATGTTACCTTCTTCCAACTCCTCGCTCACAAGCAATATGTCACATATAAAGCTAGGGTTGTGTGCAGATGGCCCTGAGACCATATATGCTGTTTTGTGAGCTCCAAGGGACAGAGTGATGGTGCCTTCCTTGTGCATCTTGGCTGACAAAATCCTGTGGACTCCAACTTGGCCTCCTGTGGGCCTGGTCAGTCTGGAGAGAAGAGCAGTAAAATGCAAGTATTTCTCTTATCCTCACATAGAGGGAAAAGTATGAGATTCGATGGCTCATTTGGAGGTGGGATCTGCCACCTGTGGACAAGTACTTCATATCCCAAGGGATCATGTTGCCTCTCTTTGCTCTGGTTCATGAATCAGGTTCCCTGATTCATTGCTTTTAACAACAAAGCGTTATTTTATAATGAGAAAAAGACTGTGTTGTAGCCCCAGGATGATATAAGTATTACTCAGATCCAAGGACTAGGAAACAATCTCAATGCTTAAGCAATAAAAAGGGCTTATTAAAATGCAGGCCTGAAAGCAAAGTGGAGATATTACACTGCCATGACCTTCTTTTTGAAGTTTCTTAGATAACAGAAGTGAACGTTTTCTGCAGGGCTACCCTGTCTGGAGCAGTCAGACTACAAGAATGCTTCTTTATTCTTAGGGACAAGACAGGCCACTCTGCCCTCCCACTAACAGCCCAGACTGGTAAAACCATGGTCCAGTCCGGTGTCTACACCTTCCTACAAAACACAAAGAATCTCTGGCCCAAACAAGGTGAAAGCTCCCCCTGTGGCCTATTTACCCTTCCCACCAGATAACCTTTGTGTCTGTCTCACAGATGGCATTTCCTCTTGGCAGATGACAGTTTACATAGCTGGTCCAAAGAATGCTGAGGATAATCCTCTTGCTTGTTTCCCCATAAAGAATGAGGCAGGGCCTAGAAGTCTTGGTACAACTATTGGCCAGTACCTCTAAGCAGGCAAACACTTCCTTAGTTTCCCTGAAAGATACCACTTCTGTGAGTCCCCTTAACTCCTACTCTGAATCCCCTTTTTGTACCTAGTTCCTGACCTAGAATCCCATCCCCACAGCATTTGTTCATATGAAGTACATGTAACAGGCAGGATAGGATCTATCTGTGAAAGACCCAGACTTCTGCCTTTTCTTGGGCAAGCCAGGCTATGCCTGTGATCCTGGTATACTCTAGCCAGGTAGACACATTAGTTCTAATCTGATTGCCCCATAAGATAAAAGAAGTCCTCAGGCCTTTATAGCTTTTGAGTCAGCTTTCTATGGCTCCTCAATGCAAGATCCACTGCACTGTTCTTTTCTACCCTTTGGGAATCTTGCAGGCCTCTTAGAGATCCAGCTGTCTTTTCTGCCATTCTCACAATGGGCTGAGCTATCAGGATCTTGTCTGCTCCCCCCTGGTGCTGCATCTTGGGCATGGCCTCCTAACCTTGGCCTTCTCAGTTTTCTGAGGCTCTAGTGACTTTTGTAGTTGCCCTACTACACAGAGTTCTGGTGTCCAGCTCTTTAGGATGGCCTTGCCAGTCCTGTGAAGATCCTGGAGATTTTCTGGAATGGGAGTGGGACCACAGGCACCACCAGTATTATTTATTAGGAGGCTTACTTAGCACTGTGAAAGCTACTGAACAGAGAGAATCTGTGAAGAGCCTTTTTAAAATAGAACAAACGGGCTGGAGAAACAGCTCAGTGGTTAAAGCGCTTGCCTAGCAAGCGCTAAGTACCGTAGTTCAATTCCCCAGCACCACATAAGCTGGGCGTCGTGGCGTACACCTGTAATCCCAGCACTTGGGAGGCTGAGACAGGCCAGCCTGGGCTCTGAAGTGAGATCAGCACCAACCTGGACCACTCTCAAAAAATAATAATAATAAAATAGAAGAAGCAAGAATTCCCTGGTTAAATGTTGTTACCACATCTAGAAATACCCAAAGTCCTAGAGGATATAGATTTTGAGTGCAGGAGATGCACTTAAGAAAACATGACCCTGAAGGCAGTCTTACTAGCATGGCCTGGTGGTACACATGTGTAATCCCAGCACTCCGGGAAGCTGAGGGAGGAGGATCACAAGCCCACCCAAGGCAACTTAGCAACTTTGCATTGAGCTACATATTCAGTCCTTTTTTATTTTTCATTTCTGTGACAGTGTTGCTAAGTTGCCCAGAATGGGCTCAAACTTGTGTTCTTCCTTCCTCAGCCTTCCAGAGAGTCGAGATCACAAGCCTTCCCCACCCACCTACCCCTAGAAGTTGCCTCCAGGTTTATCTATTGTCACTCATCTAAACTATTAGCTCAGCATCCCTCACTGGTAGGAAGCTTGTGGCTTAGCTTCCAGCTTTGTTATGGCCAAGATGCAAGTACACAGCCACCAGTGCCATCTAAGGAATGGATCATGTCTGGCACCTCCGTCTGGGCATAGTAGTACTGTGCTCAGGCTGAGGCTTAGCTGAAGATAGTCATGGTGATAATAGTGATGGTTGGTGGCACGTGGTGTTATTTAATGAGTTCTTATCAACTTGTAGGCTCTATGATCAGCCGTTTACTGATAACCTGGCGGTACATGTTACTATTCCCATCTTACAGAGGAGGAAATTTAGGCTCATTGAGAAAGTGCAGCAGTTTATCTAATGGCATCCATTAGTAAGTAGTAAAACCCAAAATGCAAGCCAGTTTACCTAGCTCTAAAACCTGTGCTGTAGGGCTAGACCTATAGTTCAATTACAGAGCACTTGCCTAGCATGTTTGGTCCTGGGTTTGATGTCCAGCACTGGTGAAAAATCTGTACCTTAATCTTTATACTATGCTACCTTTTCATATATATATATATATATGAAAGGTGAATAAGAATATTAATCCTGGAGCTAGAGGAATAACACAGCAGTTAGAACACTTGCCTACCAAGCTCAGGGTCCTAGGTTTGATGCCCCTGTACCACATAATCTGGGCATGGTGGCATGTACCTGTAATTCCAGCACTTGGGAGGCAGGAGGATTGCTGTGTATTCAAGGCCAGCTGGGCTACATGGTGAGTTCAAGACCAGACTGGACTAAAGAGCCAAACCCTATCTCAAAAACTATATATTCATGAATCCTGGGAGCTAGAGGAATAGCACAGAAGTTAGAACAGATGTCGGGTAAGCAAAAGGTCCTGAGTTTGATTCCCCAACACCACATGAACCAACCGTGGTGGCATATGCCTATAATCCCAACGCTTAGCAGACTGAGGCAAGAGTATTGCTGTGAACTCAAAGCCAGGTGGGCCACAGAGTGAGACCCTGTCTCAAAAACAAACAAAGAAAAAATAAACATGAATCCTGTGTTTTAAGTGCCCCAATGTTATTCCAAGGTTTGTAATTTTGGAGAGGAGAAGAAAGTAGAGTAAGAGAGAGGATGTAACAGTCAGATACCAGGGAATGTTTAAAGGGAGGAGTAAGCTTTACCAAAATTAAAAGTTTAAGTGAAAAAAAGCAAGGTGCAAAGCAGTGTAATTGTATGTTACTGTTTGTGGGAAGAAAATTACATATACTCAGCAAATCTCTGGAAGAAGTTAAAATCTGGTAACTATGGTTGCCTCCAGGGAAGGAAGCTTAGGTGACTGAAGAGGGAGGAAATTTGTTTTCCTTGTAAATAATTCTATACAGTACATTATAGATTTCACCTTCAAAAATGAAATATGGGTAGGCTTTGTTCATTTTGCTGTACTAAAGATTCACTCCAGGGCCTTCACACTGAGCTACATCTTTTAGCCCATTATTTATTTATTTATTGAGACAGAATCTGACTCTGTAGTCTAGGCTGATTGTGAGCTCAGTAGGTAGCCCAAACTGGCCTCGTACTCATGGCATTCCTCCTGTTTGAGACTCCCAAGTGCTAGGATTATAAGCATGTCTGACCATGCCTGGCTTCTGAAGGTTTTTTAAAAAGCAATTAAAAGCCAGGTGTAGCAGTGTGCACCTGTAATCTCACCTAGTTAGGAAGTCAAAGATCAAGGGTAACCTGGGGAATTTATCAAGACCTTGTCTCAAATAGGACTGAAGCTGTGGGTATAGCTCAGCATTCACTTGATTAAAACAAAAAAAAATTATGGTGCTAAGGATTTAATTTATATCCTTAATTCTGAGCTATGTCCCCAGCCTTTTTTATTTTATTTTATTTTATTTTTTTTAGTTTTGAGACAGAAACTTGCTATGTCACTGAGTCGCCCAAACTGGGCTCAGACTTTCTATCTCCTGCCTCAGCCTTCTAGAATGCTGAGATGACAAGCATACACCACCATGCGCAGTTAAATAAATAAAAACAAAAGTGTAGAAATACGTAGCTCAGCACTAGAATGCTTGCCTAGCATGCTTGGTTTCCTGGGTTCAATCCTCAGTGCCACAGTAAGTAAATACCACATACGTAAGTCTTCATGAATACAGAACCATAGTGCTTCTAAATATAAATAATTATGCATTAGAAGAAAAATAATTCAGGTGTGGTGGCACACACTTCCAATCCCAGCTCTGAGAAAGTGTGAGTCATGAATATTATAAGTTTAAGTCCCAGCTGGGCAAGTTGGAGTCTCAGGTTAAACCCATAAACAAAACCTTATTATGTGATGCCTTATATATCAGAAACATCTAAAGTTAGTAAGAAAAATAAAAGAATGAGCAAAACAAAAATAAAGGAATTAATCATAGTGATCTTATTTCAATATCGACAATTTCAAAAGGCTAATCCTTAATGGCAAAATATACTGTCTATAAGCTACCATGGTTATTTTTGTGCTAAAACAATGCAAAGAAAAGCATAGGCCTTTAAGTTACTGTGTGACTAAACAACAAATATTTTTTGAACAGTGAAGTATTCAACTTCAGTTAGAAAATGAACAAAAAAAATTGTAAAATCTTAGTTAATGAAAGATTCAATCTGTAAAACAACTGTGCTAGCTGGGCTCAGTGGCACCTTCCTATACCAATAATCGTGATACTCTGGAAGGCTGAGACAGGAGAATCACAAGTTCAAGCCTGGCCTGGGCAACTTAAGTGGCTTAGTGAGATCTTGTCTCAAAATTTTAAAAATGGCCGAGAATTTAGCTTAGTTGTAGAGCACACCATGTGTTCAATTCTCAGAATTACTACCAGAAATTAAAAATTTTAAAAATGGGCATAGTGATGCATACTTGTAATCCCAGCTACTTGAGAGGCTGAGGCAGGAGGATCTCAAGTTTGAGCCCAGCATGGGCAAGTTGGCAACTTAGTGATACCCTGTCTCAAAGGAAAAACCTGGGAAAATAGCTCAGAGTGAAGGCCCTGAAGGTTCTAAGTTCAGTCTCCAATGTCAAAAAAAAAAAAGTTAAAGAGCTGGGGACATGGCTCACTGTGAAGGCCCTGGGTTCAATCACCAGCATTAAAATCAGTCAGTCAGTAAGTGAACATGATTGATCATCTGTTAATTCTTAAAGCCACATGACAGGAGCCAATTCTATTTTTTATGCTTTGCTTCTGTTTTTATATATGTTTGAAATTTTCTCTATACTAAGTAAAATAAAAATTATAACAGAAATTCAAATTATCTTACACTAAAATCATGTATATGCTGTGATTATAACTATGTAAAAGTAGAAATGAATTCAGAAGAGATGTTGTAATTACATTGGATTGGTGGGCTGGGTAACATTTTTTATTTCCAAATTCTTCATAGTCTTATGATTATTTATTTATTTATTTATTTATTTTGAGTCAGGGTCTTACTGTTGTAACCCAGCCTGGTCCTGAACTCACTGTGGAGCCCAGGCTGGCCTCAAGCTCAACAATCCTCCTGCCTCAGCCTCCTGAGTGCTGGGATTACAGACGTGCGCCACCATGCCCGGCTTTATGTAGTGCTAGGCAATTGAACTCAGAGCTGTGCACTTGCTAGGCAAGCACTTTAGCGTCTGTGCCTTCCTCCAGACCCCATAGTCTTGTGAATTTATGCCTACTTTGCACAAAAAAGTTGGAAGTAACGTGATTATGGCACATTCCACAACTCTGCAACTTCTCCTTACATGTCTCCCTTTTCTTACCATGCCACTGTGTGAGTGTCTGTGTCAGATGATATCTTGGAATTGTGTGAATCTTAAGCTATTTGAGATTATATAGTGGAGCCTAAGGTTGTATCTCAGTGGTTAGAGCTCTTGCCTGGCATGCACAAGGCACTGAGTTCAATTTTCCAGCACCACATAAAAACTAGCTGGGTGCAGTGAGGCACATCTGTAATCCTAGCATTTTAAAGGCTAAGACAGGAAAATGGCCGTGAGTTCAAGGCCAGCCTGGGCTATATAGTGAGTTTAAGACCAACTTGGACTACACAGTGAGACCTTGGCAAGAGAGAATGAGAATTTCGAGGCTGCCAACTGACATATGGTTAGTGCTGGTTAGTGCGTAATAAATGAAAGTCTGTGGTCTGAACTGGCAAGGTAAATGGTACCAGGTTCTGATAAACACAATGAGTGTAAAAA
The DNA here is from genome assembly GCA_004027205.1 of Ctenodactylus gundi. NCBI lineage: Eukaryota > Metazoa > Chordata > Mammalia > Rodentia > Ctenodactylidae > Ctenodactylus > Ctenodactylus gundi. The sequence continues at coordinate 165,226 of PVKB01002084.1, read as the reverse complement.
GGCCCTTAACCAAGAACTCAGCTAACAACCAGAAAGCTGAATTAAGATAGAAGCTGCCGGACCTGTAATTCCAACTTTCCAAAAGGCTGAGGCAGGAGCATCACAAGTTCAATCCAGCCGGGTCAGTGTGGCGATTTAGCAAGACCTTGTCTCCAAATTAAAACTAAAAATTGGACTGAAAATGTAGTTCATGTGAATATCCTGGATCTACTCCCCAGTACCAACAAAAGAAACGATACAAGAGCCAAGCTTGGCTGAAGTATGAAAATCATGGAAGTGCAAGACCAGCTGAGCAACTTATTGAGACTTGGTCTCAAAAGGAAAAAAAAAAAAAAAGCAAAACAGGCTGGGGAATAGTAGAGTGCTTGCATAGTATGGGAACCCCTGGGTTCAGGCCCTAGTAAAAACACACACACATACACGCACGCGCGTGCGCGCGCGGGGCCAGGAGAGAGAGAGAGAGAGATTTAAAATGAAGCAGGCTGCAGAGTTGAAGCCATATAGGGGTAGCAGCTCCTCGAAAGAGAAGAGAATGACAGCTGGCTTTATAAGAGGGGTGTGAGGGTGTCTGTCCCAGGTGGCTCCTGTAAGGGTGATCAAGAGAAGAAGCAGGACCACATTTTTGTGAACAAGCAGCTCCAGTCGGGGCTCTGAAGGCTGAATTGTTCTCGGTTTTCTTTCACAGGCCTGGTGAGTAACGTGGTCTTCACCAGTCACACCATGGAGCAGAGGCACCCTCTCCTTGTTCAGCTGCAGAGCCTTATCAGGGCTGCCAATCCTACTGCATCCTTCATTCTTGCAGAAAGTGGGATTGTTACCAGGTAAACCTCTACAGACTCCATTCCGTGGGAGCAGCCACTTCCTCACATACAATACTCTGGCTAGGGCTCATAGGCTATTCACCATATATAAGAACTGAGCTTTCACATAAGTCAGTTTTTGAAGTATCTTACACACTTTGTAGAAAGCACCAAGACTGCATGTGTCAGTGTCTTCTACTGTTTTTTTTTTTTTTTTGACACATTCACACCCTCATACACTGAAGATTGGAATTTAAGATTGTTTCAAGGTGCCTTGTGCTAACACCTGAGAGGAATGGCCTGGTGTGGTAGTATATGTCTATAATCCCAGCTTTGGAGAGCTGAGGCAGATTAGGAGTTCGAGGCCAGCTGCCCAATGACACAAACCTGTAATCTAGTGTTCTGGGAGGCTGAGGCAGGAGGATCACAAGTTTAAGCCCAGCCTAACCAACATAAGAACTAAGCATGACCCTGTTTTAAAATCACAAATTTTAAAAATGGGGCAGGACTATACCTCAGTGTATAGGCCCTAGTTTGAATCTAGACTGCCATAGAATTGGAAGCCAGTTTGGAATACATAGCAAGTTTAAATCTGGCTCAGAAAATAAAACAGTGCCCTGTCTTGAAAGAAAGAAAGAAATGGCCATAGAGAACATAGAGAAATGATCTCTTCATGGCCTTGAGTCCAAATTATAAACTAAAAATAGAGAAGATGAAACACGTGTTACGTAACAATTTGGCTTGCTCAGTTAGTATGCTAAACAATATATACCTTTGACTTTCAACTGTGTAAATATTTGATGTATTCAAAAATTAGAAGTGGGGCTGGAGGAATGGCACAGAAATTAAAGCACTTGCCTAGCAAGCACAAAGCCCTGAGTTCAATTCCCTGGCACCACATAAAGCTGGGTACGGTAGCACACACCTGAAATCCTAGCCCTCAAGAGGCTGAGGCAGGAGGATTGCCATGAGTCCAAGGATAGCCTGGATAGAATAGTAAGTTCAAGACCAGCCTGGGCTACAGAATGAGATCCTGTATTTTAAAAAAGAAAATTTTTTTTTTATCTAAGGGTAAAACCCAGTGATAGAGAAGCTACTTGCCTATCTATGTGAAGCCTTGGATTTAATCACTAGCACTGAGAGGAAAAATTAAGAATAGAAATAAGAATAAGAATGGAAAACCCAATATAAATGCAAACCAAAAACATAGGTTTGTGTGTATATCAAAATAATAACTATGTACAGTATAAAGAAGTAACTCATGTAACTTTCTCAGATAATTCTCTGTTTAAACCCTGACTCCAGGGCTGGAGGAATGTCACAGCCATTAAAGCACCACATAAAGCTGGGTGTGGTGGCACATACCTGTAATCACCTGTAATCCCAGCACTCGGGAGGCTGAGGTAGGCAGATTGTCCTGAGTCCAAGGCCAGCCTGGACTACAGAGCAAGATCCTGTCTCATAAAAAGAAAAAGAGAAAGAAAATAAACCCAGACTCCAGCTTCAATAATTGGAGAAAGGAGATTATAAATATGAAATGAGCTGGGCATGGTATCACGTGCCTGTAATCCCAGCAGTCGGGGAAGCTAAGGCAGGAGGATCATATATTAGAGCCCTGCCTAGACAACTTAAACTTAGCAAGACCCTCTATCAAAATAAAAAATGAAATAAAGAACTGGGGATATAGCTCACTGGGCTTTATCTGTAGCATCACAAAGGAAAGAGAGAGGGAAGGAGAGAGAATATGAATATCATTTCATAGCCTTCAGTCTAAAACTTGATTTAGGAAAGGATCGTCAATGGATGCTAAAAGCTTTACACAGTCATGTTACTGTGCATGTTACTGTGTAGCATACTTATTTACAAAAAGGGAAAAGTACCTTTTCATTGACAAGGTCAAGTAGACACTGTTGACCAAGTGATTAAACTTGGCAAGACCTGATATGTGCCTCCTTGATGTGAGTCAAGAGAGTGTTACCACACTGCTTGGGTATTAATCTTTGACAAAAATACTTAACCTGAATCTAATTATGAGGAAGTAATCAGATAAGTCTACATAGTGGGACACAGGACAACTTACATGACCTCTTCAAAAGTGTCACTGCCACAACAGACAAAGGAAAACGTGAAGGAACTATTCCAGAAAACTGTAAAATGGATAAATATCAAATCATTATAGCTGAGTGTGGAGACACATGCTTGTAATCCCAACACTCAGGAGGCTGAGGCAGGCCTGGGCTACATAGTAAATTCACAACCAAGCTAGACAACAAAGTGAGACCCTGTCTCAAAAAAAAAAAAATCAGTACTTCTCCCAACTTTACGGTATACTTGAATTTTATTTTTGAAGATCAAAGGCTTATTTTTTAATTATTTTATTACATATCACGTCACTTTCCCAGCCCCCTCAGCCTGCCCCTCAATCCTATTGCCCTTTCTACAAAATCTGTCTTTTTATTTTCTTCCATCTGTACTGGAATCTATTGAGGATCTTGTTAAAATTAGTTTCTGACTCAGTGAGTCTATGGAGCCTGTGGTTCTACTTGTCACAGAGAAGCCCCGAGGTGACACTTCTGTTGTCATGGTCTTGGATTATTTGGGTGTGATAGTATGTAAGAGAATATCCTTGTCTGTTCTTAGCAGATGCTAACTATACTATAGTACTGAAGGGTAAAATACCGTGACACATACAGGTAGGCTTCATGTGCTCTAACAGGGAAAAAAAAGCATGCATGTGTGCTTACATGTATCTACGGAGATCTGGAAGAAGCAAATGTGCAAGCTAATAAGAATAGCAGTCCTCGCTAACCTGGGTCTTTTTTTTTTTTTGAGACAGTATCTCGCTCTATAGCCCAGTCTGGTCCTTAACTCACTGCGAAACCCAGGCTGGACTCACAGCAATCCTCCTGTCTCAGCCTCTCGAATGCTGGGATTACAGGCATGCACCACCAATCCCGGGTTATGTGGTGCCCAGGAATCAAGCCCGGGTACTTCGTACTTGACTTACCACTTGCTAGGCAGGTGCTGTAACCACTGAGCCATTCCTCCAGCCCCTGACCTGGATCTTTTCTTATCTTTTCAAAGGAATGAAGACATTGAGCTGATTCTTGCAGAAAATAGTTTTTCAAGTCCTCAAATGCTACGATCTCGGTACTTGATGTATCCTGGCTGGTAAGTATCATCATTAAAAACTAGCTAGATTTTTTTTGTAAACCCAATGATTTATTTAAGTACGGGGAGAAAAAAGGAGGGGGGAAAATGAAAATACCAGATACCATTTACAAGGGTGACACCTTAGCTGAAACTGCCTGCCATGACCCGTAAGTCTCTGTCCTTGCCAGGATCAAAGCACTCCATGTCTTGGGCTCCAAATTGGAAACCTGCCTTGATGCTAAGATTCAGGGAGTCATCCTGTAGGCACTAAGCACAACAGGGGTCGCATGGGTTTCATCTCACCCCTCGTGAGGGTGTGGTGACTGGCACGGAACAGGGACTTCTAACCTTCCCGGCTGAGAGTCACTCCGCAGAGTCTGGTCAGGCAGTCCTGGGGGCTTCTCATGTGACAGGTAAGGTCCCTGTTGACTGTGCCAGGAAGTGTTCTCCGCAGGCTGCCTCACAGCCTAATAACCTCTCCAGAGGAGAGAGGAGAGAAAGTGCAGAATACCCTGTAATCATACTAAAAATACCAACATCAGTTGAGCACTCACCATGTATGCTAAGCATTGTTTTAAGACTACACTGTGGCTATTTAATGTAAATAAAAATTAAATAGAATTTAGAATTCAGTCTCTTGGTCAGGCAGCTACAGTTCAGATGTGCCACAGCTGCCTGGGGTTAGCAGCTGCCCTGCTGGACTGCAGGTTCTGGAGCACACCTGTCACCACAGAAAGTTCTGCTGGGCAGTGCTGCTCTAAGAGCTTTTTCTCTGTTGTCTCATTTAGCCCTTACACCAAGCCTGGGAATTAGATTCTGTTGCTTTCCACACTTTAGAAATCAGGTGACAGAGGCAGCCAGGAATTAATTATTTTGTCCAGGTTACAGATAATAAGTAATAAAGTTCAGTTTCAATCTGGGTTGTCTGACTCCAGGTCCTGTTCCCTTAACCCTTTGTGGAAGAAAGGGGTGCACTTGTTCCTGTACAAAAGAGACAGTTTCACCCTGTGGTAGCGGTGGGTCAGGGGATTGTTAAAGATTGGCCAGAATTAATTTCTCGTGCTTTCTCTGGGTTATCTTTGTTATCCTCACTCACTTCTCTCAGTCCCTCCCTACTTCTTCCACACTGTTCCTCAACCCCACCAATTGTTTCTACTAACCAAAAACAGTACTTCATTATAAAAAATAACAATAATATGGGCTCAGTAAGTCAGTAGTTAGAGCACTTGCTTAGCAAGCACAAGGCCCTGGTTTCAGTTCTTCCTCACCACATAAACTGAGGGTGTTGGCACACACCAATATCCCAGCACTCAGGAGGCTGAGGCAGGAGGGTTGCTGTGAGTTCAAGGCCAGCCTGGGCTACCTAGTGAGTTCAGGACCGGCCTGGGCTACAGAGCAAGACTGTATCTTAAAAAACAAAAATAAGAAATAGTAATTTAAATCCAGAGTCTCAGTATGTAAAGGTTTTCAGATACATTCTTAGAAGAAACCTCTGATTTGAGTCACATCTTACTTGCCTGAACAGTCCATAAGTGGGTCATTTCTTATTCCTACACAAGGAATGTCTTGGCTGAAATAAAACAGTTGGAGCCAGTGGTGGTGGTACACATCTGTCATCCCAGTACTTTGAAAAGCTGAAATGGGAAGACTGCAAGGTTAAGCCCAGCCTTGGCAATTTAGCAAGATTCTCTCTCAAAAATGAAGAAGAGGGGCTAGCGGAATGGCACAGTGGTTAAAGCACTTGCCTTGTAAGTGCAAGGCCCGTAGTTGGTTCCTCAGCACCCCATAAAGCTGGGCATGGTGGTGCACACCTATAATCCCAGCACTGGGAGACCAAGGAAGGAGGATTGGATTGCCATGAGTCCAAGACCAGCCTGGGCTACACCAGTGAGTTCAGGACCAGCTTGTGCTACAGAGTGAGACCCTGTCTCAAAAAAAAGAAAAAAAAATGGTAAATAAAATGGTGCTTCATTGTTTTGATTGACACGTTTAGCCAGTACTGTTTAGCCTGAGAAACTTGTGAAATTAGTACACTTATCTGCTGCTGAAGGTGGTGTAAATTTTTACCCATATGACAGTTATATCCTTTCCTGGAATGAGTCTAACCATGGGATTCATCCCAAGAAAGTAGTTGAAAAGAAGGAATGATAATGCCTTACCTGAGGAAGCCAGACAATGGTACAGAGGTTGGCTTTATCACCATAGTTCTGCCTTTGCTTATGTTTGAATTTTCTGTATTAGAAAACTAAATAAGAGTTTTTCAATACTCTCAACCTGATCGTGTTCTTAACGAGTCTGTGGCAAGCAGTGTGTCTGCTAAACTGAACACTGAGCAAGTAGAACAGAGATACCTCACCTTTCATTTCCTTTTAGGAAAAATTTATATCCAAATATACAGTCTGTTCAGCTGCCCACAGTGAGTTGGTTGGGCATACTTGAAGCCCAGTTGGAGAGGGCGAGGGAGAGGCTTCTGAGCAGGACCCTTCTGCCTAGGGAAGGACTCTCAGCCTCAGGTGGGTTTAAGAGAGAGGTAGGATCTTCGGTTTCAAGGAACTGCTAGTCCATGGAGGTAAGACCTCACTCCTTAGGAAGCCCTGCTCTAAAGAGCGGATTGCCTGCTCAGTCTCAAAGTGAAATGGATGTGTATGTTTTTAAACAAGTTTTTTATATGGAAAATGGCATACAAGTAAGGGAGAATCATATTTTGGGGTAGTTCAACCTGAAGTAGTACATAATTACAGTCAAAGCCCCAAGTACTTGTATTTACAAATTCTTTAATGTTTTAAGGTATGAAGGTAAATTTGATGCTGGATCAGTCTTTCCCTTAATGGTTCAGATCTGCGTGTGGTTTGGCCGTCCCTTGGAGAAAACCCGCTTTGTGGCCAAGTGTAAAGGTGAGCCTCGCCTGGGAGATATCTCAGACCCCAGTAAGAGTGCCTGAGCCTTGTCCCTGCTTCCTGGCACCATTTCTGTATTCTGTGTGCTATCTCTCCTTGCCATTTATGACCAAAAGCAGGCCGAAGTATCAGAGTACCCAGGAGTCCTGTTTCTGATTGTTTGGGCACATAGTTGATCTCTATTCCATTGGAAGAGTTTTGCCATCCCTGGGGATAGAAGCAGAACCCTGGACCTGGAATACCATCCTTCTTCAGTCCCTAACCCTCCCAGCTGTACCACCCTAAATGTGGCCTCTGTTCTCAATTGGGTAACATTGTCTTCTTCCAGCAATTCAGGCCTCCATCAAGCCAAGCCCCTTCTCTGGAAACATCTACCATATCCTGGGCAGAGTGAAGTTTTCAGGTAACAGGGAGTTTGGATTTGGGAGGCCTGCACCATGGGGTGTGAATTCATAGCCCCTGCTGGTACTCTGCAGCCCACTGATGTCTCCAGCTCTCATACGCTTTCCTGGCCTTCCACCATCAGGCTTTTCTGGCACCTCTCTATCCAAAGGCCCACTTCTCCTCCTCTTTCACATGGAGGGTCTACCATCTGCTCGTACGTGATTATTCAAACCTCTCCTGACAACTCCTTGACTTCCTATTCCACAGACTCACACCCCCTGAGCCACCCATGGCAACTTCCTAGACTTGTCACTAGGAACTGCTCAGTGCTGAGCTCTCCAGCCCCTAGACTGTTTTTGACCAAAGTCTTCAAGCTTTTACTTCCCTTCTTTTCTCTTCTATCCACCAGACCATTTATCAGTCTTAGACCTCTGGAGCCCTTGCAGCGTCAGTCTGTTCTGGGCTCAAAACTAGTAGAATTTGATCATTGCAGCATTGAAGGAGAGAATATCCCACAGAAAGGGAATAACATTTTGCTATAATCCAGAAGTAGAACAGGCACATTTCAAGAGCCAAAAATGGTTTACTGTGAATAGAGGCTGGGAGGGAGGGGAGGTGCTAGTTCCCCTTCAGCTGTTACCATAGGAAACTCTCAGGTAGCAGATTTTAACTGTTGAGCAAGATGACAAGGCTGGGTGTGGTGACACATACCTGTAATCTCAGCTACGGGATTACGGGAGGCTGGTGTAGAAGGATGACAATTGAGGGCAGTCTGAGCATCGTAGGGAAGTCTCAAATGAAATAAAATATTGTGGGTATAGGTCGGTAGTAGAGCAGTTGCCTAGCATATGTACAAGGCCCTGAATTTAATGTCAACATTGAAAAAAAAAAGTTAGGAAGTTGGACAGCAGAGCAAGTCAACTGAGGCCTCAGGTAATGTGCATCTCTCATTCTTGGCGCATCAGCTTGTTCTCAGGTTCCTGCCTCTTAATGGTTGCCAGGTGGTGCTTTTCATCTACACACCACGGCCAGATTCTACATCCTTCTCAGTATTTCAGATTCCACAGGTAGGGGCTAGAGGAGTGGCTCAGCAGTGAAAGCACTGCGTCAGGTGCTAAGTACGTGAGTTCGATTCCCCAGCACCACATAAGCCAGGCGTGGTGGCACTCACCTGTTATCCCAGCACTCGGGAGGCTGAGACACAGGAGGATTACCATGAGTCCAGAGCCGGCCTGGGCTCCCTAGTGAGTTCAGGACCAGAGCCTGGGCTTATGGAGCAAGACCCTGTCTTTAAAAAAAAAAAAAAAAATAGAATTCCACAGGTGGAGAGTCAGCTTCCCTCTACCTCTTCTCTCCTACAAAGCTTTTCTTTCTCTTAGATTTCCTTCCAAGTTAATAGTGTCCTTTGATCACCTGAATCAGCGAAGAAATGAACTTCTGCTCCTCCCTCTTATAATTTGCCATCAGTCATGTCAGTTCTTCCTCCTGCACTGGTGATGAGTCTGTCCCAACTATATGATGATTACAGTCTTGGTGTAGCCATATCCTTTGGGGCAGGACATAAGGACAAACTTACTTTCTCCTTGCAGACTCTGAAAGGATTATGGAAGTGTGCCACAACACTCTAGCCAACTCCTTGAGCATTGTACCAGTTTTGGAGGGACCCACGCCACCACCAGACTCAAGAAGCACATCTCAGGATAGCAGCGGGCAGCAGGAGTGCTACCTTGTGTTCATTGGCTGCTCCCTGAAGGAAGATAGCCTCAAGGACTGGCTCCGACAGTCCGCTAAGCAGGTAGCTGCCAAAGCTCAGACAGACCTGGCACAGACGTGACCAGCACACCTGAGTGTTACTGTTGACTCTGATAAGCCCCTCTTTGACCTTTCCTCTGGTTCATACCTCGTAGACTCAGCCAGCAACCTTAAGGACACTTTCAGAATGGAAGGATGCTCCTTAGGGCAAATTTTAGGCATCCCTGGTATGTTGTCTCCTCTGAGTGCAGATCCTCTGCCAACTGTGAATGTGCTGATCCGAGAACTCTGAGAACTGTGTGGCTGGAGCCTGGGTGTTTTGTAGATGCACATTTGGGGCTAACCTTTTTCCTGAGGTATAGGCTATCTCACTTGGATAAACTCTTAAATGGCTTAATTCTTGTCCACTAGGGAATCCAAATTGTGTTTTTGTCTATGTGTCCGTACTGGTAGTGCTTAAGGATGAGGACCTGCAGAGGTAGGTCCATGCCTATTTGCAAAAGCTCTGGGCCTCTACCGTTTGTTCTCCAGTGCTTTGAAAGGCTTAGTGGTGGGAAAGTGATTCCAGGGGACAGACAAGGAGAATATCATGTCCAGGCCTTGGACAGCTCATATCCTTTCTCCTCTGCTGCACACTTTGTGCATACCCAATTCCCTGGGCCCAGAAGGGTCAGCTCATCTGCCCATGTGCTTCATCCGCTCTGTTGCAACCTGTCCTCTACCTCTTTCTCTGCACAGAAGCCTCAGAGGAAAGCTCTGAAGACCCGGGGAATGCTGACCCAGCAGGAGATCAGGAACATCCATGTGAGTGCCCTACCCTAGCCTCACCCTCTAGTGGCCTGAGGCTGTCCTCCTAGGCTTGCATAGCCCTGCCTTTTGGATTCCCTGAGTGAGAGGCTATTTATAGGCCATGCGGGAAGTCTTGCTTCTCTCAGACAGAGGATGCTGGATTATCTAACCCTGCCGCCTTGTTAGGGGAATGGGAAACCTGTAGTGTGACATGGATACAAAATTGAGAATCTATACCTCTAGAGGATTAGGTAACACTCCATTCAAGCATTTGCAGACTCTTTCCAAGATGAACCAGAGTGCTTTGGCACTCTCCTCTTATCCCAGCACTATGGCAAGGTAAAGCAGGATGATTGCAAGTTTGAGACTAATAAGACCCTGTCTCAAATTAAAAAAAAAAAGGGAGGGGCTGCCTGCGCAATTCAGTGGTTAAAGCACAAGGCCCTGAGCTGACTCCCAGTACCACATAAGCTGGGTATGGTAGCATAAGCATGCCCATAATTCCAGCACTTGGGAGGCAGAGGCAGAAAGACTGCTGTGAGTTCAAGACTAGCCTGAGCTCCATAGTGAATTCATGACCAGCCTGGCACGCTGTCTCAAAAAAAAAAAAAAAAAAAAGACTGAGGACACAGGTAGGTTCAACTTGCCAGTAGAAGCAGGAGGTAAGGAGAGAGTAACAAAGAGATCAACTAGGGCTGTATGAATCTAGAAGCTATTCATAGAAAGGTTGTGGAAAATAATGAAATCCTCAGGCCAAGAGGAGAGGCACATGATGAGTCCTCCCAAACTCCAGGCTGACCCCATAGCCTCTGTCCCAGGTCCCGTGCCTACTGGAGTCCTTTCTTGAGTGCTTGGGATCAAAGGACCAAAAGGGACACAGAGTTGTGGCCCCAGAGTTGTGGCTATATCACCAATCCCAATGATGAACAGGTGGAGCAGAAAAGTACTCTGGGACTTCAGAAGGAGGGCCTTTCTCAGCCACTACCCGCCTGAACAGCCTGGATGCACTTGGGGATTATGTGCATGCATGCGCTACCATGCCTAGCTTATGTAGTACTAGGGAATCAGCTCGGGGCCTTGTGCTTTACCCACTGAGCTGCACACCCAACCCCTCCCTCTAATTTTTTTTTTTTAAGTCTCAAACTTTTAGGTACTCAGAAGGCACAGAGCAGTAATTCCAGCACTCTGAGAGGCTGGAGCAAATGGATCACAAAGTTGAGCTCAGGCTAGAAACTTACTGAGACCCTGTCTCAAAAATCAAAAATTTTTTTAAAAATATGGACTGAAGATACGTGAGGATGTAGCTCAATGAAGATCTTGGGTTCTATCCCCATACCAAAAAAGAGAAGACCGTCTTTGTAATGCATATTCCCCAGTAACAAACCTTGAACAAATATTTGAGTACGGGAAGTATTTGAAGTTATTCTAGGACACAGTAGGGAAGTAGGAAGGTGAGAGAGGAAAGGGATGCAGCTAACTAATTGTGTTCTGTCAGACCAGTACCCCTGTGAGCCATCATAACTTAATCTCACAAGGAACTCCCAAGGCTTCTCACCCGAGAGGCAGGGGCCTATCTCTTCAGTCATGGCTTGAAGGCTGCTGCGGTGTGAATTCTCTGTCCCTGTGTATGATGGAGTAGCCACCTTGCTAGAGCTAGAATAGCAGGCGTTTGTTTTTAATGATTGCAGTGAGTGTGAGTGGTAGAAAGGAAGTCAGATAATTCTAACAGGATTCGTCTTTCAACAGGTAAAACGCCACCTGGACCCTCTTCCTGCAGGCTACTTTTACAACGGCACTCAGTTTGTTAACTTCTTTGGTGATAAGACTGATTTTCACCCACGTATCCTGAGAAGCAGCAAGGTCCCTGTGTGGTGTCTGGGTTGGTGTGGCATGTGCCTTTCCTTAAAGCAGATGCCTGCTGAACCCAGTGCAGCTGCGTCCCTGGAGCAGGCAGGGTCTGTGGTCACCGGGGATGGCAGCACACAGGGCAAACCTCTGGGTTATACTTTTCATGTTAGTTCTATAAAGTTATTTAAGTTGGATATGGAGCTGGAAGCATAGCTTGGTGGTGGTTTGAGTGCCTGCCTAGCATTTGCAAGGCCCTGGGTTTGATTCCCTAGTACCCCATAAAAATTATCCAAGTGTGGTAGTGTACATCTGTAATCTTAGCACTTAATAAGGCTGAGGCAGGAAGATCACCAAGAATTCAAGGACAGCCTAGATTACATAATGAATTTGGGACAAGCCTGAACTATAGAACAAGACTTTATCAACAAAAAAGAATTAAGTGGGGCTGGAGAAATGGCTTAGTGGTTAAGTGCTTGCCTAGCAAGCAACAAGTCAAACACTAAGTACTCAAGTTAAATTCCCCAGCACCACATAAACTGGGCATGGTGCCACATACCTGTAATCCCAGCACTCAGGAGGCTGAATCAGGAGGATTGCCCTGAGTCCAGTGCCAGCCTGGGCTCCATAGTGAGTTCAGGTCCAGCCTGGGCCACAGAGCAAGACTCTTTCTCAAAAAAAAAAAAAAAAGAAAGAAAAGAAAAAAAAAGTGTAACAGAAAAACAGACATCAGTTGTTTGAATGATAGCCCATTAAAACAGTGCCAGCTTTCTCATAGAATCTGTGGAACTTCCCCCTGTAATTATTACTTTTATTAGTACATTAGTTTGCAAAACATAACAATTCAAGGTGGGGAATTGGTATAAGAAAAAGAGACCAGGGAAAATGAAAGACTAAAGAGCCACATGCATGCTGATGAAGCCCAAGGGCCTAGTTTTAGGACCTCTTAAGCATCCTGGGCCAAAAACACCTGTCTAAACCAGGCGGGGCAGTGCATGCCTGTAAAGAAAAGGAAGAAAAAAAAATGTCACAGTATTTGTGGCTGTGATGCTTGTAATGTATCTAAGTGCCCCCCACACACCCATCATTCCACAGGTCCCTCTGAGCTAGGCAGACTCATTTGTCCTCTTAAGCTTAGGGCTATTTTCCTTAACCAGAGGCCAGTCATGGACCAATTCATGAATGATTACCTGGAAGAAGCCAACCGGGAAATCGAGAGGTACAACCGTGAACTGGAGCAGCAGGAGTACCATGACCTCTTTGAGCAGAAGCCATAGAGGAAGGCGGGCCACGTGCCTGCTGGAGATGAGCAAGAAGACTGTCTAACCCAGCTCTCCCAGAGGCCGCTCTAGGCTCTCCTTGGCCTGTGTGTGCTGGCTTGAATGCATGCTGCCTTCATTCTCTCCACAGCACTGAAGGGCATAACCTGTACTACTAAGTCTGGGGAGGGGGGGAATTGTCAAGAAGGACGACTCAGGGCTGCCCCGTATGTGTACCGGCATTCCAAGCGGGGTCTCTGCTAACAGTGTTTCCCTTGTGCTGTCGAGGCACTATATGTGGGCGGGGAGAAGCATCTAGATTGCGCCGAATGGCTGCAGGACTTGACAAGGAACCCTGGCTGCCCAAATTGCATCCATGCCTGGGCGCCAACTACCCCCAGGCCTTGGGCCTCAGACACTGCCCCAGGAAAGTCCCCATCCCCCCTGGTGCCTGCTGCCCATGCTTAAGTCCTTCCTTTGAAGGACTGAACCTGATGGCCTAGGTCCATGCGAGTGGGTGGCACCCACCCTGTGCAAGTCCAAGCCAGCAACTCAGGCGTGTTTTATAGTGAGGGGGTTTCCCTCTTAGGACTAAACTGAGGGGAAGATACGCTTTTCAGAAGTGTGTAGCTTTTGAGTTAACATCAGCAGTCACTCTGTGATGGGTTCTTGAGCTCTCCTGAGGCATTGCTTGGTGCCTCTAATTTAGGGACAGGAATAGGCCTGCTGTCCAAGCCCCTGGCAGTGCTTTACGTCCCTGTCAAGGGAATATCCTACAACAGGTTAGCCTCGGGTCTCATGTCTTGCCAACTGGTGGGTAGCTGTCTCCAATACATAGCTTTCCAACCTTGCCAGGGAAGAGCTGCTTTTTAGCCACAGATTTCAGGAAACTCATGGCCCCTAAGCATTGTTCCTAATCCTGGATTTGTTTGGCTCTGAGGACCAGGAATTTCATAGAACTCCAATACCCAAGTTAAAATTTCTTCCAATGCTTTTATTTTCAGCTGGACCACAAAGCAGAGGGAAATTAACTTCTGTCCCATGCCTGACCTTCATAGTCAAGAGGAGAAGGTCAGGGGCCCCAGGCACTGATACTTAGGTGATATCTTTCAGGACTTCAGCACCTCAGCTGCCTGGATTGTAAATGTTTTCTGAAGTTGACATGTTTTTTGCATGCCTTAGGAAAAGAAGCACATAGTTGAAACCAGCATAGTGTCCTGTAATGTAGAAGGGTTTTTGAGGAAACCCTTGATGCAGAGGATAGCCAGGATGGAGCACAGAGGCCTGCGTGTAGGCAGAAAAGCAATTATCAAAGGTTTGTCAGTAAAATATGCTTGTGTTAGAATTTTTTAAAGCAAATTTATATTTGAAGCAAAAATTAAGAAAACGGAAAGAAATTTTGCAATCAGAAAGGCTCCTGAAATTTAGGCCCATGTGCCCCATTCCTAGCTGTGGTGACACGGTTCCTGCCCTGGAGCCTGTGTCTGGGAGCTCCTGACTTCTGGCTGGCCAGAGGCAGGGATCCACAAAAAGCTTGCCTCTGCTTCAGAATCAGTAACATAGATCTTAAGTGCAATTGATTAATGAGCAATGAGTTGTTACAGCTTCCTTTAGCTTTCCTGACCTCTTTTTAAAAACTCAAACTTGAGCAGCCTTAGAAAAGAGAAGGGGGAGGGGGGGAATCACAGGCCATTTAGTTCTTTCCAGGGGGTTGCTGGGACGTTTTCAGGTGAAGCTCTAGGTGTGGGAGCCTGGGCAGTCCCTGGCTGCTCTGGCCTGGCAGTCTGGCTGCTGCATGGAGTTTTTAAAGAGGGGTCCAAGCCCGTGCATGACAGCGGGCCTTCCTGCCACGTGGAGATTCACTATGTGGTAATCTTGGTTTATGCCATTATCCAAGAAATGCTCTCTCACCAAGCTGCCCCACTGCTCCCATTCCCTTCCTCATAGAGGGAAAACTGATTACCTCAACTTGAATATGAAACTGTGATTGAAAAAGAAAAGGCAAACGATCAGTATCAAAGCCAAAAAGGCAAAACAGGCTGAGGCCTCGTAGACACTCCCCAGCCTGCTCGGGAGTGTGAAGGGGACACTGGTGAGAGGGCATTCCTGTCACGTGTGCTGTGCCCCAGGTGAAGGGCACAGCTGCAGTGCACTGTGAGCTCTTCGAGGACAAGGGCCGGGAGCACACCTTCTCCCACACTACTTCTCTGGGAACCTGCTGGCCCCTTGGTTCTGGCTATAGAGTTTAATATCCACTTGATTCGTCTGGGTTGGGGAACATAGTCCTAGCTGTCCCCAGAGGAAAGGCCATGACACTGTGTTTTATCTTTTGACATTAAAAGTGGATATCAGGGACTCAGCAAAAACATTGGGGCAGTTCCCAGGGACAGGCGGAAGTCCTCCAGGGGCTTACATGCTTTTGCCGACTTTCCTGTTTGCAGCTTCAGTTTTAAGTCACCAGGGTGAGTGTGATAACGGTGAAGTCACTGAAGTTATGGGTTATTTTGTTTCGATGTGAGATTCTTCTTTATTTATTAGGAAGAGGAGGCAGAAATTGTAGGAAATTATTATCACTCTAGGAAGGGGATACTAGCAAGGAGTCTAGCTGCCCCTGCTGAGCCCTGGGGCACTCTGATCTGAGGCCTGGACACTGACTCTTCAGGTTGCGATCAAAAGTTCCCTCCCGAATTCTTTTAGGATTTTGGAGAGTTTTTGCACAGTAATAAGCTCTGGGTTGCTGTTTGAGCTTCTCAAAAGGGAAAAGTTCTACTCAAAGATTGTAAACTATTAAGTATTTCAGCCATGTTGCTGATTAGTTTGATAGTTGTACCTCAAAAAGTAGGTGAGAAATGGCCTCCTTGCTATCCCAGGTGGTCAAATACTAATGACATAAGAGCTCACTTACGTGCCAAAATTCACTTTTGTACTAGTTTTTTAGTGCTTTAATATTTGTAACTTAAATTTTAAAACTCAAATTTACAAACACTACTGTAACTTCAGTGAAACTGAACTGTGTGGTTGAAGCTTTTTGCCTATTATAGTATTTATTACACTACTTAATTCAGTAAATATATAAAGTAGCTTTCAATTTATTTTTATATTATTTTACACGTTTTTACCTACAGTTGTGTATGTGAATTTACCTTGGTAATTAAGATGTAATGCTAAGGACCAATAAACTCACTGAACAAGCAAGGTATCCCATCATTTCCTGTCCTGTGGACTGTCTCATAGTGACCTTGGTTGCATTGAAAAGGCACACTACTGAGGACTGCAGACCATTCCTTACACTGGCTGGGATGCCACATTGCTTGGGTTTTGTGTGCTTGAGAGGAGCCCTTGGTACTATCACTCCCCTCCCCTCCCATCCTCACCTCTCCAGTGCTCTACTCTTGTTTATTTTGGGAAGCAAGTTTGTTTGTTTGTTTGTTTGTTTTTCTATACTGTGGGGATTGAACCCAAGCATGCTAGGTGCTCACTGCCATGAGCTGTAGACCCAAGCCCTTGCCCTTGTCTTTAGCCACCCTTTCAGGACTACAGTGGGCATCACACCTTTCCAGACTCTTGAGCTCATCCCAACCTGGTGAAAGCTCCACAGGTGGTCCCGCTATAAAAGGCAGTTGAGACATGCACTGGTCCTAATGCAAATGACAGACCCCATTCCGGTCCACAGTAAATCCGAGACCATCCTCACAGCACCCAGACCCTGAGTGGGGGCCATGTCATCTAAGGGGAAGTTTGGCTTAAAAGCCTTGGGAGCTCTAGAGAAAGTAAGCCAAACCAGGTTCAGCTCCCCTAGCATTCTCCACGCATGGTGTGAGCCTCCCTGGGCTCACATCCACCTCCCCAAATGGGTGCAGAAGGGGCCACTGCACGGAAAGGGCTGATGCGGGGGAAGGGAGGGGGGAAGCACCTGCCTCTGACACCCTGTCCACAAAGGCCCTGCTTGGGGTCACACCTACAAGAACTTCACGCAAGGGAAAAGTGCCCCATAGGCATAATAGGGAGATGCACGGGTCTTAAGAGGGTTGGAATGGTGGGGGTTTGTTGGTTGGTTTTTTGATACAGGGTCTCTATAGCCTAGGCTGGTTGTGGGCTCACTTTGTAGCCTAGCTAGCCTTGGACGGGGCAGTCCTCCCGCCTCAGCCTCCCAAGTGCAGGGATTACAGGCATGCAGAAACCATACCCAGCTTTATGTGGTGCTGGGGAATCAAACCAAGGGCCTTAGACTTGCTAGACAAATGCTTTAATTGCCTGGGTTTGGAAGTTCTTTGAAGTTAATTAGTCACACAGAGATCAATTCTTCCAACACCTAGTTAGAACTAGACCTCCCAAAAAAAGGCTTCTCCCCCCACCACCCCACTACCACCACCGCCAACACTGTCTGAATTTTGCTGTTAAATAGGCACCTACTTGGGTTTTTTGCTTGGTTTGACTTTGTTGGTTTTGAGACAGGGCCTTTCTCTGTAGCCCATGCTGGTCCCAGACTCACTGTGGAGCCCAGGCTAGCCTCAGACTCATGACAGTGCCCCTGCCTCAGTCTCCTGACTGTTAGAATTACAGGTTTGTGCTACCACTCCCAATTTTATGTGGTGCTGGGGAATCGAACCCAGGGCCTTGTACGTGTTAGGCAGGTGCTTTAACCTCTGTGTCATTCCTCCAGCACCACCACCACGCCCTTTTGAGACAGGGTCTCGCCAAGCTACTAAATTATCCAGGTTGGGCTTGAATACACAATCCTCCTGCCCATCCTCCCAGAGTACTGGGGTTACAGGTGTGTAGTACCACACCCAACTCTACAGTGGTGGTTTTTAGCCAAAGAAATAAAAATTATATTGAAAATAATCTATCCATTAGAATGGTCTACCATCATCACCTCCACCCTACAAACTGATATAAAGCCATCACTGCTTGGTTCTAAAGTACCTCAGTGCACCCAGGGCAGCAGAGTCCCATGGGAGGCTGTTTGAGAATTTTTTTTTCCCCCTAAGAAATCATGTAGACTGGCAAAGTCTGGCATGAGCTTCTGCTGACATTGATGGAGGTAAGTGGACTGGCCAGAGAGCTAGTTTGTTGTTGTTTGTTTGTTTTGACAGGGTCTCACTCTGTAGCCCAGGCTGGCCCTTGGACTCAGAACAACCCTCCCGCCTCAGCCTCCCTAGTGCTGTGATTACAGGTATGTGCCACTACGCCTGGTTTATGTGGCACCGGGGAACTGAACTTGAGGCCTGACTGCTGTGCCGCTCCTCCAGCCCCCAGGGAGCTGTTTTGAAGGAAGAATTGACAAGACAAAATGACTAAGTAGACAAGAGTTAAGGAATGACCTAGCGGTAACAGTGGAAAAAAACCAAAGTGGAAAAAAACCAACATTTTGAAACAATTCCAAAAATCTTCTGTTTCATTTTCTAAAACTTGAATAAAAATTTGTTTATCCACACATTATTGCTGTTTTTCCCAGGCCTCTGCACCACTAAATTGATCAGCTAGAAAAAAATTGAATGAAGCCAGGCATACTGGCCCAGGCCTTATAATCCCAACGCTCTGGAGGGCTGAGGGAGAAAGATCACAAGGTCAAGGCCAACCTCAGCAGTGTAGCAACTTAGACCTGTCTCAGAATGGAAAAAGGACTTAGGGTATAGCTCAATGCAAGGGCCCCGGGCTCAATCCCTGGTATCAAAAAAAAAAAAAAAGACTGCCAATAAATTTTATGTCGGCCTACTAAAAGACTATAAATCTACAGAAAGAAGCCCAAGTAAAGTGTATTTCTACCTTATCCTGTAATTACTATTGCTTTTCCTGCCCCGGTGAAGTTCACATTGCTTTGTCCTCTTGTAGTTTGACGTTTTCAGGAAATTTTACATCTCTGAAATTTCATGCATGAATGAATGTACAAATAATAAAAAAGGACAACTGGAAAGGGAAAGATGGCTTGATAAGATTATTTTAGATTGAGACTAAAACTTCATGGAATTTTCTACATTAAAGTCCATTTTTTGTTGTTATTCTTTTATTAGGGATTGAATCCAGGACTTTCACACTGAACTTTGTCCCCAGCCCTCTGTATTTTTTTTATCTTGAAACAAGATCTTACTGAGTTGCAGACTGAGCTCAAGCTTGCAGTCTCACTCCGCCTCCCAGGCTGCTGGAAGTACAGGCACGTGCGGCTACACCTAGCCTTAACCTCTTCGGTTTCTTAAATGAAAATGTCCCTGACCAAAGAGGCTAGCAGTCTTACCCTTGGGAGTTAACTGGGCTTCCTACTTGCTCTCCTGCCTCTCCCTCCCTTCCCTCCAACAAGGGTGCCATCAGCCCTAGGTGGAAAAGGAGAGCAGTGGGTGGAGAGGATGGGTACGGAGAGAGAAAGGTGACATGCCAGAGAAAAGGAGTGACACACACACGTGCGCGCGCGCACACACATGGAGGATCACCAGCTAGAAATCCTCCACTGGCAAGTGATGGGGTTTCAGTGGGGTAGGGCCTGGGGTAGATGAAAAGTGGGGAAAGTTTGGGTCTAATCCTGTGACATTTGTCACAAGACCTGCTGGGTAAAAGTAGGTTAGGGTTTGGTCATGTCTGTCCTCCAAGTTTTTTGGCTGAAAAACTGGGCTGTGGAGCCTGAACCCAGGTCAGTGGGCAGAGGGACCCAACACGAGGGCAGGGGGCCAGCCTGGCACCTTCCTGCCCAGTGGTCTGCCAGAGCCCAGCACTAGGTTCTGCCTGAGTATGGACTGTGGAGAGGCTGAAGGCTGTCATCCTAAGGGAAGAAGCCCCTGCTGGCCGTCTGCAGGGCCCTGCTACCTGCTGCTGTGTAAGTGAAGCCAAGGGAAAACCTGTGCGTGCCTGCCAGCTCACTTGCCTCTACTGAGTTGCTGTCATCACTGATATCTCTGTGTCTCTCTGTGGGGTGTGTGTGTGTGTGTGTGTGTGTGTGTGTGTGTTTACTGGGGTTTGAACCCAGGAGCTTTGCTACATCCCCATCTCTATTTTTCTTTTTCTTCAGTCCTGGGGATAGAACCCAAGACCATAGCACTGAGCTATATCCCAGCCTCCATTTTTTATTTTGAGGAAGGGTCTCAGGGCTAGAGAAATAGCTCAGCGGTTAGATTGCTTGCCTAGCAACCTCAAAGCCCTGGTTTCAGTTCCCCAGCACCACATAAATTGGGCATGGTGGCACAGGTTTATAATTCCAGCACTCGGGAGGCTGAGGCTGGAAGATTGCTGTATGTTTGAGGCCAGCCTGGTCTACCTGGTGAATTCAGGACTAGACTGGACTATAGAGTGAGACCTTCAAAAAAAGATTAGAGGCAGGGTCTCACTCATTTGCCCAAGCTGGGCTCAAATTTAGCAGTTCTGTCTCAGCCTCCCAGTGTGCTGGGATTACAGGCCTAGGCCAACAGGCCCAGACTTATTTCTTTTCTTTTCCTTCCTTTCCTTTCTTCTTTTTTTCTTTCTGTCTTTCTTTCTCCTGACAGAACTTGATTGTGTGATCCTCTGACCTCAGCTTTCCAGAGCTCTGGGCTTACAGTCCTGCACCACCACTCCCAGCTTCACTGCTTTCAGAAGTGGCTTAACTAAACAATACAATTTTAACCCTCTGTTACTTTTGCTCAGATAACACCTGTGACATGTGGCTACTAGAGCAATAATCATTTATTTGCTTTTCAGGAACTTAGAAGTAGCCTTGCACATCTCAAACGAGTTGGAGCTATGAGACCTTCATTTGGGTCTGCGGTGTCGGAAAGGTAACTGTTTTACATCAGAGGGCCAAAACTCCACATCATGCTAATACTATCACTTTCTGAACAATGTATCCTGTGAGGATGTATGAAGTTTATGCATATGCAGACCACCCATTCAATTTTTTGTTTTCTTTTGTTTGCTTGAGGCTGTGAGTTGAGTCCAGGGCCTTCACATTGAGCTGAATCCCCAGGTCATTTTTTATTTTTCATTTTGGGACAGGGTCTCACTAAGTTGACCCAAGCTCATCTCAAACTTGTAATCATCCTGCCTCAGTCTCCCAGAGTGCTGGGATTATAGACCTGCACCCCTTGGCCCATCTTTCCTCCATATTCCTCTAATGTCTTCCTCACCACTTAGACAACTTGCTGCTTTAGCCCATAAATATCCCTAAACTCTGTCTCCTGGGAGGAGGACTGACTTGTTCTCCTACGCTCATGTACTGGCTGTCATGTATATAAATTTTGTTCCAGAACTTGTTCTTTTAGTGATTGGCATACTGTACCACAGGTAAAACAGTCCTAGCTTGGTGACGGATCTTTCAGGGTGGAGCATGTGTGACAGCTAAGAAAGGGCTTCATGCTCTTACTTGGGCACCAATGAGACGTCCTTACACCCACGTGTGGGACCTGGAGCTGCTCCCAGGACAGAATGGAGGTCAGCAGAAACCATGTGGTCTCCTATGTCCCCTTCAGCATTGGTTGTATGTCCACAAGACTCGCATGAAGAATCTGTTACTCCGTCAGACCAAAACCAAAAAAACTGAAGGGAAGGGGAAAGGCATTTGGGGAGAATACAGTCCGAACAAATTTGACATGCACAGGAGATTGGCATAGCTGGGGCCACATGTCCCCTGAGACAACCAGGGAGTAGCAAGGAGTTGGCTCAGCGTGCGGCGTAAGCCCAGCCCACAGACCTGACCCGTATCTTGGCATGCAGCGCCTGCACATAATGCAGAGATCATGTTAGAGATGAGGTCTTAGTCACTTGCTTGTTGCTAGGACACAGTACACGACACCCACAGCCTAAAGGAGGAAAAGTTTATTTTAGTTCACAATTCAGAAAGTCTCAAGCCATTTCTGGGTGGCTGGCCATGGCAGGAGGGCATGGTGGAAAGCCTAGGTGGAGAAAAGCTGTTGATCCCGTGGCAGCCAAGAAACGGGTGGGCAAGGAGGTGGGAGCAGAGATAGATCTCTCCAGGCCACACCCTTAGTAATGGGCCCCTCCTGACAAGTCCCTTGTCCCTTAAAAGAAATGATAATGGTTTTTTTTTTTTTTTTTTGAGACAGGGTCTCGCTCTGTGATCCAGGCTGGTCCTGAATTCACTTCAGAGCCCAGGCTGGCCTTGGACTCACGGCAATCCTCCTGTCTCAGCCTCCCGAGTGCTGGGATTACAGGCATGCGCTGCCACGCCCAGCTTATGTGGTGCTGGGGAATCGAACTCGGGTACTTAGCGCTTGGCTTAGCGCTTGCTCAAGCACTTTAACCGCTGAGCCATTCCTCCAGCCCCCCTTAACAGAAATGAAATGCGTAGATGGACCCCATTGATCCAGCTAGCTCCCATAATCCAGTCACCTTTTGGAGGACATCCCAGATCCAAAGCACACAGATGACAAGCGCTCGTGCAGAGTGCAGAGGAACAGCGTGGGAACAGCTTGCCGAGGGCAGCCAAGATGGGACGGACAGTAGGAGGAATGAAAGGACCCAGTGATGTCTGGGAAGGAGAGAAGGGAGGCAGGAGGAACTGAGTGTGCACCTGGGGCACCGCCACCAGCAGGCATGGCTGGAAAGCCTGGAAAGAAGTGGGGTGGAAGAGGGAGAGGAGGTCACCCAGGAGTGGCACTGGCTCCCAGTGCCTGTGGGAACTAGCCAGGGAGATAGAAGTCTGCACTCAGATTACTGCATATGTCTTGGGCATCTGCTCCACTAGGTGCCGCACTGTGGAAGGAAAGTCGCTTTCAGGGAACTCATGTCTTGCCAGGGGCCAGGACTCAAGAAGTACGTAAGAAGAGTTTGGGGACATGAGGGTCTGTGAAGGAAGGATAGCAGCAAACTACTTTGGAGGGTGCAACCAGGGACGGTCCTTGGCAAGAGAAGTGTGAGATGCTCCGTGGAAGGAGATGGGTCTCAGGTGGACCAGCTGGAGCTACACGTGAGCAGATTACAGCACTGGGGCTTTGGTTCTTAATTTATTTATTTTTGGTACTTGGGCCCCATACATACTAGGATAAAGTGTTCTACCACTGAGCTACATCCCCAACACTTTTTATTTTTTTGATATCTTTATTTATTTTTAACTTATTGCATTACTAGGGATTGAACCCACGGCCTTCACATTGAGCTATAGCCCACAGTTTGTTCCTCCTCCTCTTTCCCTTGAGAAGAGTCTTGCTCTGTAGTCCAGGTTGGTCCTGGATGCACTATGTTGCCCAGGCTAGTCTTGAAATCAAGGCAATCCTCCTGCCTCATCATTCTAGCTTATTTAGTACCGGGGAATTGAACCCAGGGCCTCAAACTTATTAGGCAAGCTCTTTAACTGCTGAGCTACGCCCCTAGTCCCTGAGAAAAGTACTTAAGTTGCTGACTCATCCAAGCTGTGCTTAAATTTGGGATCTCCTTATCTCTCTGAAGTAGCTGGGACTGTGAGCTCCGTTTGGATGAGATCAGGTATGTTCAGATGGTATGGCCATATGGTGTGGCATATGCTGTGGCTGGCTGTATGCTGTGGCCGTATGGTATGGCCCAAGACTTAAGCTCTATTTGGAAAGGTAACACACTTTTTTGGGGGGGAGGAGGGCGGGGGTGAGTACAGAGTCTTACTTTGTAGTTCAGGCTGGTCCTGAACTCTCTGTATAGCCCGATTGGCCTCAATTTACAACAGTCCTCCCTCAGCCACCCAAGTGCTGGGATAACAGGTGTGTACCACACTTGGCTTATGTGGTGCTGGGGAATCGAACCCAGGGTTTTGTGCTTGCTCGGCAAGTGCTTTAACAACACTGAGCTATGCTCCCAGCCCACAACAGTACCTGCTTGTGGATGTTTTGAAGGTAACAAGCTCTCATATTTGTTTGTGGTCTTGACATGGAAGGGGGTGCACTTCTCGTGGCAGAAGCTGGATGGAGGGCAGATTCAGGAGCCCCATCTTGGGTGTGGCTCATTAGCTGTCTGGATTATGCATGGAGTGTGGAGTATGTGGGCTGTGGCATGAGGAGGCCATGAGCTCAATGGCAAGATGGGAGAAATGTGACAGCGTGGCTGGTAGCCAGCCACGGGGAAGGGGATGTGGGGCAGGCAGAGCAGAAACAGCTGCTGGGTGGGTGGATGGCACTGTGGGCTGCTGCACCGGGCGAGAAAGCCAGCACAGGGCCTGGGAGAGCAGTTTCCACGGAGTGGTGGAGACGGCAAAGTGGAATCTGCCTGTGAAACAGCTGTGGAGAAGGCTGTTTCTCCGGAGACATTGTCCCAAACGTGCAGCTGAGGAACGAGCCAGTCCCTTCAGGGGAGGAGTCTCGCCAGGTCACTGAATTGTCCAAGTTAGGGGCGACTTGTGATGCTCCTACCTCAAGCCACCACAGTGCAGGGATTCCAGGTATGTGCCACCACTCCCGGCTGAGGGTGGATGTCCTCTGGCTAAGGAAGAGGCTGTGGTAAGGGCAAGGGAGCTGCCCATTCCAACTTGGGGGCAAGGACCAGGTGCTTGGGAGCCGCTAGGAGGCAGATGCAAAGCTGAGGCATTCCCAGGTTGCCTTTCAGGGGACAGCGTGGACGCAGCAGGGCCAGGGATTCTGCGTGGCCGGAGTTCTAGCTGGAATAGGTCTGGAGGAAGTCCCCAGGCCAGGTAGAGGAGCAGGCAGGAGGATTCCATGTCTCCTTCCAGGACCAAAAAGCACGTGGCTATTCTGCGCCAGTCGTCCAAGTCCCCCTGGAGCAGGGCACGGAGTAGGCATCTCTGCCAAGGACTCCTGGAGTAGCCGTGGGAGGGCAGAGGGGTTCAGGGATGTCCTAACCCCCAGGCTACCCATCACCAAGAGGGCAGGGCACTCCTCAGCTTTACTGCTAATACTCTGGTCTGGCTGGAGGCAAACCTGGGCAGCCTCTTAGCGCAGTGTACCAAGAGCCTAGCAGACAAGGGTCGCCTCAGGCTTCCCCGAAGGGCTTTATGATGGCGGGGCGAGAGGGTGTGGTAAGGGGGGACGGGACCGGATAGTGGCAGAGGTCTCTGTGAGGGAGTCTCTGGGGGATTAGCACTTCGCTGGGCGTGTGTTCCTGGGTCAGTCTGTGAAACAGGAGCTGTACAATCACTTACTGGGAAGCCACTGACCGTCAGGCCCGGAGCCCCGACGGGACTCGCCAGGCCCCGGCGCAGCGCGTGCCCGCCTTCCTACACGGGCATGCGCTCACACTGAGCCGGCCCCGGCGCGTCCAGGAGGGCGGAGGGGCGGCGGGGCCATTTTGGGAAGGAGAGAAGTCGAGATTGGCGCGACGAGCAAAACCGACGTGGGACCGAGTGTGCAGCCCGCGCAGGCGGAATCCCGGGAACGCACGCCGGTCCGTCTAGTTAGTCTGGGCACGCTTCCTGCAGGAGAGGTGAATTTACGGCCGAACCAACGCGATGAATGGAGGAGGCGGGGCAGCCGAGGGGCGCGGCACTACGGCGAGGGCCGGGGAGTGGCGGGGAGCGACAATCCATTTAAAGCACACACCTTGGACACCCTCCGCGGACCTGTGCAGTCGCGCAGCTCCGCGGTCTGCAGGCGCCTGGAGCTGCTGCCGGGAAACTTCCCATCCCCGCTCACGTCTTAGCCCGAGACGCTTGAGCGGACGCGCGGTGGCTCAAAGGAGACGACTCTACGCGCTCTGTCTGCCTCGGGCTCCCGAGAGCCTCCCTCTCGTGGGTGAGGGCACGAGTCCCTTGACGGTACAGTCTCCCGCGCTTGGGCGGGCGTTGGAGCGGCATTAGGACCCAGGCGAGGATCGGGGGTTGTCGCCGGCTCCCGCCTACTGCCCGCCCGGGACGCCCACTTTAGGATCCCGTAGCGCCGGACCGGAGAGAAGCGCGGGCGCGGGTGTGCACTGCCGTCCAGCGGCCGATCGATTGCCCGGGGTATGACCACGGCCGCCAGGCGCGCGTTCCAGCTCCAGCCTTGCGGTGGGTGCCGGAGCCCCGCGGCGAGGCGGGGAGCGGCGGGAGGTCCTCCGGGCTCGGGGGCCGTCGGGGCGCAGGATGGACCCCGTGCCGTCGGCCTGCGTGCGTCCCGGGCCGGGCGCGGGCGGCGGCGGGGGGAGCGCTGGCCGGGGCAGGAGTCGGGGTGCCGGGTCGTGCTCAGCCGGGGCCGGGTCGGGGCCGGGTCGGGGCCGGGTCGGGGCGGCCCCGGGACGGGCGCGCGGGCGCTGTGCGCTGGGTGGAACGTTCCGCTCCCGCCGCCTGGAAATCCTTAACGACAATGTTTGGACTAACGATGGCGACAGTGGAGGCGTAGGGACCCAGAAGTAGGCGGGGGCCCCGTGGGTCCCCGGAGCGAAGGCCCTACAGCCTTGGGACGGCTGCGGGTGTGACTGGCGAGTGCGTGTGCGCGGTGACGCCGAGCTACGTCCCGAACCCTTCGTATTTCTTACTTTGAGACAGAGTCTGGCCAAGTGGTTACATTCCCCTGGCGGGGCTTGAATTTGCGATCCTCGGCCTCGGCGCTCCTCCCCGAGGGCTGAGATTACCACGCCCGGCTGGAAAGTCTCATTTTACGTCCCAAGGAACCTTCGCGCCCCCGGCGCTCCTCTGTTCCAAGGGTCGGCGCGGGGAGCGGGAGCGGGGAGCGGGAGCGGAGGGCATCCGGGACCGGCCGCTCTGCTGTTCACCTGTGCGTGGAGCGCGGGGCGCGAGGAGGACGTGCCGGCTTCCTGGCCTTTCGTGCCTCTGCCCATCCTGCGGCCCGGGCGTCCCCTGGGTGCCCGCGCCCCTCCGGCGGGTTGCAGGTCACGCGCACAGCCGATTCCTAAGCCCGAACCCCACCCCGGGTCTGCAGCGTGGCGGCGCACGCCGCCCCTGGAGCTTCCTTCCTCTCCCGGCGCCGCGCACACCGCCGCGAGCATCCGGGGTCCCGCGCGGGAAGCGTGCGTGGCCCCCGTACCCCAGGTGCCCCCCGCCCCGCGTGCAGCCTCCCCCTTTCCCTTCTGGACCTACCACTTCGCTTTCCAGGCAGCCCAGGGCGGCGGCGGTGCCCCAGAGCGCGGGGGGGGGGGGGGGGCGGGAAGGGGTACTGCGCATGCTTTCGCGGACCCCGGCACCCGTCGGAGGGACTGAAGCGATGGGCAGAAAAGGGCGCCCAAGGCTGGGCCGGAGCTCGGAGCTCGGGACAGAGGCCGGTCCCAGTCCCCTCCCTCCCGCTGCGTCGGCCCCAGCGGAATCCTGTTAGCAGAACCTACATGTGAAAACTTGGTAGTGGTAATAATTCTAGGGAAAACATGCTGAGAAAGCCTGGCCCCTCCCCTCTGTGCACCTGGGCAGCGTCCCGCAGATGTGCCAAGGGGGTCCTTCCTGAGTCCAGCCCGGCCTCTCCTGACCCTTGCTCCGCGGCCCTGCACCTTCAGTACGGGAAGGCCAAGCTGCATCCTCAGTCCGCTTGTCTTTTGTGTGTGTGTCTTTTCTGGTCTTTCTTTCCTCCCTTCCTTGCTTCCTTCCCTGTGCCGGATATTGAATCCAGGGCCTCCACACTGAGCTACTACGTCTCTGCCCTTTCTTTAATTTTTATTTTGGGACATAGTCTCACTAACTTTCTGAGTTACCTGGGCTGGAACTTTTGGTTCTCCTACCTCAGCCTCCCAGACTGCTGGGATGACAGGCCTGTGCCACTACGCTCAGCCTCTGGTTTCTCTGGTCCCTGTCCCCTTCTCCCCGGCTGGTCTGGGGTGGATTCTTGGGAAGGGTTAAAGGATCAGCAGGGTTAGTGTAGTGTGGGTTGCACGGGAATGGAGGAGGTTATCCAGGGCTGGCCCCCAAGGGGCTAGTGACAATTCTTTGTCTCCGCTTACAGAAAACTCCTCCTCTTCAGCCATGTCAAAGAATGGATACACTGAGGATTCTAGTGAGTACTTCTCAGGTGTGTACATAAAACATTGTTGGCCAGAAGTCCTTAGGCCCATGCCGTTGGTTGCCTGTCTGTGAGCTGGCACTGGTGCTGGAATGCCTGTGGACCCCCCACCTAGGGACAGCTCACAAGGCTAGCCATGTCAGGTCCTGGGGTCTGTGTGGCCCTGAGAGGGTTAGCCGGTCCTTCTGGCTGTGTGCCACCTGGCATTCGGCTCCATAGTTTACTACCACAGTGTTCCTGGGTATCTGGCTGGCCCTGGGCCACGAGTTGGGTGGCTCTTATCCCTGTAGCCTCAGCCCCGTCCAGTCCTGGAGGAGGGGCTGCAGTCGTCCTGTAAGGAAATGTAAACTCCTTGGGCATCTGTTGTCCCGGCTTTGCGCCATTCTAGCTGCCCTGCCGATGTATCCGGCTCCATAGTGCCTTTCCAGTCCCAGCCCTGTGAGCTGGCCTGGCCGTCAGAAGGTTGTTGGTGGACAGTGCTTAGACATAGTGGTGATATGCTCCAACTCAGAGACCTTAAGGCACGGGGTTGTGTGCCAGGATGCTCGTAGGCAGGTTAGAGATATGACTGTGCTATAGGCTGGGGGCACAGACATGGCATGCAAGGTAAAATCCCCTGTAAGGACCTAGGGGCATCAGCTGGACAGATCGTTACCTAAGAGCGTCTGGGAGCAGAGGCTAAGAAAAAAAAGGTAGAATCCAGGGTAAGGAGAGAAGATGGCGCCAGGCAGAGGGGAGAATAGCGGATGTTGGGGGAGGAGGGGTCAGGAGAACCAGGAGGTTTCAAACAAGGTAGGCCTGAAATTGAGGAGAAAGAGTTTGTCATGAGCTTGATGACAAAAGCAAGGACTTTTTTTTTTTTTTGAGACTGGGTCTTGCTCTATAGTCCATGCTGATCCTGGACTTAATATATAATCCAGATTGGCCTCAAACTCACAGCAGGCCTCCTGCCCCAGCCTCTCAAACACTGGGATTACAGGCATGTGCCACCACCCCAGCTAGCTTTTGTGTGGTGCTGGGGAATTGAACCCGGGGTCTTACTCATACTAAACTAGTCCTTTAACCACTGAGCTATACGCCAGCCTGTGGATGTTTTTTGACCTAATGGTTCTCAGGACTCTGGTACAACGCAGGCCTGGGGCTAGGGGTCACCACCCTGAGCTCAGCAACAGCCTGGGTTGTACAGAGGAAACCGGAGAGCAGGAGTGGAAGTGAGTCAGGGTGAGTCACAGCCTGGCAGGTGTAGGCATGCTGCTGACCTTGTCCCTGTCCCTTCGCAAGTCTGTGTCAGCCACTACTGGGGTCTGCACCACTCCTTTCCCAGAAGTACCCACAGTTGGAGACTATAGGATGGGACTGTTAGATGCCAGCTTGTCCAAGAGAGAGGCAGGGCCCTAGGAAGGAGGGTTACAAGTGAGCTGTCAAGACAGTCTGGGAGGCAGAGAAGGCACTGGCTCAGAGGACAGGAGTTGGCATGCCTGGGCAGTGGCTGGTTGACCATAGTGAAGGGTTTAGGTGAGGAACAGGACTGGCCCTGAGGAGATCGGGGTCAGGACAGGGGTAGTGGCTGACTCAGGCTGACCCTTAGGCTTTATAGGGCCCCAGCGAGGCACAGAGAAGACGGGAAATTCTGCATGTTATCAGTAAGTCTTCCTATAGGAAGAGACTGGGGTCACAGGGAGAGGCAGTTGCAGTAACCGAGAGCCAGCAGGCTCTGCCTTGGGCGCCCCTACACCTTGTGAAGGGGTGTGACAGGCAGGCTGAGAGGGAGCTCCTGCAGAGACCCTTCTCCTGGCTCTAATTCTCTCTCACCTGCTTTGTGGCCTGTGTGGCACCCGAACTGAGTCTCTGCGCCTTAATGTTTGGCCCTATGTGTCCAGCCTGGGAGGAGGAGCTCCAGGCTCTGTGTCAACAAGGCCAGGGTGAGGGGACGAAGGGTCCCCATACTGCAGCTGCTCTGCCTGCTCTTGGGTCTCCTGGAGGCCACAGGCTAGGCAGTCTTTCTTTTTTTTTCCAACCCTGGGGAATGAACCTAAGGAGTACTGAGCTGTATCTCCAGTTCTTTTAATTTTGAGAAAGGGCTTATACTGAGTTGCCCAGGCAGAACTCAAATTTGCGACCCTCCTGCCTCATCCACCTGAACAGATAGGATATAAGCAGGTGCCCCCACACTAGGCCTGGGTAGTCTTTCTTTTTGAAACGGGGTTGGTCTCTGTACTGTAGGCTGGTCCTAAACTCACTAGGTAGCCCAGGCTGGCCTCAAATTCAAGGCAGTCCTCCTGCCTCTGCCTCCTGAGTGCTGAGATCATAGGTGTGCACCACCACACCAAGCTGTAGGCAGCCTTATCTGCAATATTGCAGCCTGTGGAAGGCCCAGTTTGCGGAGTGACATACAGTTCTCAAGCTGAAGGGTCAGAACAGTGCACAGACCTGGTGCCAGCAGCTGAAGAATATTGGGGAAAGCCACAGGGCAAGAGCTTCCTCAGTGTGCAGCGTCCACACCCTGAGAGGCGCCCAGTAGGACTACCGATGCTGTCTTTCTGGCTTGCAGCTCCCTTTCCAGCCTGGGGGAGCCTCTTACCAGTCCCCTAATGTGCCAGGGGACAGTCCAGGGTCATGTGGTGCCTAGCACTGACCACTGGGCCCTCTGGGGTCTCTCTTGGTGACAGCTGCATCCCAGGGCTACTTCAAGAGCGAGGTGGATGATGTGTCAGAGGTCCGGGAGGAGAGTCTGGGGGAGGAGGCCTTTGACACGGTCAACTCCTCCATCGTGTCTGGTGAGAGTATCCGGTTTTTTGTCAACGTCAACCTCGAGGTGCAGCCCTCCATGTCCGGTAAGGGGGTTGCAGTGAGGAGGCCTGGGCGGGTCGGGACCTTCCACACAGTGGGACCCGGACAGTGGGAGTGACATGGCCTTCTCTCTAGAAGGTGAGGTGCCGTCCTGTGCCTGCGTGCTCCTGCACACCTCCCGCAAGGTGAGGGCCTTGGGGTGGTGGGAGGTGACCCCCAGTAATCTCTTATGTTTAGGGGTTCCTCAACAGGGACCTTATAATATCTGATGGCCAGGCCTTCGTTCCTGCAATGGGGTCTTAGTCCCAGTGGGCAGGGGCAGCCAGAGGCCACCATGAAGAGAGGCCCAGAGAGGGACCGCAGTCCCGTTGCTGGACCTGTGTGGTTCTGTGTCCGGGGTTTCCACAGTACCTGAAGTTAAAGAACTTTGAGGAGGAGATTCGTGCACACCGGGACCTAGACGGCTTCCTGGCGCAGGCCAGCATCATCCTAAATGAGACGGCCACCTCCCTGGATGATGTGCTGCGAGCCATGCTAAGCCGCTTTGCCCGTGACCCCAACCACGCCGAGCCTAATTGCAACCTGGACCTGGTCATGGCCAAGCTCTTCACAGACGCCGGAGCCCCCATGGAGAGTAAAGGTAGGGTCCATGCCCGGCCCTGATGGAGGTGATAGGGGGTCAAAGGAACAGCTGACCTTTCTCCTCCCTTCACTCTGTTCTCAGTCCACCTGCTGTCGGATACCATCCAAGGGGTCACTGCCACAGTCACAGGGGTGCAATACCAACAGTCCTGGCTCTGCATCATGTGAGTTGCCAGGCAATGGCCACCCGACTCCCCACCCCACCCTACCCCCACCGCACACCCCTCCCTATCCTCACCCCTCTTCCCTCCCTCCCTCACCCCCATCCTGCTGAGCTAGGTGTCTCTCTTTTCTACAGAGGCTGCCCCCCATGAGCAGCGCAGCTCTGGTGGCACATCCGATTGGGGAGGAGAGGGCCCAAGGTCTCCATCCCATTGGTCTTTTTTTCTCCCTAGCAGGAGTCACCACGGGTCAAAATCTGGGTTTTGGGGACTGGGGGCATAGAGTGCCTGCTTAGCACGTACAAGCCTCTAACCACATACTAGATGGATGTGGTGGTGCACATCTGTAATCCCAGCATTTGGGAGGCCGAGGCAGGAGCACTGCCGTGAGTTCGAGGCAACTTGGGCTAGATAGTAGGCTCAGGACCAGCCTGGACTACACAGCAAGAGCCTGTCTCAAAAAAAAAAAAAAAATTACAGGTTGGGGTGGGGGGAGCCCCAGCTCCCGAGGATAGCAATTGTGTCCTGTGTGCCTTCTGGTCCCTGCCAGCTGTACCATGAAGGCCCTGCAGAAGCGGCATGTGTGCATCAGCCGCCTGGTGCGCCCACAGAACTGGGGGGAGAACTCCTGTGAGGTCCGCTTCGTCATCCTGGTCCTGTCCCCACCCAAGATGGTGAGTGAAGGTCTTGGGGGTGACCCCAATTCCTGGGGCGGGAGGTCGCAGGCCACACCCTGTCCTCTGGAGCATCTCTGAAGGCCTGCTCTTCCCCCTTCTCCGTCCTCTCTGCCGATGGTTTATCAGAAACATCCTCACTCAGTCCCATGTATCTCTGAGGTTGCCTAAAATGTCTTTGCTTCCCAACTGAGAAACTTGCTCTTTACAGTACTGTGATTCATTCCACAGGGACTTTTTAGACCTGCTGTCCCTTCTCCTGACCCCTCTCCTAGCTGACTGACTTTATGACTTGCTGACCAAAGATCCCTACTCTTTCTTGGGCTATACACCAAGGTCAGGGTACGCAGTTTTTATTAGGGTGGAGACTGGTACAGTTTGGGAATTCTCCCAGTTAAGGAAAAGGATTTTAACATTCTAGATAAAAATTATGGGGCCCTTCCATAGACTTTAGAAGGGCATTAAGCTCTCATTAGGTGCTTCTCTTTTGTTTTTCTGCACAGTAATGGGGACAGACCCCAGGACCTTGTGCCTGGTAGACACTTTACCCCTGAGCCACTCCCCAGCCCTCTGTTAGTTTTTTTTGTTTTGTTTTGTTTTGGTTCTTCTTATGGTACTGAGGACTGAACCCAGGGCCTATGCGTCGAACTACAACCTCATGCTTTTACTTTTTATTTTGAGTCTGGGTCTTACTAAGTTGCTAAATTGCCCAGGCTGGGCTTAAACCTGTGATCCTCCTGCCTCAGCCTCCCAGAGTGCTGACTGGGATTACTGCCACCACATCCAACTTTCCTTAGCTTGTTTTTCTTTTCGTTTTTTCTTTTCTTTTCTTTTCTTTTCTTTTCTTTTCTTTTCTTTTCTTTTTTTGAGACAGGTTCTTGTTCTGCAGCCCAGGCTGGTCCTGACCTCACTATGGAGCCCAGGCTGGCCTTGGACTTATGACAATCCTCCTCCTTCAGCCTCCCAAGTGGAGTGCTGGGATTACAGGCATGCGCCACCATGCCTGGCTTATGTGGTACCTGGGAATCAAACTTGGGGGCTTAGCGCTTGATTTAGCGCTTGCTGGGCGAGTACTTGAACTGCTGAGCTATTTGTTCCTTAGCATCTTGATGATTCTTTCCCTGCCTCTGGTGCAGGTTCCCTTTTCTGGCTTTCTGTAGGCAAAATGAGTTTGAGGGGAGTGTCCTGCTTGGGGTTTATAGACATGCTGCCAAGAATGTGACAGTGTGGGGAGAGAAGGACAGCTTGTGGCTAGAGAAGTGTCGGCTGGCAGGGTGGCTAGAAGTGGAAGCCAGGTGCCAAGACCAGTACCTTGGGATGGGTCAGCCAGCCACGACGGCCTGTCCAAGGGTATAGAATGCACAGGGCCCTGGGAATCACCAACGGGCAAATGCTGCCCCTGAGGACCTGGGTGGAAGGTGAGCTGGTCTCCATGGGAGAGGCTGGGCATGGGGCTCATCGCTCATGGACAGGGCTAACCTTGGTCACCAGGCAAAACAGGAAAGGCCTGACGGGGCTGGGACCACCTTTGAAAGTCAAATAAACCAGCAAATGATGCAAATACCACAGGACAGATGTGGCTGGCTTTTTTTTTTTTTTTTTTTTTTGTGGTACTGAAAATTGACCCCAGGGCTCTTATACTGAGCTGACCTACATCCCCAGTCCATTTTTAGTTTTGATTTTAAGATAGGGCCTCCCTAAGTCATAAGTTGTACAGGCTGGACTCAAACTTGCAGTGTCCCACCTCAGCTTCCCAGAGTGCCGGGGTTACAGGCCTGCTCCACTGGACCTGGCTTGTTCTGTTGTATTATGGTTTCATACCTGTGATCCCACAAGTTTTTGTTTTGTTTTGTGGGTTTTCTTTGAGAGGGACAGGCAGGGATAGGGATCAAACCCAGGGCCTCACACGTGCCGGGCAAGTGCTTTACCACCCAGATCCATCTACAGCTCTATCACACAGACTTTTGTTGCTTAAGACAAGACTAGTGTGTGACACTGAGCCCCCAGTTGTACAGACCTGTAATCCCAGCAATGGGAGGAGGCAGAAGCAGGCGGCTCGCAAGTTTGAGCCCAGCTAGGCAGTTTAGTGATTTAGCAAGATCCTGTCTCCCAAAAATTTTTTTTTCAGAAAAGGACTAGGATATAGCTCATTGCAAAGCCCCTGAGTTCAACTCCCTGGTACTACAAAAATAAAAACAAAATACAAATTTCAAAAAAGGGGCTGGGGATGTAGCTCATTAAGAAGTTCTGGCATGGCGGGTGTGGGCTGGAGAAATAGCACAGTGGTTAGAGAGCTTGCATAGTGAGCACAATACCCTGAGTTCAGTTCCCCAGCACCACATAAGCCAGGCGTGGTGGCGCACACTGGTAAACCCAGCACTTGAGGGTTGAGGCAGGAGGATTGCCATGAGTTTGAGGTCAGCCCAGGCTGCATAGTGAGTTCAGGACTGTAGAGAGACCTTGTCTAAAAAAAAAAAAAAGACTACTATCTGAGTTTGTAAGAAAAATATGAGCTCACTGGTCATTCTGGTGATCTGCTGACATGATGACAATGGTGATGAGTGTACACACTAATGCCTGAACGTTAGGAAACAAAGCCTGCTGCCAATTCACAGGGAGAGTGCCTGCCATGTGCTTGGCAGCACCTGTGCTTGGAATGGCAGGGTTCTCTGCTCTTCAAGGGCTGCTGACGCAACTCTACCATCCTCCACCCCCAGAAAAGCACCAAGACTGCAATGGAGGTGGCCCGTACATTTGCCACCATGTTCTCAGACATCACCTTCCGCCAGACGCTCCTGCAGACACGCACGGAGGAAGAGTTCAAGGATGCACTGATGCGTCAGAGACAGCTGCTCAGCGTGGTGCCGCTGGGGGCCTACGGATACCACCGCAGAAGCTCCTCTCCTACCTACAGACAATCTCAGGTGCGAGGTAGAGGTGGGCGTGGGCAGGAGGGGCCCGGGCTGCGCACAGCTCGTGAGTCCTGTCTTTTCTTCCAGCCCCCCAAATGCCGGGACTTTTTCCCTTTTGGGAAGGGCATCTGGGAGGACATGCTGCGCAGGTTCCCCATGTACCCACTGGACTTCACTGATGGTACGTGGCCCAGGGGCTCAGGCAGAGCTCCACCGTTCAGGCCTCAGGACCACACACGCCCTGCGTGTCCTGCTTCCCCAGCAAGCCCTCTTGTCTTTTCCCCTCCTCCTTTCCTAGGCATTATTGGGAAAAACAAGACTGTGGGCAAATACATCACCACCACCTTATTCCTCTACTTTGCTTGCCTCCTGCCCACGATTGCCTTCGGGTCCCTGAATGATGAGAACACGAACGGCGCCATTGGTGAGGGGTTGGGGCCGCAGGGGCTGTGCCGGGAGGGCTGGGCAGCGGGCCCCACCTGACCTCCCATTGCCGCAGATGTGCAGAAGACCATTGCTGGGCAGAGCATTGGAGGCCTTCTGTACGCCATCTTCTCCGGGCAGCCCCTGGTCATACTGCTGACGACCGCGCCTCTGGCCATCTACATCCACGGTGACGTGGGGCTGGAGGCGGGAGATGGGGCTTGAGGCCCCGGGTCCCAGGTAGAACCTGACCACCTGTCCCGCCCCGCTGCCTGCAGTGATCTGTGACATCTGTGTCGACTACAATCTGGACTTCCACTCCTTCTACGCGTGGACAGGACTATGGAATAGTTTCTTCCTTGCGCTTTATTCCTTCTTCAACCTCAGCCTGGTCATGAGGCTCTTTAAGAGGTGACTGGTCCTTTCTGAGCCATGAGGATCCTTGCATGGTGGGATCTGGGTTAGCTGCATGCAAGCCTCTGAGGCCTTGGGATCCTGGGGGATGGGGTGCCCCCAAGGGGTTGGGACCATCTCCCTAGGCGAGGCCTGGGGCCCTGGTCCTCTTTGTACGTGTGTCAGGGGAACCGTGCTCACCCACCTCTTATGAGGTGAGTCACCTTCTGGCAGGTCAACGGAGGAGATTATCGCCCTGTTCATTTCTATCACGTTTGTGCTGGATGCTGTCAAGGGCATGGTCAAAAGTGAGTGCAGAGCCGTGTGCTGAGGAGGGGCTGAGCTGGGATGGGACCCTGAGCTGTGGCCTGATGGGGCAGATGAGAAGGGGTCAAGCTGAAGTTGCTCCTACCCACACTCAAGGGTGCTGTGGGAGCCATGGCTGGCAGATAGCAGTAACCGCATGTGCTGGAGAATAAAAGGGCTGTCCCAGGAAAGGTCATAGGTGAGGGGAGAGGCCCTGGGCCAGATGGGACTGGATGTCAGAAATAAAACAGAGAAGATACAGGACTTTGGGGAGAGTGGATGGGTGGGTAGGTCGCTGGGGTCCTGGCAGACAGACGAGGCCAGAGTCCCCCAACTCCTTTCTCCTCTCAGAAGCCCTCTCTCACTTCAGGGCCCCTCCCTTCCCCTTCCTTCCCCTACCCCACATCCAGATGAAGTGGGGTCCATCCTCCCAGTGCCCAGAAGGCTGAGGCCTGTTGTTCTGCTCCACAGTCTTCTGGAAGTACTACTATAGTCATGATTACTACCACCACACAAAAAGGTCTTCACCGTTGGTGAACCTGTTTGGCATCGGCACCAGCCTCAACAGCAGCCTTCACAGCGCCCTCAACACCAGCCTCCTGGCCAGTACCACAAAGCCAGTCACCTCTAGCATCCCTGACGCTGTGCATGCTGGGCAGGCGACCGCAGTGCTCAGCCTCCTCATCATGCTAGGCACACTCTGGCTGGGCTACACTCTCTACCAGTTCAAGAAGAGGTGAGCAGTGCCCTAGGGTATGAGGAAGGGCCACACAGCCCTTGGGCCACACTGACCCATCTCCCTGTACCCAGCCCCTACCTGCACCCGTATGTGCGTGAGATCCTGTCCGACTGTGCCCTGCCCATCGCGGTGCTCACCTTCTCCCTCATCAGCTCCTACGGCTTCCAGGAAATTGAGAGTGAGTTGGGACCTGAGAGTAAGCGATGGGTGCATGAGCCTGCTCCCAGGGAGCTGCATGCCAAGCAAGAGCCTGTCCCCTGCTGCAGTGAGCAAGTTCCGCTACAACCCCAGTGAGAACCTGTTCAAGATGGCGCAGATCCACTCACTGTCTTTGGCGGCCATCGGCAGTGCCATGGTCCTTGGCTTCCTGCTCTCCCTGCTGTTCTTCATTGAGCAGAACCTGGTGGCTGCCTTGGTCAATGCACCAGAGAACAGGTATGGAGGGCAGGGGGAGGCGGGGTGAGTGGATGCCCAGCCCTCCGAGGGCCAACAGGGCATGTCCGCGTGTGCCACCTGCCACAGGCTGGTGAAGGGCACTGCCTACCACTGGGACCTCCTGCTCCTTGCCATCATCAACACAGGGCTGTCCCTGTTCGGGCTGCCCTGGATCCATGCTGCCTACCCTCACTCACCGCTTCACGTACGGGCCCTGGCTTTAGTGGAGGAGCGTGTGGAGAATGGACACATTTATGAGACGTGAGTGTGACAGTGGCCCCTGGAGACCTCAAACAAGAGCTATGGGGCCCCTGAGGTGGGAGGCGGTAGTGCTTGGGCCATATGTGACCTCGGGAGGGGTATGGCATGAGCAAGGATCTAGAGGTGAAAGAGTCCTGGAACCCCACGTGGCCCTTTGCTCTGGGCCCTACCTAGGATCGTGAATGTCAAGGAGACGCGGCTGACGTCACTGGGCGCCAGCGTCCTGGTGGGCCTCTCGCTGCTGCTGCTGCCCTTCCCACTGCAGTGGATCCCCAGGCCCGTGCTCTATGGCCTCTTCCTCTACATCGCGCTCACCTCCCTAGACGGCAACCAGCTCTTCTGTCGTGTGGCCCTGCTGCTCAAGGAGCAGGTGGGTGCTGGCCCAGCCGGAGGGGGGAGGAGGGGCGAGGACACAGCCACACCCACCCACTCCTGGTCCCCCGCCGCTGCAGACATCGTACCCACCCACCCACTACATCCGGAGGGTGCCGCAGAGGAAGATCCACTACTTCACAGGCCTGCAGGTCCTGCAGCTGCTGCTGCTCTGCTCCTTTGGCATGAGCTCCCTCCCCTACATGAAGATGGTCTTCCCCCTCATCATGATCGTCATGATCCCCATCCGGTAGGGCCCGAGGGCGGGCTGGGGATGCTGCAGGGGTCACCTACCACCATCTCCGTGACCACCTGCAGCTTATCGTCCTGCCTTTCCCTCCTTCCCCCAGCTACATCCTGCTGCCTCGAATCATTGAAGCCAAATACTTGGACGCTATGGATGCGGAGCACTAGTCCTGGCCACCATCCCTGGCCACGCCACCTTTACTGACCCTCCCCTCCCGTCCTTCCCGGCCGGCTCCAGGGTTGCACAGGGTAGGCCTCAGGCACCTAGGCATCGATGGGCTTCATGCGGTGTGCTCCCCGCTCTGCACATTAGCCTTCAGCTCCTGGTCAGGAATATTGCTCAGGGCAGTTTCTGTCCAGGGTGGGGACTAAGCAGGGTGGGTTTTCTTTTGATAAAAGAGTCAGTGCCTGGGAGAGAAGCCATTTCCTTGATTGTGTAAGGAACTCACTGTGGACACATTAGAGAATGAAGCCCCTGTGCTCTGTGCTGCTGTGTGCCGCCCTTGTCCTGGCCGCCCTGACCCAGACCTGTGGGGGGAAATGCACGGGGGAGTCGGAAGGGACCCATGCTGATTGGGTGTAACCTGTAGACTGTCACCTCCACCCATGGATGCTAGCCTGACAGCAAAATGGGGCAAATGAAGAAGCTTTTGTATCATCCTGTTGTGTGGGGGCCAGAGCGGAGAGAGCCTGAGCCGTGAGGGGCTGCAGCGGGTGGGGAGCAGCACGGCCGAGGGGACAGCAAAAGCTGAGCTGCGCGCTACAGGGGCAGTGACAGTGCGGCTGTGGGGCTGGAGGGAGCGGGCAAATGGCAAGTGGAAGGATGTGGGGTGGGTCTGATGGAGTGGGAAGGTGCCATGCCTCTGGCTTGCTCATTTGGTCGTTGGCCGGGGTCCCTGACTGTGGCACCAGCAGCAAGAACATGGATCTGGGGCTTAGGGATTGCTCCCCTGAGCATCTGTGGCAGCAGCACACCTAGCGCACAGGCCATCACATCATCTTATGGGACTCTGGCTCAACAAATGCCTTAGGGATCAAGGTAGAAAAGCAGGGATTTTTGCAAAACAAGCTTGCCAGGTGGCACAGGCCTGTAATCCAAGCACTCTGGAAGGCTGAGACAGGAGGATCACAAGTTTGAGCCCTATCTGGGCAATTTTGGGACTCAGCAAGACCCTGTCTTAAAAAAGGGCTGGGGTGTAGCTCAGTGTGAAAACCCTGGGCTCAATTCCTAGTCTCGTGAGATAGAAAGAAAATTTGCTACATCTAAAACTAAAAAAGGGACTAATACCTAAAATATGCAAAGAATTCCTGTACACCAGTAAGAAAAAGTAACCCCAAGAGAAGAGGCACTGGGTGTAAACAGGGAAGGAGCCCAGAGGATAACAGGAAAGAAGCTCAAACCTTGGTGGACTGGACTGTAGCTTGGGTAGAGTGCGTAGCATGTGCAAGAGCGCAGGTTCAATCTCAACCACAACAACAACAAAAAAAAGCAAAAAAGAAAGCATTAAAGAAACATCTCCTTACGCTTAGACTGGCGGAAGTCAGAAGGCTAGCACTGGAGTAAAGTAGGATCATCCTGTGCCCGGATGCAGGGAGTGGAGATGGGTGTTGTTCTGCTCCAGGTGGGGCATGCATGGGGATGAGTAGCCCAAGTCAAAAAAGGAGACACAGTACGCACCCAGGACAGCATTCAGGAAGGAGCTAAGCCTCAAGTTAAAAGAGCCTTGCCCCATGTGGCATCTGATTCTGCGGTGGAGGTCTCTAGCCTGGGCATTCCCTGCAAGTGGGATCATATGCAGAAACATGAGCAAGGGGCAGACAGGCCCAGCACCTCCTGTCTAAGGCCTATGAGGCATCAGCCTCCCACCACGGGGACACTCTGGCACGTTCTGGGGAACCACCCAGCTGCGGCTGGCAGGCAAGAGGGGAGCCAGGAATGATGTTCTGTCCTTGCACACACACTGCCCCAGGGCAGCGGAAAAAAGTTCTCAGGAGACTTGAGCCCAAGAGACACCCTGCCAGGAATGAGGATGGAAGGAAGGGAGAACTCCAGAGCCACCTGCAAGTAAGGAAGTTAGCCCGGGGGCAGCAGCCCAGCAGAGGGGGCCTGCCCCGACCTGCTTTTCAGTCCTGACCTGTTTTCTCAAAGTCCTTGGAGCTGCACACCTTTCCTTACCTGAGAATGGCCTGAAGGAGATGCGAGGCAGTCACTCGGCCCCCAAAGCCCCTCCAGAGGCTTCACTGGGGCAGGGAGGGTCTAGGGCAGCTGGGCCAGGCCTCCTGAGAGTCCTCCAGACCCGGGGCCGAGCTGTGGCACTTCAGTCGAGCTGGGGTCAGGGATCCCATTCCCCTTCCCACAAGAAAAATAACTTGGCATCATAACCGTAAATGGACATTTTATGTCAGGCTTGGTGATGCGGGCCTGCAGTCCCAGCACACTGGGAAGCTGAGGCAGGACTGCAAGTCTGAACCCACCCCGGCAATTTAGCAACTCACTGAGATTGTTTCTCAAAATAAAAGATAAAAAGGACAGGAGATAGCTCAGTGTCAAGACACCAGAAAAATAAAAATCTAGCCAGGCATGGTGGTTCATGCCCGTAACACCAGCACTCTGGGAGGCCGAAGCAGGAGGACTGCAAATTTAAGCCCCGTCTGAACAATTAAGTGACTTAGGGAGACTTTGTTTCACACACACAAAAAAAGCACTGGTTAAAATGCTTGTACAAGGACCTCAGTTTGATTCCCCAGCACTGCATAAGCCAGGCATGGTGGCACATGCCCGTCATCCCAGCACTCAGGAAGCAAAGGCAGGAGGATTGTCATGAGTCCAAGGCCTGCAAGGACTACATAGTTCAGAACTACCTATGCTACAGAGTGAGACCCTGTCTCAAAAATAAATAAATAAATAAACAAAAGAAAAGAAAAGGGCTGGGGTTGTAGCTCAATGTGAAGGCCATGGGCTCAATCACCTAGTACCACAAAAAAATAAGTCAGTAAATACTCCAGGCATGGTGGTACATGCCTGTAATCACCACACTCAGAAAGCTAAGGCAGCATTGCTCTGTATTTAAGGCCCCACTGGGTTACAGAGCAAGACCCTGTCTGAAAACAAAATAAAACCAAAGAAGTAAAAGGCTTGGAGTTCAATCCTCAGCACCATAAAAATAATTAATTTAAAAACTGACATATTAGCCCCTGTAATACACAAGAGCATAAAGTAGAAACACTAGCCATGCCCCACTGCCCAACCCCACAATGCAGCAAAGACCACGAAGGCCAGCTGGCGGTGGCATTACCTCATAGGCAAGTGGACAGCATGGATCTGGCACAGGAGGACAGCCCATGGTCCAAACTTAAAAAGACCAAGGAAAGGACACAAGCAGAGAAGCCACAACTCACCAGCAAGCAAGGGCACAACACCCTTGACAGCGCAGCCGTCGTCCCACCATCCCCACCCAGAGGCTTTCCTGCACCTGTCAAGAGGGGACTCAGACATCAGCCTCGGGGCAGGGTTCACAGCAAATACAACCAGTTTATTTTGGAAATAAGTTCCTTCTCAAATTTTCATTTGCTGCATTTTAAAAACATCAAAGTCTGAGTAGTTCTTCCTCAAACACTCAATCCTGTCAAGGCTGGTTTTATTACCCAAAGGATCCTCCAAGGATCCCAGGCCTACAGGCTGCAGCAGGAATCACTGAATC
This sequence comes from Ctenodactylus gundi, assembly GCA_004027205.1. Classification (NCBI taxonomy): domain Eukaryota; kingdom Metazoa; phylum Chordata; class Mammalia; order Rodentia; family Ctenodactylidae; genus Ctenodactylus; species Ctenodactylus gundi. The sequence continues at coordinate 123,470 of PVKB01002084.1, read as the reverse complement.
CCACAGGGCCAGATCCTGGCATCAACCTGCCCAGTGTCTTCCTAAGCACAGCCAGCTGCTTCTTCCACACCAGGCTGGCTGGTAAGGCTGCCTCAACACTCCCAGCTTGGGGAAACCCGGACTGAAGAAGTTCCTGGGCGCCTGGTGGTGGCGGAGGTTCCAGGCTAGCTCTCCCCAGACCCCCGGCCAGAGTGGCCTCCTCCGGCGCCCCCAGGAGGAGCCATGCTGCCAAAGTACCGCTGCAACTCCAACAGGGCCCGGAAGCGGTGGGAGATGGTGTTCTTCTCAGCCTTGGGCATCTCTGCATACCTACGGGTAGTAGCAGCATGTCAGAACAGGGAGCCCAGATCCCTGCAGGATGTGTACCCTTCCCCACCTCCAATCCCAAAGCTTAAGAGGCTCCAGGAAGGGCACGGTCTCTAGCCCATGGCAACTAGACTTGTTTGGTTTTAATTTTTAGGTGGTACTAGGGACTGAGCCCAGGGCCTTCACACTAAACCACATCTCTGCCTATTTTTTATTTTTGGTTTTGAAACAAGGTCTTACAAAGTCACCCAAACTGGGTTCAAATTTGTGATTCTCCTGCCTCAGCCTCCCAAAGTACTGGGATTACAGGCCTACACCACTAGGTCCATCTAGTCAATATTTTCTTTATATAGGATGGTTTTAATTTTCCTATACATAGAAACCCATATTAATGAGCAAGGAGGGTTGGTAAACTTGCTCTGATGTGTCCTAAAGTTGTTAAAGGAAGCTGGGATGGGGGATGAGCTGCATGTTTGCTCAGCTTTGTCATCTGTTGACAGGAAGCACTGGGGCCTGACAGTACAAACACAGCAGTCTCTTCTAATGCGCTGGAGTGGGGGGGGGGGCGGCTGCAACAGCTGGCCAGTGGCCCGTCCTCCACACCAGGATTCCAATGAGGTGAGCATCCACACCAGCTCATGGGCTTTCGCAGCCCATCACAGTGGCCAATAGCTACATGTGACTATACAGGCCAACTACAGCTGATTAAAAATACATTCTGGGCTGGAGGAGTAGCTCAGCAGTTAACGCGCTTGCCTAGCAAGCTCAAGGCCCTGAATTTGATTCCCAGAACCATATAAACTGGGCATGGTTGGTGCATGCCTGTAATCCTGGCACTCAGGAGGACTGCTGTGAGTTTGAGACCAGTTTGGGCTACAAAGTGAGTTCAGGACCAGCCTGGGCTATTGAGCAAAATCCTGTCTCAAAACAAAACCTTCTGTTCCATTACATTTTAGTACTCCATGGCTACCCATGGCTACTGGCTACCCAACCGGGCAGTGTAGCTATAGAACACTTCTGTCACCAAAAAGCATTTTTGTTTTTTGCATTTTTGTTTTCTTTTCTTCTGAGGCAGGGTCTCACTGCATCGTCCAGGCTGCTCCTGAACACACTGCATAGCTCAGGCTGATCTTAAACTCACACAATCCTCCTGCCTCAGCTTCCCAAGTGATGGGGTTACAGGCATGCACCACCACTCCTGGTTTATGTGGTGCTGGGGAACTGAACGTAGGGCCTTGCACTTGCTAGGCAAATGCTCGAACCGCTGAAAAAGCATTCTTGGACAGTGCTGTTTCACAAGGTCTTCAGTCCTGTGGCTGGCTACTGTGAGGCCTCAGGCTTCCCTCCCTCAAGGCCTCTCCAGCCTGGAAAGCCTGGTTTGAGCAATGGCCAATGTGTGCCAACTAAGGCATTAGTGTGAACTCCTGACAACATATCCAACCATGGGCAACTTAATGATTTAACCAGACCCCGTCTCAAAATTTAGTGGTTCTGGAATCAATCCCAGTACTACGAAATAAATAGTAAAGTGCCTACCAAGCTGGGTAAAGTGGCACACGCCTGTCATCCCAGTACTCTGGGAGGCTGAGACAGAAAGACTACAAGTTCAAGTGTAGACTGGGCAATTTAGTGACTTAGCAAGCCCCTGTCTCAAAATAAAAACCAAAAAGGGTTGTGGATATAGCTTAATGCCAGGGCTTTAAGTTCAAAACCAGTACTTCAAAAACAAAAAATTAAGATAGGCAAAGCAGCTGATTATACAGCCACTCTGGAGTGAGCCGAGCCAGAGCCCAGGACGCCAAGTTCTGCCTGCATGGACTGGGCCATGCAGATTCCTAGTGTCCACCCAGCAGAACTGCTGTCAGCTGGAACAGCACCCCCGGAGCCTGCCCCACCCACATCTGTGTGCCTGGATTTGGGTAGGGTGCCCACTCACCCCTGTGCCCAAGGGAGGAAATCAGGGCTCCTTACGTCTGCTCATATCCATCAGGCTGAAAGCAGGGGTCCCAGCCAAAGTCCCGGCAGCCTCGGGGAGCTACAATCTGGCCCTGCCACAAGAAACAGGACAGGTAAGTCACAAGATACGGAGAAGCACAAGGAAGGAAGTCTGAGTTTGGTTAGTCTGTAAATGTGATTAAACCCAGTTTGTCCAAAATATAGTTGAAGAGGTGTACAACACTAACAAATGCTTGCTGCATACCTAATAAAATGCAAAGCAGTGCCAGAATGGTAGCACACACCTGCACCTCAGGACTCTAGGAGGCTGAGACCAGAGGACTGGAAGCTCAAGCCCAGCCTGGACACCTTAGCAATTTAGTGAGGCCCTCTCTCAAAAACCAATAAAGAAACAAGGCTGGGATGCAGATCAGAGAGAAGACTCTGGGTTTAATCCGAGTACTGGGGAAAAAAAATCAGACCGGGACATGCCAGGAAGAACTATGTACTTGACCAGTCCCACCTATGCGACTGTGGTCACACTCAATCTGTGCATTTTTGATAAACTGTGACCTCACTGAAGGGAAGTCAGTCAACTTTTAAAAACTGAAAGAAACATCTTCTCCTAATAGGAAGTAAGGGCCCTGAATTCTGTGGATAAGCCCTATGCTTACAGCATTCCTCAAAATAGAAGAGGAGGGCCAGTGAGGTGTAGCTAAGTGTAGAGCTCTTGCCTAGTAAGTGCAAGGCTCTGGGTTCAATACACCAGCACACATAAACCAGGTGTGGTGGCGCATGCCTGTAATCCCAGCACTCCAGGAGGTCGAGGCAGGTGGATTCCAAGTCCAAGCCCAGCCTGGGCAACTTAGTGACTTAATGAGATCCTGTCTCAAAAATACAAAAATAAAAAAAGGGTTGGGTATGTGGTCCAGTGCAAAGGACCTGGGTTCTATTTCAAGTGCCACAATAAATGAAGGAGAAAACAGAAAAAAGAAACATTTAAAAATACAGGGCTGGAGGTGCAGCTTAGTGACAGAGTGCTCGTTCAGCACATGAGATCCTTGATCTCCAGGGCTGGGCAGAGAAAAAAGAAAAATTAAAAACATATGAGGACTGATTGGCAATGAGGATTAGCTACATAAAAATTAAGTCATACAGAGCCAAAGGCAAATAAATCCTAGCAGAGAGCTGTGTGACCAAGGTCAGTTACTAAACCACTCTGAGTCTCAATCACAAAAAAAGGTTTCTGTTTTCTTTGTACCAACATATGGCCAGGAAGTATTCTTGGACCTGGTGGTCACAGCAAGCCTTTTTCCTACAATGGGTGTCACAAGCCTACAGACATTACATAAGTAAACAAATTAATGATTACCAAACACAAAGTGCCTTACAGGGGTTCAACAGGGTGTTGGGCTCCAGGAAAACAGGATGAAATGACTTTGGGCTTGACTTTGAAGGGAGCACAGGGAGGAGGGGACAGTGGGCACAGTGCTGCAGCAAGAACATTCGGGTGCCAGGCACAGCAGGTATAAAGATCTAGAAACGGGGCAGGGCTTGGCGTGCCAGAGTTCCGAAAATGACAAGGTAGTTAACGTGCCAGTATGGACAATGAGTGACCAGCAGGCCACAGTGGACAATGCGTGCACAGGTAAAAACAGGACAAGATAAAGAAACAAGTCGGGGAGGGTGGGAGCTGGCAAGCAACACCACACAAGCCGCCACTGGGAACAGGGCGCGCTGGGTACTCGGTGGCACAGGCGCTGTCAGCAGTGTGGCTGCTACTCAGCCACTGGGCAGAGTGGGCCATTTCTGGACATTTCTGGAAGAGCAGCAGATGACAACCACTAATCTTTAACAATGTAACCCGGCAACAGGCAATCTGTCCCAGCAATCCTGCTCTGGATGTCTGTCCTTAGCAACTGTGAACAGAATCTGGAGGCATCTGCACGCCCGTGTCACTGGAATATCATGTACCACAGCCAGGAGGTACAATCAATCTCAAGGTCATCAACAGATAATAAAGAATATGTAGCCAGGCATGGTAGTACATGCCTGCAATCCCAGCACTCTGGGAAGCTGAGGCAGGAGGATTGAGACCAGCCTGGGCAACTTACTGACTTAGCAAGAACATGTCTTGAAATAAAATACAAAAAGGGCAAAGATCCTGAGTTATTTGCGGATAACACGATCCTTTCCATAGAAGATCCCAAAAACTCCACCAGAAGACTCCTTAAAGTAATCAATTCAGGGGCTGGAGGAATAGCACAGCAGTTAAAGCACTTGCCTAGCAAGCACAAAGCTCTGAGTAATGTTTCCTCAGCACCACACAAAGCCAGGTGTCATGGCACAAGCCTGTAATACCAGCACTCACGAGGCTGAGGCAGGAGGATTGCCATGAGTCCAAGGCTAGCCTGGGCTGCATAGTGAGCTCAGGACTAGTCTGCTGGACTACAGAGTGAGACCTTGTCTCAAAAAAAATAAATTCCGCCAAGTTGCAGGATATAAAATCAACACACAAAAATTAATAGCATTCCTCCAAGCAACAATGAACACAAAGAAATCAGAAAAACAATCCCATTCACAGTAGCCTCAAAGGAAATTAATATCTAAAAATCAACCTAGCTAAGCAAATGAAAGACCTCCATATTGAAAACTATGGCACTCTGAAAAAAGAAAGCAAAGAGAAGTTCAGAAAATAAAAAGACATCCCCTGTTCCTGTGTAGGCAGAATCAATATTGTCAAAATGGTCACACTTCCAAAACTGATATGCAGATGGTCAAGATACCAACAGCATTTTTCACAGAACTAGAAAATTGATTTGAAAATTTACATGGAGCCACAAGAGACCCAGAATAGCCAACACAACCCTCAGCAATAAAACAAAAACAGGAGGCATCACAGTACCAGATATGGAATTACATGACAAAGCAACAGTGACAAAAACCACATGGTATTGGCACACAAACAGGTGGATCAATGGAACAGAACTGAGGATACAGAGACAACCCATCTGATCTTGTGACAATGGGGCCAAAAACATATGCCGGAGTAAAGGTAGCCTCTTTAACAAACGGTGCTGTGAAAACTGGCTAGTCACATGCAGAAGAATGAAACTAGACCCACAACTTTCACCATACACCAGAACCAAGTCAAAAGCAAAGACCTAGATATTAAGGTGGAAATACTAAACTGTTGAAACATAAGCATCTCGAGACATTCAAAACACCTGAGACAACACCAAGAATCAACAAATGAGATTGTAACAAGTAAAAAGCTTCTACACAGTAAAGAAAACTCAACCAGCAGAATGAAGAATTGACAGAATGAGAAAAAAAATTGCCAGCTATTTTCAGAGGACTATTATCAAGAATATACAAAAAGCTGGAAAAAAAGTAGACTCTCCAAAAAAAAAAAAAAAAAACAATAATGGGCATCTGAAATGAAGAAACAGTTCTCTGATGTCTGAAGGGTCAATAAATACATGGGGAAACATTCAGCATCTGCAGCCATCAGACAATGCAAACCAAAACAATACTGAGGTTTCAACTAACCCCAGAAAGAATGGCTGGTATTAAGAACTCAAAAACAAGACATCCTGGCGAGGCTATGGGAAAAGAGGAATCCTTCTACAGTACTGGTGGGACTGTACCACTATGGAAAGCAGCACGGAGACTCCTCAAAAAACTGAAAATAGCCCATTTGACACAGCTGTACCTTTTCTGGATATATTCCCAAGAGTTAAAGTCATCATACAAGCGTGATACATGTATACCCATATTTATAGCAGCTCAACTTAGCCAAATCCTGAGAGAAGCCAATTATGTCCAACGACAGATGAATGGATAAAGAACTACTCTGCCATAAAGACAAATTTGAGTCATTTGTAGGAAAACAAATGCTCCCTGAGACCATTATGCTTAGCAAAATGAATCAGACACAGGTTAATTACTGTATGGTGTCACTAAGAGAAGTCAAGCCATCAACAAAGAGAGATGGAAGAAGACAGATTCTGTAGAGAGGTAAGTAGCATGTGGTTGTGAGAAGGGGGAAAGGATGATCTGTAAATTAACAAAGAAAAAAAAAAGAACCTGGGTTCAATCCTCAGTATCACACATATACACAAAAAGAAAAAAAGAAAGAAAGAGTCTATTCACACGACGACATTTTCTTTAGGCTTAAAACCACAGTTCTATCATGTTACAACACAGATGAATCTTGAGAACATGCTAAGTAGAATAAGCCACTCACAAAAAGACAAATACTATTTTCCTCGACTTCTCCAAGGCATCTGAACTACTCAATCCCTTAGAAGTAGTAAGTAGAATGTTGTTTGTGAGGGCCTTGTGAGGGGAAGGGAAGAACAGGGAGTTATTCAATGACTAATTTCTGATTTGATAGAGCAAAAATTTCTGGAGATCTGCTGTCCCACCTGTCTGGAGCTCTGGGCTCCAACTTGCAATCCTCCTGTCTCAGCCTCCCAAATGTTAGAATTATATGTCTGAAGCACAAGGCTTGGCTTGTTACACATTTTTACCACCTTCATAAAAAAAATTTTAACCACACAGCATGAAAGAAGTATCCATGAGCAGCCCCTGTTGGGATGTCTGGGATTTATCCTGCCAGGGCGAAGCGAGCAGTCCTACAGGGAGAGTGTGGGGCACAAGGAGAGCTGACCACTGGGAGCCGAGGGCAGTAACAGGGGCTGCAGCTCTGGTAAACAGATAGATTTTGTTTGTTTGTTTGTTTGTTTGCTTTGGTGGAGAGGTCTGGACTGGAGCTGGAGCTCTGAATGTGGTCACCTTCCACGTGCAAATCTGCTTCCTGGCAGGTACACATGGCAGAGGTCTATGTGTATCAGCCACTGGAGCTGCCAAGCCACTCTTTCAGGGATCAAACACATCCAGGGACTGACAAGGGCTCTAACGACAGAGGCCCCAGATGCCTCACAACAAGGTACTAGTAACTAAATCTGGCCTAGGCACACCCCTGCAGAAAACCCTGGTCTGCTCAGTGCCCCCTGGCGGCACACGGGAGAAAGGCATCAAGGTAGATACGCACGGAGGTCTGGCCCCTGAACAGGCTCACAGGCTCGCTGGGGTCTCCTGTGCTGAGTGCGAACGTGCACAGGGCATAGGCTGACTTGTCCTCGAAACCGGCCAGGAGCTGGTGCAGACCTGTGGGCAGGTGCAATGGCAGATCAGTGCATTTGTGCTTCCCAGAAGCCCCCAGCAGAAGCCCACTAATGGTGGGGGAGGAGTTCCCTAAACTGGACTGGGTGGGGGCAGGATGCTGTGGGGATTTCCTGTAGAAGCTGATTCTGGGATTGGGCTTGAAATTCAAGACTCTGGGTTTCGCTTCCCTCTGGCACAAACTGAGATACAAGTAAGGTTTTGTTAAAAGACCTAAAATCAAGCTGGGCACATTGGGGCATGCCTGTAATCCCAGCAACCAGGAGGCTGAGGCAGGTGGACAAAGTTCTAGGCCAACTTGGGCTCCATAGTGAGTTCAGGACCAGCTTGGACTACATAGTGCAATGTGTTTCCAAACAAACAAACAAACAAAAAAGCATTTTTGCACAATTAAGGAATGCCCCAAACTTATTACATAACATTTAGCCCTGTACTACAGAGCAAGATAACTTGTAGTCAGACATACGTTCACATATTGAAGACCTTTGGTTCAATCCCCAGATATGCATACATGTAATAATATATATGTACATAAAAATATACATAAAAATTTTAGTGTTTTTTATTTGTAATACTGAGGATTAAGCCCAAGGCCTTTACACTGAGCTACATTCTCAGCCTATTTTTTGATATTGAAACAAACTCTCTCAATTGTTAAGTTGCCAAGGCCTGTCCTCAAACTTGCAATCTTCTTGCCTCAGCCTCTCAAAGGTCTCGCTCTGTAGCCCAGGCTGGTCCTGAACTCACTATGTATCCCAGGCTGGCCTTGGACTCATGGCAATCCTCCTGCCTCAGCCTGGGATTTCAGGTGTGCACCACCACACCTGGCTTTAAGTGGTGCTGGAGAATCAAAATCAGGGCCTTGTGCTTGCAAGGCAAGTGCTTTAACTGCTGTGCCATTCTTCCAGTCTCCATAATGTATATTTTTAAAGCACCTGAAGAGGAAACATTCTGAGAATGAGGGAAATCTAGCTGTGACATGTTACCCAACTGATCACCAGAGATAATTACGTCCATCTGGCTGGCTAAGCAGGTCATCTCCTTCCTTCTTTCCTCACCACTGTGTGTGTCCCTCCCAAGGGTGCACCTGCAGTAGGACACCTCTCCTCCATATAGCCAAGTATGGTGGTACATGCCGGTAATCCCAGCACTTGGGAGGCAGAGGCAGGAGAACTGCTGTGTTTGAGCCCAGCCTGGGCTACACAGTGAGTTCAGGACAAACCTGAATTACAGCATGAGATCCTGTCTCAAAAGAAAAAAAAAAAAGTACATATGTAGCTGCACTCCTCTGCCAGAACCTCCAAAGAACTTTCAAGAGGAAACATTTGAGGCTGGAGGAATGGCACAGTAGTTAAAGTGCTTGCCTAGCAAGCACAAGGCCCTGAGTTTGATCCACCAGCACCACATAAGCTGGGCATGGTGGTGCATGCCTGTAATCCCAGCATTTGGTAGGCTGAGGCAGGAGGATTGCTCAGTCCAAGGTTTCCCAGGGCTATGAGTTCAGGACTAGCAAAAAAAAAAAAAAAAAAAGAAAAAGAAAAAAAGAGGAAACATATTGATTTACACATGTGGGTGGATGGGGAAGGGAGTAGATTGCTGGCGCCTAGGAAAGGCAGCCCACGCACAACCCACAGGCCAAGCCCTGGCTAAAGCAAGTGACTGCTGCCAGTCAGTAGAGGCAAGTCCTCCTTGAATCCCTGAATCAACTATAGCCTCTTTGTCCCTGAAACTAATGATGACACGTCCCTCCCCCCACCCCTCACTCCTATCTCAATGCTCTGCGGGCACAGGCAGAAGTATGAGCTGCAGGTTGCAGAAGAGAAAGTGAGGGCGAAGGGAGGCTCAGGTCGGGCGCTGAAACTGGGCCTGCTGATAACGGCAGAGGCCCCTCCCCCAGACAGACTCCAGGATGCTCAATTCGGGATCAGTACCTTCAGGCTTTAACTTCTCCAGAAACCATTTTCTACAAAAAGAAAGAAAGATATCAATTATCAGAAGCAGATGAATCTTTGTTATCACTTTTTCTGGGAGGTACGCCACAGGGATTGGAGCTGCAGGACAGCTAAGGGGAAACAGAAGGGAGTGTCTCAGATCTAAACCAAGAGAATCAATCCAGGAGTAAAGAGAGTGGGAGCATAGCTTAGTACTGAAGCACATGCTTAGCATGCATGACATCCTAGGATTAATCTCCAATACCAAAGAAAGAGAGAAATAATTGAGGGCTGAAGGAATTGTACAGTGGTTAAAAGTGTTTGCCTAGCAAGCACAAGACCCTGGGTTCTGGCACAAGCCTGTAATCCCAGGAGGCTGAGGCAGGAGGACTGTCATAAGTCCAAGGCTAACTGGGCTCCCTAGTGAGTTCAGGACCAGCCTGGGCTACAGAGCGAGACCGTGTCTCAAAAAACAAAACAAAACAAAAAATAAAAAGAAATAATCAAATAGGAAAAGTGAAATGGAGGTGAACATGCAATGCCCAGAAAAAAACAGTAAATGAAGAACCTGACCTTACTGGTAACTAGGGAAATACAAATCAAAACTGCATGTGGTAACATGTCACATTCCCCAAATTACCAAATATTAAAGTCATAGTACTCAGTCCTGGAAAGGATGTGGAGTAATACATAACATAAACACACACAGGGGTTATTGCTTTAGCAAACTAAATGGTCATTCAAAAGACACATATTCCAAACCCAGCAACAGCATTTCAGGGTGCACAGGATGGTATCCCCAACCCTATTCAGGAGTCTTCAAATTAGGGTATTTCTATCTAAAGGGGTTCTGGGAACTGGCTAGTTTTAAGAAAATCAGTCTTCAGGACTCAACCTCCGTGTTTCTTCTTTCCCGAAACTAACCTGCTCACAAAGGAACCCCTGAATAGATTCCTACTTCCCCTATCCACTTACAGTCTCATTTTCACACTTTATAAAAGAAAGGCACGCCTCTCTCATATCCCTAATCCTTCTTTGGGACAACTAAGATACGGGTGCTGATGCCAAAAGAGTGGATAACTCACAATATCAGGTAAGCAATTATTTTGCAGTTCTGTCGGTTTTGTGCCTGAGGCCCTGGAGGAGGGTTGGTGGAGTCACTCACATGTAGGGCCCAGGGAGTCCCCCGAGGGCATTGAAGCACAGACAGGTATCTTCCACCAGCACAGGCCCCTGCACCTGCAGCACAAGGACACAAAACAGTAAGACCTGCCTAGAGGCGTGCTCCACTCACCCTGAACTCCCACGCCATCCAGTTTGGGACTAATCCCATGGCTAAACGGTGTCTGCAGCAGACCCAGCAGCCTCTTCATCCTTATCTTACAGATGGCCGCACCAAAGCACTGGCAGGTGTACAGCCTGATCCAGACACAGCACCAGAGGTGCTGGGACTCACAGCCAAACAGCCCTGGCTCTTTTTTAATATTTATTTTTGAGAAAACAGCCCTGGCTCTTTTTTTAATATTTATTTTGAGATACGATCTTGCTAAATTGCTGGGCTCAAACATGCAATCCTCCTGCCTCAGGCTTTTACCACGACAACCAGCTCTGGGTGCATCCTTGAAGTCAAACAAACCGTGCCCTAGGGACAGATCTCAGGCAGCACCATGACAAGCAGGTTGAGTGCGGACCAATATGGTGTAAGTACCTGGCGAGCAGCCTCCAGACACTTCTGTGTGGAAATTTCATCGGGCTCTCCCTGGTATTCCGGCACTTTTGGGAAAACATACAAGCACAGTCGAGTCACGGGAGGACAGAAGTCAAACCATCTTTTTTTTTTTTTTTTTTTTTTTTGAGACAGGACCTGGCTCTGTATTTCAGACCGGCTCCAAACTCACTATGTCACTATGTAGCACAGGCTGACCTCAATCTCACAGCAATCCTCCTGCCTCAGCCTCCTGAGTGCATCCAGCATGCACCACCACACCCAGCTATCACTGGTGCCAGGGAATTGAACCCAGGAACTTGTGCATGCTATTCAAGTGCTTTAATAGCTGAGCTATTCCTACAGCCCTTCAAACCATCTTTTAAAAAATAAAACAAGGGCTAGATGAATGGAACATCGGTTAAAGCACTTGCCTAACAAGCGCAAGGCCCTGAGTTTGGTTCCTCAGTACTGCAGAAGCTGGGCATGGTGGTATACAACCATAATCCCAGCACTTAGGAGACTGAGGCAGGAGGATTGCTGTGAGTCCAAGACTAGCCTGCACTACACAGTGAGTTCAGGACCAACCTGGGCTAGAGAGAGACCCCGTCGCGAAAGAATAAAATAAAAAATAAAACAAAAGAGACATACGATCGATTTTCTGTGCCACCAAAGTGCAAGGAAACTGATCTCCCAGAATCTGAATGACCTGTTCCAAAACAAAAGAACAATTTATCACCATCTGTTAATAATACCCCAATAGCAGCTAGCTGTCACCCACCTAACTCATCAGAAACTCTCCCACCAGCCCCTGGAGCTTGCCAAGGCAAGTCCATGAGCGTCATCCCAGTCTGAGGGGTCCCCTTTATACAGCTAGTACTGCGTCCTCATGTCCATCCTCTCCTCCTACTTCAGGCCTCCCTTGCGTTATCCCTCCCCCGTCCCATCTAGCACACCCTGAACCTTTCTCCTACCCATCCTCCCAGGCCAGGAAGCCTCTATCATAGACTACCCAGAATTAGGGAGATCTATAAATCTGGATGGGGAAAAAGTCCTTTTCACTAACCCCCAAATAATATTTAGTCTCCTTTTCAATTCTAAAATAGGTATGAAGCCAATAGTGCTAACAGTTCCTGTGACCTTTTCTGGTCTATGTACTTTAGGCTGGGCTTGAGTTCTTGTCTCTGCCTCCGGAGAACTGGGATTAAAAGCATGTGCTACCATGCCCAGATCCTGTGACTCAAACCTATTCAAATCACAGATGGTGATATACCCACTCTAATTATTAAATATATCTCAATATTTATGAGAAAGTTTACCATCCTATATTCTAATATTTTTTTTACTTATGCTGCAGTTCAGGGATTGAACCCAGGACCCTGCACACGAAAGGCAAGTACTTTACCACTGAGTTACATCCCAGCCCCCTCATTCATTTATTTTTTTGTACAGGGAATTGAACTCAGGGTCTTCACACAGAGACACATCCCCTTCCCCCCTTTTTTTTGAGACAGGCCCTCATTAAATTATCCAGGCTGTATTCAAATTCGTGATCCTCCTGTTTCAGTCTCCCAAAGTGCTAGGATTACAAGATTGTGCTACCACTTCTAGCTCTATTTTAAAATCAAGAAAATTCCACACATTGTTAGACTGAGTCCTTTAAAGCACTCATAAAGCGTAAATAACAAATCACAAGTATTTCTAACATTTTCCAAATTGTATTCTAATATAGTTGATTTCCTTGGTAATCCAAAGTATTTTTGTTTGTTTACAGTACTAGAGATTAAACCAAGGGTGCTTTACCATTGAGCGTATGCCCCCAGCCCTTTTTGAAAAAAATGGTTTTTTTTTTGTTTTTGTTTTTTTTTTTAGAAAGTAGCCAGGCCTGGTGGTACAGGTTTGTAATTCCAGTACTCTGGAAGGCTGAGGCAGGAGGATCACTAGTTCAAACCCAGCCTGGGCAACTTAGCAAGACTTTGTCTCAAAACCAAAAACAAATACAGACTGGGGTCTAGCTCAGTGCAAAGGCCCTGGGCTTGATCCCCAGTACCACCAGGAAAAAAAAAATGAGACCTAATCTTGCTAAATTGCTCAGAAGGACTCAAATTTGCAATTCTCCTGCCTCACACTCCCTACGCTGGGATTACAGGCATGTACCACCATGCCTGGCTGGTAACACTATATATTCCATTTTGTACATTGGAAACCAGCCCGACAATGGGCTGGAGGAATAGCTCAGCGGTTAAAGCGCTTGCGCTAAGTAGCTAGTTCGATTCCCGAGCACCTCATAAACTGGACGTGGTGGCACACGTCTGTAATCCTAGCACTAGGGAGGCTGAGACAGGAAAACTGCCGTGAGTTCATGGCCAGTTTAAGCTCCACAGTGAGTTCAGGATCAGCCTGGGCTGCAGAGCGAAACTGTCTCAAAAAAAAAAAAAAAAAGTCATAGGCTTCATGAGTTTTCTCACAGGACAAGAGACGAGCAGGAAGATTCCCCTATTTTAGATCAAGTTCTAATTATCTTCTCTACGGAGCTTCCTTAGCCACTCTCGCACACAGGAACACCCCCCTCTCCCCCCCAAAAAAATTTTTGGATCGGTCTCAGGGATGTCAGGGATTGAGGTACAGTGACTACCTCAAAAGGTGATCTTTGAGACAAATCACTTCTCCGGCTCCCGCTGACCACACGAGCTCTGTGCCGGGATGTGTCAAGGCCCTCATCCCATCGCACAGACTCCCGAGGTGTCCCCACTCCTCGACCTTCCCCTCACCGACCCCAGCCCATTCCCCGCAGCTGGGTCCGGACCCATCCTTCCAGGCGGGCGGACTCCCGATTCCCGCTCCACGCCTCCCTCTCGCGCCTAGAAGCTCCATCTCAGCCCTATTCCCAGCCGCCTCCCAATCGGCCACGCACACCCTCCCGGCACCTCCTCCAGCTTCTTGGCGTTCCCCGTTACAAACACGATCTTTTTGCCAACCAAGGAGGCCGCCATAGTGAACCAGCGTCCCCCTTCAGCGCCCCGGAAGCCCATTTGCGGCAGACAGCATCGTAGTTCCGGCTAGAGGCGGAAGTGGATGGCTCGGTTTCCGGCCCAACCTGGGATCGTCTTTCGCTTGTCGGGCAGTGTCTCTTTGCTCTGTACCAGAATTTTAAAAAGAAAGAAAAGAAACCGCCATCTACTGCTGAGCCCCAGGAATCCCGGCCGATGTCCTTGGGGAACATAGATAAACCAGCTAGAGGGGCCCAGCGCTACACTGGAGTAAAGTGACGCGCCACGCTTTGTGCCCGAGTTCCGGCGCTTTCCGAGACTCAAGCTCGAGGCGCCCAGGTATTATCTCTGTTTGGACCGGAAGCGTCCTCTTCCACCGCTCTCATCATCCTGCTTCTTCCCCTCGCTGGGACCGGTTTCCGAGGGAATCAACCCACAGGTCCGATGAAACCCGCATGCGCCCTGGGCTGTTGGCGTCTTTCCGGGCTCCCCCAAGTGTGTTTCTGGGAACTGTCCCCTCGGCAAGGGCTGTGAAGCCCGGTTCTTGATCCTCACCTTACCTTTAGTCTCACTGCTTGAACCGCTCCTTGCCGGCCAGCTTGATTTACTTGACGGTGAACTTAAACTTGGCATAGCCAGAAGTGAGCTCAGTCTTCTACTTACCTCCCAGGTTTGGGGCTCAGTATCTTCAACTCTTATTCTCTCATCGCTCCAGCCGTTCATAAAAAGCCATCATCTCTTTTCCATGACCACTGCTTCAGCCAGAAGAAATTTTTGAAGTGCCCATTAGACCCACCATTGAGACAAGTGTGAACCTGTTTGTTTCGTTTGGCGTTTTGCTCATTTCGTGTTTTATTTTTTGTTTTTCAGTCCTGAGGGTGGAACGCAGGGCTTTTCCACTAAGTCACATCCCCAGCCTGTTTTTTTTTTTTTTTTTTTTTTTTGAGACAGGGTCTGGCTCTGCAGCCCAGGCCGGTCCTGAACTCACTGTGGAGCCCAGGCTGGCGTTGGCCTCACCTGTCTCAGCCTCCTGAGTCGTGCACCACCACGTCCATCTTATTTGGCTGGCTTATGTGGTTTTAGGGAATGGAACTCGGGTACTTAGCACTTGACTTAGCACTTGGTAGGCAAGCGCTTTAACCACTCAGCCATTCCTCCATCACCTTGTTTTGAATTTTGAGACAGGGTCTTGTTAAGTCGCTGACTTGCCCAGAGTGGGCCTTGACTTGGGATTCTTCTGCCTCAGCTTCCCAGGGTGCTGGGATTACAGGCCTGCACCACCAGGCCTGGTTTAGACACACAGACCTGACTCTCTGGTACTCCCATTTTCCCTCTTCTCCAGGGAGTCAATACTCGGCCTCAAGAAAACACAGGAAAATAATTGTCGAGTGGCCACTTCCATGCAGAAGTGGGAAAGGGATCTTAAGGAGTTCTTCAGACCATTCTAATGCTCAACCAACTGTGAGCGCCAGTACTTTGGGTGATGATCTTTCTTCTGTTGTTGGCACAGAAACACTAACCATTCCCTGTCCAACCCTTGGAGGAGTGGCCATGGGAATTTTGGACCTGAAGAATATCATTTACCGAGAGAAACCTGAGAAAGAAGGCAACCCATACCATCCAGATGCCTTCCTTGGATCTTGGCTGGCTCAAGCACCCAGTGCCCCAAGGACACCATTCCTAACCTCCCTTTTGCCTGCTTTTATAATACTGGCCTTCCCTAGGAATATCAATATCTCAACTACAGGTGGATGTTTATTTGTATGATTGTTTCCTCCTCCAGAAATCATAATGGTAAAGCCATGTCTATTTTTTATTCAAGGTCTCACCCTTATATCATAATGTCTGGCACATAGTAGTTGCTCTGCGATGTAAGAATTCAACTGACAGGCTGGAGGAATAGCTCAGTGGTTAAAGCACTTGCCTAGTAAGGTCAAGGCTGGGAGTTTGATTCCCAGCACCACATAAACTGGGCGTGGTGGTGCACTCCTGTAATTCCAGCATGAGGGAGGCTGAGGTAGAAGGATTACCTTGTGTTCAAAGCCAGACTGGGGCTACATAGTGAGTTCAGGACCAGCCTGGACTACAGAGCAAGACCCTGTCTCAAAAAAAAGTTCAACTGACATCTATAATTTCTTTCTTCCTTTTTTCTTTTTGGCGATGGTGGTACTGGGATCAGTCCTAGGGCTTTCACACTGAGCTACTTCCACAGCCCATTTTAATTTTTTGATTTTGAGACATGGTCTCACTCACTAAGTTCCCCTGACTGGGCTCAAACTTGTGATCCTCCTGCCTCAGCATACTAGGGATTATAAACCTGTGCAAGAATGGGCCCACCAGGGATGTATATTATTCAATATAGTGATCAGGTTCTCTTTAGGTCCCAGGCAAACAGAGCTGCCTCTGTAGTTCATGTGGTAGCAAAGTCCATGGTAATAATTTTGTTTGTTTGCTTGCTGGTACTGGGGATTGACTGAACCCAGGCCTTTACACCAAGCTACATCCCCATCCCTTTTTATGTTTTATTTCAAAACAAGGTCTCACTGAGATGCTAAATTGCCCAGATTGGACTTAATTTTTGTGATCCTACTGCCTCAGCCACACCGAGTGCTAAGATTACAAGACTGTTGACCTTGTCCCATGGCTTAGCCTACAGGAATAATTCTTTTGAAACAGGACTCTGCTCTGTAGTCCAGGCTGATCCTGAACTCATTGTGGAGCCCAGACAGGCCTCAAACTCACAGGGATCCTCCTGCCTTAGCCTCATGAGTGCTGAGATTACCAGCATGCACCACCACACTTGGCTTATGGTATGCCGCAAACTCAGGGCCTTGCCCTTGCCAAGCACCCTAACCTCTATGCTATTCCTCCAGCCCCACAGTATTTTTTAAATGTTTTATTATATTTTCATTATTTTTATAGTACTTGAGATTGAATGCAGGGCCTTCACCCTGAGCTACAACCCCAGCCTCCTTTTATTTATGATTTTGAGACAGGTCTTGGTAAGTCATTAAGTTGCCCAGACTGGGCTCAATCTTATGATCCTTCTACCTCAGCCTCCCACAGGGTTGGATTACAGGCCTATACTACTGCAGGATAGTTTTTTAAAAGCACCTAGTTATTTTGTGTTCTAATCATCTTGAATATTTTTGGACCTCAGAATTTGTCCTTAGGGAGTATCTGAAATTCCATGCTCTCCAAGGCCTTTGCTTGATGACCTTAAAATAGTAGGAGCATTGTATAGTTCAAAAGGCATTACTGTGTCCTTGGAGACAGTCCAAAAGTGTTCCTTTCACTGACCCTTCAGAGATGTGATTTTGTGAGGACTCACGACATGGTGGAACTGATCTGGACAGTTTAGATGCATGGATGCATGGCCCTTCGTGTGTGTTTTGTGTGTTCTCCAGGAACCCTGGGGGAATTCCCATCCACTTGGAGAGTTTTTGCTCAGTGTAGCTGACTTTCTGGGTGGTGAAAGCCTCTGCACCAGCTTAGGCTAGGAGGACCTTCCCAGGGATGTGGGTATAATCACTGGGGTACCACACAGACAGGTGCCACCCTCTGTGGTGAGTGCAATGACCCCCCCCAAGTCTCCCAGCCACCACCATCTGATTGGAATATGCATCTTGTTCCCTCCCCACCACTCTCAGCCCTCCGTTCTTCCCTCTTTCCCATAGTATTGTCACCTTTTCTTTGCCATAAAACACACTTAATAGTTTCACCTTGTTCTTCTGCTCACCAACCTGTGCATGCCACAAAGGCAAAGATTCTTGTTTGTTACTTTTTTATTATTTTATCTGTTTATTTGCCCATTCATCAGTTGGACTATTTAGGGGGCTTTCATGATCAGCTGTATCCCCAGACATACACTTATTATTTATTATTTGTATTATTGGGGATTAAGTCCAGGACCTTCACAATGGGCTCCCCTGCAGTATGTTTTATTCATTTATTTATTTAGAGACAGGGTAGCTCTCTATAGTCCTGGCTGGTCCTGAACTCACTGTGTACCCTAGGCAGGCCATAAACTCAAGGCAATCCTGCTTCAGCCTCCCAAGTGTGGGATTGCGTATGTGTGCCACCATGCCTAGTTTATGTGGGGCTGGGGAATTGAACCCACAGACTTAAGCTCACTAGACAAGTGCTTTAACTTGATTTTTGATTTTGAGGCAGGTCTCTCAGATGTCCATGTGGTCCTAGGGGACTGTGAACTTAGAGCCTTCACACTGAGCTGCTTCCCCAGCCCTCTTCTTTATTGTTTGAGACACGGTGTTGCGGAGTTGCCCCATGCTCTAACTTGGAATCTTCCTGCCCTGACTTTGCCAGGTGCTGGGATTGCAGATGTGAATCACTGTGCCAGGCTGGGTTCTAGTTCCAGTCTCATACATATGGATATCCAGATTTTCCGGCACTATTTGTTTAAAAGGTTGTCTTTTCTACAAATGTGTGTTTTTGGTTATTTTTGTCAAGAATCAGATAAGAGTAGTTAATAACTTTGTTTCTGTGCCCTCTATTCTTCCGTTGGGATGTGTGTCCATTTTTGTGCCTGGATCATGCTGGTTTTAGTTTCATGGCTCTGTAGGGTAATTTGAAGCTGGATATTGTGATGCCTCTATCCTTTTATTTTTTCCTTATGCTGTTTTCATTATCCTGAGTCTTTTGTGTGTCCAAATGAATTTCAGGACTGTTTTCCTAGTTCTGTGAAGAATGTCATCAGAACTTAGATGAGTGTACACTGAGTCTGTAGATCACTATTAGTATTATGACTGTGTGTGTGTGTGTGTGTGTGTGTGTGTGTGTGTGTGTGTGTGTGTGTGTGATAGTGTATGTGTTACTGGGGATCCAAGCCAGACCCTTTGCACTGAGCTCCATCTCCAGATTAAGGAGGTTTTTTTACCTCCTTAAGTTTTTTTCTTTTTTTCAAAGCTACTGTGAATGGACTTGTTTTCCTGACTTCTCAATTTATTATTTGTGTATAAAAGAAAACTATAAAGAAGCTAGGGGCATAGCTCAGCAGTTACAGTGCTTGCCTAGCAAGTGCAAGGCCCTGGGTTCAGTCCCCCAGCACCACATAACCCGGGCATGGTGGCACATGCCCATAATCCCAGCACTCAGTAGGCTGAAGCAGAAAGATTGCTGTGAACTCAAGGGCAGCCTGAGCTACACAGAGAGTTCAGGACACACAGCAAGTCCCTTTCTCAATCAATCAATAAAATTTCTTAATTAAAAAGTCAAAATTAACATAAAAATTAAAAACTTGACTTTCATGTTGATTTTATATCCTGGAAGGAGGTAATTCTTGTCCTTAAACAAGCTTCTCTTCAGGTCTTACCAGTACTACAAGTTAGCCCCTCTGTCCACCTCCCCTGCTACCATCATGCATGCAGCCCCATGCTGTTTTTACATGGACCAGGACCAGACGCTCCCTTGTCTCCCTGTCATCTCCCACCCCTTCCAGCCCGTATACCAACTTTAATTGACTTGGGATCTGGGACTCTAAGGACCTGAAAACTACAAATGAAAACTATAAAAACAATATAAAACCACACATGGTGTTACACACCTGTAATCAGCATCCTGGGAGGCTAAAGCAGGAGAATTACAGTTTGAGTCTAGCCAGGGCAATTTAGCAATTTCAAGAGTAAAAAATAAAAAAGGGGTTGAAGAATATAGCTCAGTTTATAGGCCCTGGGTTTGATCCCCAATACTGGGAGAAAAAAAAAAAAAAACAAGGAAGTAATCTAGGTTGACATCTTGTTTCACCTTACCAAACAACTTTCTGGCATATGCAATTTATGTATGTACTTAATCTTTTTTTTAAGATTTTTATTTTATTTATTTATTTATTTATTTATTTATTTGAGACAGGGTCTCACTCTGTGGTCCAGGCTTGTCCTGAATTCATTTCGGAGTCCAGGCTGGCCTTGGACTCACAGCAAGTGCTGGGATTACAGGTGTGTGCCACCACACCCAGTTTATGTGGTGCTGGGGAATCAAACTAGGGTACTTAGCACTTGCTAGGCAGGCGCTTTAACCCCTGAGCCATTCCTCCAGTCCCGCACTTCTTAATATGTACATTTTGATAAAATTTGTTTCTGGAGGCTGGAGGAATAGCTCAGCAGTTAAAGAACTTGCCTAGTAAGCTGAAGACCCTGGGTTCGATTTCCCCCAGCAACACATAAATTGGGTATGGTGGTACATGCCTGTAATCTCAGCACTTGAAAGGCTGAGGCAGGAGTATTGCCATGAGTTTGAGGCCAGCCTGGTCTCCATAGTGAGTTCAGGACTAGCCTGGACTGCAGAGCAAGACCTTGCTTCAAAATAAATAAAAACCTGTTGGGTAAGGAGAAATAGCTTAGCAGTTAAAACACTTGTCTAGCAAGTGCCGAGTACCTGAGTTCTATTCCCCAACACCACATAAACTGGACGTGGTGGTGCATGCTTGTAGTCCTATCTCTTGGGAGGCTGAGACAGGAAGATTGCCATGAGTCCAAAGCCAGCCTAGGGTCCACAGTGAGTTTAGGACCAGCCTGGGCTACAGAGTGAGACCCTGTCTCAAAAAAAAAAGTTTCTGGATGTAATAACCAACATTGTGGGAGGATGAGGCAGGAGGACTGCAAGTTTGAGCACAACATGGGCATTTTAGCAATTTAACAAGATCCTGTCTCAAAAAAAAAAATTAGAATTGAGGATGTAGCTCAGTGTGAAAGCTCTGGAATCAGTCCCAAGCAAACACAAAACTTATTTTAAAAATTTAAACTTAGACAAAATTTTCATGATTACATAAAAAGGACATTATTGTTATGATAAGTCCCCAAGTGACCATCATCCAACATCCAATAATTATTACCAACAGGCCCTATTTTGATTTCATCTAGCCTATTTGTCTATTTCACTGCTGAGACTTGAGCCCAAAAAGCTCAATATCTGAGTTTTGTTTTGTTTTTGTTTTGAAACAAGGTCTTGCTCTACAGTTACAGCCCAGGCTGGTCTTCAATTCACTGTGTAGCCCAGGCTGACCTAAAACTCAGGACAATCCTACCTCAGCTTCCTGAGTGCTGGGATTAAAGGATGATATGCCCAGCTATATGTGGTGCTGGGTGATCAAACCTGGGGACTTGTACTTCCTAGACAGGCACTCTAATCACTGAGCTATGCCCAGCATACTCTCTCTCTCTCTCTCTCTCTAATGCAACAGGGTCTCGCTCTATATCCCAGGCTGGTTCTTAACTCATTATGGAGTCCAGGCTGGCTTTGAACTCATAGCAGTTAATCTTGTCTCAGCCTCCTGAGTACTGGGATTGTGTGGTACTGGGGAATCAAACTCAGATACTTAGAAGCTCTTGGAAGTGCTTTAACCTTTGAGCCGTTCCTCCAGCTGCCCCCACCCCATTTTCTTTCTTTTTTTTTTTTAAAGGTTTCACTGAGTTGTTCAGGCTGTCCTTCAATTTGGGACCCTCCTGCCTCAGCCTCCCTAGTAGCAGGAGCTAACAGGACTATGCCACCATGACAGTACTCACCCCCTTTTAAAGAAAACAAACATCAGCTGTTTAGGGGCAGCACATTTCTGTAATCCCAGTACTCTGGACGACTGAGACCTAGGATTGCAAATTCAAGCCTGGGTAATCTAGTGCTTTAGCGAGTTCCTGTCTCAAAAACAAACAAAAACCAGGAAAGGCTGGGGTTGCAGCTGAATGGGAAACCCTGAATTCAATCCGCAGGAGTGAAGGGAAAAAAAAAAAAACTGGTGTAGCGAAAACTCTGTCTTTCAGTCTCAACCTGTTTCCAGAGGTAACCTCCATCTTGAAGTTTGTATGTGTCATTCTCAAGCAAATTTTTGCTTTCTTTTGTACATGTTTACTCCTATAAACACTATGTGGTATGTATGTTCGTACATACATGTGTATGTAAATCTTTGCAGTACTGGGGGTGGAACCCCAAGGCCTCATACATGATAGGCAAGTGCACCACTGAGCTACATTCTAGACCCACGGATTATTAAACACATAAAAGTCCACTGCACATATTCTCTTTCACTAATTTCCATTTAACATTGAATTTTTTGTTTTGTGGCAAGGTCACTTTGTAGCCCAAGCTGGCCTCTAAATCATGATCCTCTTCAGCCTTCCTAGTTTCTGGGATTATAGGCTGGTGCCACCACCTAGGATTATGGTTTTAGAAAAAAGCTACCAAAATAACTCATTTTAAGGCAGCACAATTTACAATAACGAAATCTGGGAAGCAGCTAATGTGTCCATCAAAAATGAATGGACAAAGATGTATGCGATGGAGTTCTGCCGTAAGATTGAAGGATGTAAACAGACTATGGAAAGGGTATGTAGGGAGGGTAAAGGATGGGAAGGGAGAAGGAAAATGAAAATGATCAAATGAGATAGAGAAATACACTCATTTCTCAAGGTGATTATTATTGTTATTATGTATCCCAGTACATGCTAATAAAAGAAAAACAAGGCCGCTTTAAAAGCGCCCTGCGATGAGTAGTGGGCGGGGCCTAATGCGGAGAAAGGGGAGGAGCCTGTGCCCAGCGGGCGGGGACTGGGCAATCCGGGTCTCGCGGCGGACGCTCTGGCTGCGAGGCCGTAGACATGGTGGCGCCCGTTGTGTATCTGGCAGCGGCGGCTCTGCTTGTAGCCTTTATCTTCTTCCTAACTCGTATCCGGCGCCGGACGGCAGAAGGTAGGAGGTGTCGCCGTGCTAGGGCCGGCGGGGTAGGGTTTTCGTGCCTTCTAAACCTCGGTAGCCATCGCGCCGCGGCTCCTGCGCATGTGCAGGTGTGCTGGGCGGGGCTTCCGAGCAATTCTGCCTGCGTCGGTTTGGCCGGGCGCTTGCGCAGAACGGGATGCCGGTGCGGAATTTCAGCGCCAGAACCCAATCTGGGAACATCTGTACACCTTTCTCCCACCCTGTAGCGAGAGCCTCGCCCGTTTCTTTTCTTCGTCTCTGAACACTGCAGACCCTGAGGGGCCAGGCCCTGGCAGACACACTGCCAGCTGTCACCATTTGTACCGCTCTTCTACGCCCATAGAGGCGGCAGAGTTATTCTCCCCTTGGCCTCAGACCAAGCTGTCAGGGCATTTGAGTGCTTTCTGCCCACTTGCAGCTGGAATGAGCGTGAGGTGAGCTCTCTGACGCCCTCTGTCTCCCCTATAGGGAGAGCAACGGTGCTCCCTTGGCCTTCCCTCCTCTCAGTCCTGCACCCCAATGACGAAGAAGGCCATGTCATTGACCAGGGCACAGCACACCCCTGTGAGCCTCCCGTTATCCCCAGTTCTTGTCGGCAGAGGGATTTGAGTACGTGTCTGGCCGCTCTCCCCGGGCCCACAAGCTACCTCACAGCACCTGTGTGCCCCAGAGCAGGGGAGAGATGCCGAAAAGCAGAAAAACCACAAATAGCCCATCCTGAGAAGTGTATCTTCTCGTTGAAGTACCGTAGAAAACCATGGCTGATGGTGGTAAACAAGAAATAAATGTCCTGCAGTGAGCGTTCAATGAGATCTGGGAACGTCAGGATGAAAGTTTCCAAACAGGCCAGCTGGAAATTTGCGGGAGAGCGAAGTATTAACACAAGCAGGGGGAAAGGAATGAGCTTGCTGCATTGGGCCGGGTGTGAACCAGTCTGTAAAGGCCTTGCCAGACTGCGAGGTTGGGGCTTTGTACTGTGGACAGCAAGGGCCTGTGTGGTGGTTGAGAGAGAAGGGTGAGGCTTCTAGTATGCTGCTTCTTGCTGTCAGGGGCCTAGGCTATCCGGCAGCATCATTTTCCTTGTCTTCCTGAAGCTGATCAAGAGTCACTGCACGATGAGGAGCCAGTAGTATCAGGTCGGTTAGCCCAGTCTCGGTCCCAGGAGCCTGAGGAGCAGAGAGCTGGAGGCAGACCCCGGCGCCGAAGGGATCTGGGCAGCCGCCTGCAGGCTCAGCGTCGAGGAGCCCATCGGGTGGCTTGGGCAGAAGTGGAGGAGAATGAGGAGGAAGCTGTTATCCCGGGTGAGAGGGGCCCAGCCTGGTGGGGGAAAGGGGTTGGGTTTAAAGGGTGAATTCATCCCCAAAACTAGGTGGGGGAGCAGACTGTGAAGCCAAAATTTCAGAGGTGTGTAGGAGTCAGTAGCATATGTGGAGATTTGGGACATGAACTTGTTATGGAGGCCAACAGTTCTAGGTGCTGACCTCTATTTCAGTAGAACAGCTCTCTGTACCTTCGTCTTAGCTCTTAGTGTCTAAGCGGGAGGGCGAGGGTATTCAGATTGCCCTAGAGAGTTCCTCAATCCACCCCTTCAATCCCAGCCCCTTCCTGAAGCGGTATCACCTGCACCACACAAGAAGGGCTTGGGAATGGAGAAATCCTGCAGAGTCCTTTAGGATTGTCAGAAAGAATCTCTTCTTCAGTAATTAAGAGCTATCTTGAGCCCAAAGAGGGGATATCTAGGCCTTTTCCAGGGGCCCAGGAAGTGTTGGGACTTTTGTCTTGACCCCTTTGGCCTAAAACGAGGTCTCTGTGGTGCCATCCCTCCTGTCTCAGACTTGGATTCACATACTTTTACTGCTCAGGCATCAGTGGATTTCTAACTTTCAGTTGGCCCTAGAATAGTCCTGGAGTTGAAGCTGTCCTTAGCCTGGCTCTGGTGGAATGGGATAATTCTATCAGGGGCTGATCCCAGAACACTGAGCAATTCCTAAGTAGAGTGGGGAGGATTTCATATTTGAGATTGGGATAGATATTCCCATAGGGTCCTCTTTCTTGGAGGTTTTACCCAGAAACAGAAACCAGGGACCTGTGCAAATCCAGGCAGCCTCCCCCATGATCCTCAGACACTCAGATACTGGCTTCTCTTTCTTAAAGCTTTGCAGATCTAAAGAATCATCTAGCCCCTTGCTCCACAGCCCCAACCCCAGGCACAAGCAAATACTCATATTTGCACAGACATGTGAATATATGGCAGATGCCTCTAGAGGGCAGAGTTGGGCTAGTAACATTTGGAAAAGGGTAGCAGGGCTTCTCCTGTTAGGAGAATGACAGAGGTCCTTTCTGGCTGGGACCTGAATTATCTTTTTCTGACCATATCCAGCCCAGGAAGAAGGGGGCATTGAGAAGCCAGTGGAAACTCACTCAACAGGGAAAATTGGAGCCAAGAAACTGCGAAAACTAGAGGAGAAACAGGCACGAAAAGCCCAGCGCGAGGTAAGAAGGACAGATGGACTGTAGCTCCAGGAAGTGGGAAAGGGTCCTCCATCTGTGCTCCCTGTAGTGGACTCTGCTCGGGGCTCATGATTGCTGCATGCCTGGCTGTCTCCAGCATCCTTAGGTGTGGCTTGATCCAGGCGTTGCGTTCCTTAGCCTGTCTGAGAGTTTGGGAACCTGTTGCTGGGGGTAGAGCATGTGCCCCTATGAAGGCCTCTCTCCAGGCAGAGGAGGCTGAACGTGAGGAGCGGAAGCGCCTGGAGTCCCAGCGGGAGGCAGAGTGGAAGAAGGAGGAGGAACGGCTTCGCCTGGAGGAAGAACAGAAGGTGAGCTGACTTCCCACTGACCTCGTCCTCTGACCCCAGCCAGCCAGCCTTGCTTCTTGCGCAGCTCCCGATCACTCCATCCTAGAAGATGGGCAAGGATCAGATGCTGGCTTATTTGGTCTCTAGACTCTAAACGAGGCCTTTGGAAGCTGCTGCTGAAAGGGGATTCAGTACGTGTGATTTAGGGAGTGTGCCCAGAACATTTGAGGAACATTGAGATGCTCAGGGTGGCCAGAGCAGAGGAAGCAAGGAAGGGAGAAGGAGGTGATCAGAGATCCTCAGGGTCTTGTGTCTATTAAAGGTCATCACCGGGGTTGGAGGAGTAGTTCAGCAGCTAAAGCACTTGCCTAGCAAGCGCTAAGTACCCAAGTTCCATTCCTCCACACCACAAAAGCTGGGCATGGTAGTGCATCCCTGTAATCCTAGCACTTGGGAGGCTGAGGCAGGAGGATTGCCGTGAGTCCAAGGCCAACCTGGGCTACCTAGTGAGCTCAGAACCAGCCTGGACTACAGAGTGAGACCCTGTCTCAAAAATAAATAAAATGAAATAAAAAAATCACCACAAGAGATAGTAGAGCCAGGGCTGTAACGTGTAGCTCAGTGGTAAGTGCTTACCTAGCATGCATGAGGCCCCAGGCTTGATCCCCAGCACTGATGAAAACAAAATGAAACCAAAAAGAAAAAAAAAAAGAAAGAGTTGAGGTGGGGAGGGAGGATGGATTCATTTAGGGCCTGATGTAGAGGAATAGCGTAAGGAACAGGAGCCACTGCAATGAAAGTGACTAAAGAACATTCATGTGCCATGTGCTTCTTCTGTTCTGAGAACCAGATTCCTGAGAAGGAGAATGGCGTGCACAGGAGTATGATCTCAGGGCGCCCTCGTCTCAGTACCCTAGGTGGCAGGAGGCCTGGCTGCGGGGTTGCCACAAATAGGCGGGAACACAGTGACCAGTATGGGGTGGGGGTATAGGCAGAGAGAAGTTTGATCTTTCTGACTATTGATTGATCTTGCCTGATGCACCTTCACCATTCTGGCTCTTTTCCCCTGTACTGAGTTTGAGATCCTAGCACTTTGCCAGGTGTGGTGGTGTATACTTATAATCCCAGTACTTGGGAGGCTGAGGCAGGAGGATTGCCGTGAGCTCAAGGCTATATAGTCAGCTAAGGACTGGCCTGGATTACCAAATGAGACCTGAGAGAGAGAGAGGGGGAGGGGGGGGCAGGGAAGGAAAGAGAGAAAGAAAAAAGAAAGAACTGGGAATGTAGTTCATTGTTCAGTTTTCAACACCACAAAAAAAAGAGATATTGATACATTCCTCATTACTAACCAAAGTTTTCACATTATTCAAATTTCATTAATTTTGTCCTAATATCTTTTGTTTTCCAAAGTCCCGTCCAGGATACCATATTATGATTAACTGTCATAATCTTAAGTTTCTCTTAGGTTGTGACTGTCAGACTTTCCTTGTTTTTGCAGATTCTGATAGCAGTAAGAAATACTGAACAAATAAGTAGTTAGTAGATGTTCCTAAGAGTCGGCTGCTGGATAGAGGCTGGGTTATAGGAGTTGTGTGCGTGCATGCGTGTGTGTGTTTGTGTTTGTGTGTGTGTCCACGCACGCGTGCAGGAGGGCATGAGGACATGCACATATGCGCACGTGCACTCATGTTGCTAGAGATTGAACTCAGGGCCTTTGCCTTCATCTATTTTATTTTTGATTTTTTTTGAGACAGGATCTCTCTGTGTTTTTAATTTGCTTGGTCTGGGCTCGAATTTGTGATCCTCCCGTATCAGTGCTCTATAGTGCCGAGATTATAGTCCCTGCCTTAGGTATGTTTTCTTTTTGTTTTGAGGAACCCAGGGCCTTTGCACTAGGCTGTCTCCCCAGCCTATATTTTTGGTTTTCGATTTTGAGACAGGATCTTGTAAGGACCTTGTAAGTTTCAGAGTCCTCTTGCTTCAGCCTTCCAGAGAGCTGGAATTAGAGGCCTGTGCCACTGGTGGCCTAAAGGATGATTGGCCACGCCCATAACCATTGACAGGAGTCTGAGGCCTGAAGGTTGTCCTGTGTGTGTGAGATGGAGGGCAGGAGTGAGACCACACCTGCGTAGGTGGAGCTAGGCCCACAGAAGCCCAATCGGAGTGAGGTGGCTGGGTGCATGGGTGGTAAGGAAATGGAGCCTGGTATCTGTTCATGAAGTCTGGACTTGACTGGGTAATGACAGGGTTAGGTCGTATCGGGGCTTCCAAGAGGTTTTTTACTAAGTAGATCTGACCAAGGAGGCAGAGGGAAGGGGCGAGAGGAACTGGGTAGTGATGGCCTAGTGACGGGCAGGGCCTCTGTTTGTTGTTTAGCTTGGGAGCCAGAAGATTGGGGTTTGAAGGAGGTTCTGTCCCTGAGAAAGGGCTGTTCTGAATGCCACAAGGGGGACGAATGACCCAGTGTTTGCTCCTCTGTGTCCACAGGAAGAGGAAGAGAGAAAGGCCCAGGAGGAGCAGGCCCGACGGGAGCATGAGGAGTACCTGAAACTGAAGGAGGCCTTCGTGGTAGAGGAGGAGGGTGTGGGTGAGACCATGACTGAGGAGCAGGTGAGCCCAGTGCTCCAGGGCATGCCACAAGGGCAACTCATGTTAGGCCCAAGGTCACCCACCCAATCCCAGACATCCCTGGCCAGACACTGAGGGGTGATAGGTACCAGCACTAGTAAACCCTGGCAGCCAGAGCCTTGTCCTCAGTGGAGATTGTGCCCGGTTACCCTTTACCTTGGGAGGATCTGTGACTTATGGGGGTAGGGGACCAAGTAGATGCAGGTAGAAGGCAGGCAGGCAGCAGACAACTGAACAGGGAACACAGGAGAAGCATGGATCCTGGTGACCGCTGCTAGGACGACACTCACCATATTTCTCTGCCTCTCCAGTCCCACAGCTTTCTGACGGAATTCATCAGCTACATTAAGGTAAGAGGCTCAGAATAGTACAGGTGTCAGTACCTACCGTGTGTGCTGGCAGGCGGAGCTGGGGGGAGGGTAGCGGTGCATATGTGTTCTCAGGGCCCGGTGGGTCAAGTCTGGGCAAGGGAGTCCCTTCTCCTGGGACCCAGAGGTGAGAAGAACCTGGATCTGTGTGGGAGGCACAAACTTCTGATCATTTCCTCACTCTCAGGGTTTGACAATTTCCCTCTTCAGACCCCATGCTCAGTGACTCACTATTAAGTCTGTTCATGTGTGTTTTCTCTCAGTTCTGTCACACTGAGGCTCCACTGAGTTGAAACAAGCATCCTCTGCCATGTGCTTCTGACTGAGACTGCCAATCTTCCAGGGTATATGGGATGGTATTTCCTAGGTGACATAGGGTAGCTTGGCAGTGTGTCCCTTCTGGCCACAGCTACTGTAGCAGGCCACCCCAGTGCTGCTTTGGGTTGCATAAGCACATGCTGATCTGCTTCGCTGCTAAGCAACTTCTCTCCCACGAAGGATGCAGTGAGGGGAGAGGTTTTCAAGTGCAGCACAGAGGTGCAGAGGCGGCTAAGGGAAGGAGTGCAGAGGGAGCGGGGGCGATGGCGGGGGAGGTACCAGGGGCTGCCAAGGAGCCAGGGCTTGCATAATCCTCTCCCACCTCTTCTGAAAGAGAGCAGAGTTTAGACACCTCCCAACAGCAGGGGCTGTGCTCACATCAGGGCCTGGGGCGCCAGAGTCCCAAAGAGAGAGCGATGCTAGCAGCTGCGTAGGGGTTCACGCCAGCAGGTGGCCAGCATCCCTTCACGGAGCCCTTTCTCTACTCTGGCACACTTCATCAAGGCTGCTTCTACAGACAATATGTCTCACTGTCCTGATGCTGTCTAGAGCTTGCTGTCCCCTCCAGTGGGTGCCAATGTGGTTCTGAAATGCCTCCTTCAGGAATCCTTCCCAGGTAGATTTGGAGTAGACCAGAGTTCCCAGACTCTTGAATTTTGTGGTACTCTGGAAGTTCCTTTCTCAGAGGTTCTCCAAACTCTGTTGGTACTTACAAGTTTCTGCAGCCTGGGCTGTTATTCAGGAAGAAGGGGCACTTCTGAAGTTCAGTCCACCCCATCTTTCTCAGTTCACGGGATTGTGTGCTTTTGCGTGTGTGCCTGTGTGCACATGTTACTAGGGATCAGACCCAGGACCTTTACACTACATCCCCAGCAAATTTTTATTTTCAAGACATGGTCTCCCTAAATTGCTAAGGTGCCCAGACAGGGAATGAACTCGCAGTCCTTCTGCCTCAGCCTCCTGAAATACTGGGATTAATAGGCCTTCACCACTGGGCCCAGCTTGGGCCTTTTAACTTAGGAATTCAGAAGTTGAGGGAGGTTTCTACATACAGCGTAGTTTATGCGAGAAGTGGGGTGTCTTAGTTACTTTTTCATTGCTGTACCTGAAGACCTGACATCTACAAATTAGGAGAGGAAAAGTTTATTTTAGCTCACAGTTTCAGATGGCCACAATCCACTCAGGGGCAGCTGACAACGGTGGAAGGACATGGCAGAGGCAGAGGTGGAGGCAGCTCCTCACAGTACTGGTAACAGGAAGCCAAGTGAAGGCAAGTGCAGTCTAGTGTCTTAAGGAAAGCAAGAAGCAGCTTATGTATCCTTCCAGGCCTGTCCCAGTGATCAGCCCCTGGTCCAGCCTCAGTGTTCCACCCCGTCCAGGTGTGGAAAGTGTGGTAAATCCCTACCACATGCCTGTAATCCACACCCTAGAATCCAATCTACATGTCTGCAATCCACCCCTCCACAGCAGGCCCCGATTTCCCGACAGCACGTTGTACCATAGGCAATCCCTGACATCCAAATAATGAGACTTCTGGGGGACATTCCAGATCCAAACCACAGTTTGGGGACAGATTGCTCTTGTTGGTACTCTGCTTTCTGACCATGGTTGGGTTGGTCTGTTCATTTTTCAAGCATACTTTGGGCCACAGCAGCGTGTCAACCAAATCCTCAGGGATCATCTGGGGAGACTTTGCAGTCCCGCTCTGAGCTATCACCAGAACCCAGTGCCTGCCTCTTGATTTGTAGGTTGAGGCCAGCTGGCCAGTTCACCTTGTGCTTGCTCGCTCTCTGGCCCAACTGTCGGTCACTCACCTTTCTAATCGCCCATACAGTGTGGCATTTCAAGCAAGTCACATGCCATCTGCAGCCAGGGAGGCGTCACGGTGTCACTCCTCCCCCAGCTCATTTGTTGCAGAAGACTCATGGAAGCACAAAGGACCGCCTTCTCTCGAGTCACGCGCTGTGTGAGGGAGGCAGGGAGAGGCATGTGTAGACCTAGCTGCGCATCCTTTGCTGCCCCCCTGGAAGCTGAGGTTCCTTCCTGTGGAGGGGGTGCGAGCAGCAGCACGTGGAACGGGCACCGGGCTGCACGTGGAAAGCACCCGCTGGTGGTAGCGACAGTTATTTTAAGGGTAGGCCCCGTGCCTCAGATGATGTGAAGAGGATGCATGGGTGAAAGCACATATGAGTGTGTCAGGCTGAGAGCGATCCAGGCTGAGGGGACAAGGAGCAATGCGGAGGTGGGAATGAGCCTCTGTTGGCTCTCCCAGAAGACGTGGGCTTGATGGGGCCTTTTCCTTCCTTTCCTCACGGACTTTTCTGTCTCAGCAGTCAGGCTGTAAACTCAGAGTAGAGGCTGTGTTTATTTACCGTACTTTCTTAGTCCTTTGTCCTGGCTGGCAGGTCCTCAGCAAACACAAGTCTTGGTGCAGGTTTGTTTGTTTATCTTGTGGTACAAGAAAGTAAATTCAGGGCCTTTGCACTGAGTTACATCTTCATTACTATTTTTTTAACATTTTTTTTTCTTTATTTTTTTTTGAGACAAGAGTCTTGCTAAGTTGCCGGCTTTCCTAGGTTTGGCTGGAACTTGTGATCCTCCTGCCTCCATATCCCAAGTGCTAGGATTGTAGCCCAGTCATTTGTGATAGTTTTTTAAAATATTTATTTATTTTTATCTTAATATACTGGGGATTGTCCCAGAATTCTATGTAGGATGGGTAAACAGTCTAGTCTTTTTTCATGGTCTTTTGTCTTGTTTTGGAACGAGGGGTTGAACCCAGGGCCTTGCGCATGCCAGGCAAGCACTGTACCCCTGAGCTACATCATCCACCCTCCTCTCAGGTATATTCTGAGGCTTCTTTTTATGTACTGAGACAGAGGCTTGCTGAGTTGACCAATCTGGGCTCAAATTTAAGATTCTCCTGCCTCAGTCTCCCGAAGCTGTAGGATTACAAACTTGAGCCACCAGACCTGGTTCTCTAACCCATTTTTATTTTTGATTTTGAGACAGGCTCTCACCAAGTTGTTAAGTTGCCCAGGCTGAACTCGTACTTGTTATCCTTCTACCTCAGTCTCCCAGAGTGCTGGGGTTACAGGCCTTGTGGCTTCAGGCCTGGCTAAAAAATAATGTAGAATGCAGACCTCAGAGTATCCGTGTATGTGGGATTTTCCCAAGTTCAACCTCTTTCCCTTTTCTTCCCTTTCCTATAGCAGTCCAAGGTTGTGCTTTTGGAAGATCTTGCTTCCCAGGTGGGCCTGCGGACTCAGGTAAGCCCTAGAAGGTAGCCTGCTACATGGAGTGTGCCCATGGGGTCTGCATGGTCTGCAGTAGAAAAAGGTGTGCCCTAAAGACGAAGTGTCCTTATGCCTCTCTAACCAGTCCCCTACGTAAGGCTGTTAATAGACCATAGGAATCTCCTAACATCCTTGAGTCTTACATTTCTTCTAGATGGAAGAACAGGTAGGAAAGAAAAATTAAAAATTTGAAGTCTTATTTCTCCACCAGCCTCTGTGACCAAAGCAGCCTAAATCCAGTTACTGTGACAGCTCTCTTAAAGACAGACTGCTTGGTGGCCATATGTCTCCACGGCTTCTCTCCCAGCTGGAGGAGAGCCTCTGTTGGGGTTCCTATAGAGCCTTTTTTCCAAGAGCCTGTCCACAGAAGCTGCACAGAGTAACACTGAGGGCAGTTCTGAGGGGATGAGATTTAGCTGTAGTGAGAGGAAGGTGGTGGGAGGTTTTCTGAGGATGACAGTGTCTGTCTGTCCTCTTAATTGTTCTTATAGGACACCATAAACCGCATCCAGGACCTGCTGGCTGAAGGGACACTAACAGGTGAGAGGTTGAGAATCCAACTTGTATAGGTCCAGGCCTTAGGGAGTGACTGGCCATGGGGGTTGCTGGGATTTTTGCAGAGCCGTGATGACCATGCCGGGTGGGGGAAGGGTGCGTAACAAAGGGCACTGAGTAGTGGCTGCAGTGCAGAGTAGGACATGCTGAGGCTGGGCTGTCTGGGAGATAAGAACAGGCAAGGAAGCCTACTGTCTCACTAGCCAGGGTTGGAGAAAAGCCTGGCCGTGAGGAGACATGGAGGCCTCCGTGCCAGATGTGAAGGAAGGGATGGACATTCTCAGGCTAGGTGGGGCGGCCCCACAAGGGCTCAGCCCCACAAACTGCATGTCCCCACAGGTGTCATTGACGACAGGGGCAAGTTCATCTACATAACCCCAGAGGAACTGGCTGCTGTGGCCAACTTCATCCGACAGCGGGGCCGAGTGTCCATCACTGAACTTGCCCAGGCCAGCAACTCTCTCATCGCGTGGGGCTGAGAGCCCCCTGCCCAAGCCCAGGCCTGACCCAGCCCTTCCCTCTTGGACTTGGAGTTGGTGGGGCTACCTGACTGTACATCATCATCCCTTCTTACCATCCTGGGACAGTGATGGGTGCAGCCAGTAAGTTGTAGTTTAAAGTCCAGTGAGCACTACTGAATTTGGTATGGCTTAGTATGAAGCAGAAGGCCTGTCTTGGAATCTCAGATGAGTAGGTGAAATCTAAGCCTCAGAGTATATTTGAGAGATGAGAAAGGTTCCTTGTAAGCTGGTGGAAGTCCCATTCTTATTGTGTGTTTATTCATTTATTAAAAATCTTAATGTACCCTTAGTGTGTTACTTTGTGCCCGACAAGCCCAGCCTCCAAGGCCTCGATGGTTGTCTTTCTCTCTTCAAGTAGAAGTGGGGAAACGTCTTAGAGCATCACATCCTTAATTGAGGACAGAAATCTCACAGTTTTTATACAGATTCAGGAGCTCTGGAATGGCAGAGAGACCTGGGGAAAAGCATTCATGAGAAGTGCCAAGGGTAGGGTCTAGGGAGCCCCAGCCTTTCAGAGGGAGGGGAGAGAAGTCAGTGCAGGAGAGAGGCTGGCTAGCTCTTGGTGGGATATGTAGAAGAAGAGAAAGGCCCACTTAGGTGAATGTAATTGTGTGGTGGAGGGACACTGTTTGTATGGCAAATCACATGTGTTTTGTTCTACATCCTTGACCAAAAAATTTTAAATAGTGTAGGTGATTCCACCCACTGGTAGATATGAGTACCATATGCTCAGGAGTGGGTGTGAGATGGGAGATGTGTGTCTCTTCCAGGGTCAGTCACTCTGGTTCCTGTGGGCTGTGCATGGCATGAGCATCCTGCTGTGCTGAAGCTGAGGCACATGTTTAAATATGTATCTTTTGTACAAGGTGGCTCCTAAATACAAACCACCTACCTCCTCTGTGCCTGGTGGAGGAGGCAGCTTGCTGTTCCAACCGAGGAGAAAGCCGTGTGGATGGTTGATGAGATGACGTACCAGTCTCCAGGGCGCAGCCTTTCAGGAGGGCTGTCAACGGTGACTTTTGACTCATGCCGTGTTATAAGCATTGACTGTAGAACCTATCAAGTAAGTGTGACTGCTAATTCCACCTGCAGCAGCCACTTGGAGTCAGCGAGTGAAGGGCTGCACACGCTCCTCATAGGCCATCTGGAGCCCATGGTCTAGTAGGGGAGGGAAGAAACAGACATACCCACAGCATGAGGTAGGAACATAAACTTACAGAGAGAAAAGCAGAGATGACTTATAGTTGGATCAGTGTTTCTCAGCCTTGATTATTCATTGCAGTCACCTAGGGAGTTTTGCATAGTCTCATGCCAGTGGCACACAGGACCAGTTAAATCAGAATCTCTGGGCATCAGACCAGAGAGCTTGAGTAGATTGTAAAGACAGCCAAGGTTGAGTTCTCAGGAACAAAGGTGGGCCCAGATAGAGAGACAGGTGACAAAAGTTGCAATTTGTTAAGTCACAAGTGGGAGAAGCTTCTCACAGGACAGGGCAGCAGCCACAGAACTCATTCCTCTCTCCTCACCCCTCAGCCATCCCCTCCTTCTCATGGCATCCGGATGGCAGGATGGACAATGCAGCACCAGCCCGGCGTCCCATCCTCTGGACTGTGTGCAGAGGCCAGCAGTAGGGAAAAAGCTCATCACCTCTCCACATCCCAGAAAGCTTCTAAACCTTGTGATGTGATAGGGTACGGTGTTGAAGGAGAAAATCTGCAACTCTTCGTGCATTATTTAGTGTCCAATCTGTTTATCTAATAAGTTTATCAGATGAACAGTTCTCTAAATATTTACAAGCTGATTTTAAAGTTAATCAATGAAAACTTTAAAAGTTTAATAATGTAGAATTTTTCAAACATTTAAACAACTGATACCTTAAATATCTCTGGGCATTCAATTAAAATTCCCAATTTTTTTTTTTTGAGACACGGTCTCACTCTTTAGTTGGACTGAGTGATGAACTCACAGAGGAACCCAGGCTGGCCTCAAATTCATGGCAGTCCTCCTGCCTCAGCCTGCTGAGTGCTGGGATTACAGACATGTACCGCTACTCCCCACTTATGAGGTGCTGGAGAATCAAACCAGGACCTTCTGCTTGTTAGGCAAGTGCCCTAATCACTATGCTGTTCCTCCAGCCCATCAAATATTTAAACATTAACTAAATATTAACATTAAATTTTCCTTTTTATTTATTTATTTTTGAGACAGGATCTCACAGCAATCCTGCTTAGCTGTTATATGGTGCTGAGGGATCTAACCCAAGCCTGCACTTTCTAGGCAGATGCTCTAATCACTGAGCTCTACCTCCAGCCCCAAATTCCCACATTTAATCTTTAACAAATTTTTTTTTTAGTGTTGGATTTGAACTCATGGCCTCTAGCATGTCAGGCAAGCACGCTATCACTGAGCTGTGCTGCTAGCCCAATTGATTGAATGATACTTTTGCAATGCTGGAACTGAACCCAGGGCCTTCACACTGAGGTATATTCCCATTTAATTTTTTATTTTTATTTTGAGACAGGATCTCACAGATTTGCAAAGTTGCTCAAGCTGGGCTCGAACTTGTATTGTGATCCCCCTTCCTCCTTTTCTCAGAGTGCTAAAATTAAAGGCCTGAGCCACGAGGCTCAGTGTTTTTTTCGTTTTGTTTTGTTTTGTTTTGTTTTGTTTTTTAACAGGGTCTCACTCTGTGGTTCAGGCTAGTTCTGAGTTCACTATGTAGCCCACGCTGGCCTGGAACTCACAGCAATCTTCCTGCCTCAGCCTCCGAAGTGCTAGGATTATAGGTGTGCACCACCATGCTCAGCTTATGTAGTGCTGGGGAATCAAACTCAGGTTCTTAGCATTTACTAGGCAAGCACTTTAACTGCTCAGCTATTCCTCCAGCCCCAGCCCCAGGCTTTTCTCTAATTTTTTTTGAAGTGTTAGATATTAAACCCAGGGCCTCACAAATTCTAGGCAAGCCCTCTGCTACTGAGCCCCACCCACAACTAGAACTTAATCTAAATGCTTATTTATCTTAAAAAATAGAGATATAGTAATAGAATTATTACATTAATGACTTGTACAAATAGCACTAACACTGATTATAAACATTCAATGAATTTATATTTGTTTATTCACTGTTTTCATTTTAATTTCTTTGTCCTGGTTTTGTTTTTTGAAATGGGATTTGGCAGTACAGTCCCCACTGACCTTGAACTCGCTCATTCTAGGCTAGCCTAGAACCTGCAGCAGTCCTTCGTCCTGGTCTCCTACCAGCTGGGATTATCGACCTGAGGCGCCTCACCTGACTTCTCATTCCTGAGGGAACAGTTTTCGCTTATCGTGCAGTATCAGGCTTACTGTGTGAGTTGGCGGGGTGATGTATAGATAAGCCTGTGGGGTGATGATTTCGGCCAGGGACCCAGCACTGCATTGTAATCCTGCCTGATTCCTTTAAACATCAGGGGTTCCCTTTTTCTTAGATTTCTGCCTCACACCTAGAACTCTCCACTGTTGGCTCCAACCTAATGAGCTCTGGTCTCTGTAACTCCCAGGGGATGCTGGTCCTGGAAGCCTTACTTCTGCTGCCCAGACTGCATAGATCTATCTATGTTGCTGCCACGGCTGCCAGCAGAGTCCATCTGTGACAGTTTGGTTCCTTTGTAACTTCGCTTTTTCATTGGTCTTCATGGGCTGTTCCTAACAGGTGCCATGGCTGGAGAGACGTGTAATTAATGCAGTTTGTCTTTTCAAAAATGGCCATTTATTGGGGCTGGAGGGATCGTACAATGGTTAGAGCGCTTGCCTAGCAAGTGCAAAGCCCTGAGTTCAGCCTCCAGCACCACAATAACTGGGCGTGGAAGTGCACACCTGTAATCCCAACATGTGGGAGGCTGAGGCAGGAGGATTGCCATAGATCCAAGGCCAGCTTGGGCTACAGAGTGAGACTCCTGTCTCAAAAAAAAAAAAAAAGGGCCTGGGGATGAGAGATGCAGCTCAATATAGGGCCCTGGGCTCAATCACAATAAAGGAGGGGGTGCTAGAGGAATAGCACAGTGGTTAAAGCACTTGCCTATGAGTTCATTCCCCAGCACTACATAAACCGGGCATGGCGACCCACTCCTGGAATCCCAGCGCTTGGGAGGCTGGGGCAGGACGATTGCCATGTATTCAGAGCCAGCCTGAGCCCCATGGTGAGTTCAGGCCAGCCTGGACTACAAAGAGAGACCCTGTCTCAAAAAAAAAAAAAAAAAAAAAAAAAGAGTAATGAGTCTGCAGGATACAGTGATACAGTGATACAGTGATTGTAAAGGTTAAGAAGTGAGTTACTATTCTGTGCCGGCCTGGGCTACAGCGCAAGGCCCTGTCAAAAAAAAAAAAAAAAAAAAAAGGAAGTGAGTTGACTGAATCCAAACAATATTTAACCTTCTGTGTCTGATTCATTTTGCTGACCATGATGGTCTCAAAGTACTTTTATTTTCCTACGAATGGTTCAAATTTATCTTTTTAAAATTTTTCTTATTTACATATCATATCCCTTTCCCTGTCCTACCCTCTCACCCCTCCCCACTGTCCCTTTCCCTCTCCAGAAAGTCCATCTTTTTTTTTTTTTTTTTGAGACAGGGTCTTGCTCTATAGCTCAGGTTGGTCCTGAACTCACTCTGGAGCCCAGGCTGGCCTTGGGCTCATGGCAATCCTCCTGCATCAGCCTCCCGAGTGCTGGGATTACAGGTGTGCGCCACCATGCCCAGCTTACGTGGTGCTGGGGAATCGAACTCGGGTACTTAGTACTTGCTAAGAGCTTGCTACGCGAGCACTCTGACCGCCCAGCCACCCTCCAGCCCTCCCTCTCCATAAGTTCCTACTTTCTTCCATGTCTCTTATTTTCTCATGTTATAGAAACTATATGATATTTAACTTTCTAAGCTTGATTTCATTTCACTGAGCATAATGGTCTCAAGATGCATCCATTTATTTTCATGCAGATGACTCAAATTTTTCTTTCTTAATGGTAGACTAATATTTCATTGTGTATATATATATACTGCATTTTCTTTATCCAATCATCCATACTCTATTGGCTGATTCCAAGATTTGGCTATTATTAATTGTGCTGCTGTAAATATGGTTATTGCATGTATCACTGTTATATGATGACTGTAACTTATTTGGGAAGACACCCAGCAGAAGTATAGGTGGGTCAAATGGAATATCAATTTTCAGTGTTTTGAGGAATGCCCATACTGCTTTCCATAGTGGTTGTACCAGTTTACAGTCCTGCCAGCAGTGTAGGAGGGTTCCTTTATCACCACAGGCTGACCAGCATTTGTTGTTTTTTAAGTTCTTTATACCAGCAGTTCTTAGTGGAGTTAGATGGAACCTCAGTGTCGTTTTAATTTGCATTTCTCTGATGGCTAAAGATGTTGAATTTTTTTCATGTATTTGTTGGCCATTCTGACTTCTTCTGATTCCCATTTTTGGATGGAGTCCTTTATTTTAGCGGATCTAATTTTTTTTTCAGATCTTTGTATATCCTTGATAGTTGTCCTGTGTCTGAGGAGTACCTGGTAAATATTTTTCCCATTCCATGGGTGCTCTCTTCAGTCTGCTTATTGTTTCCTTTGCTGTGCAGAAGCTTTTTAATTTGACATAATCCCATGTGTTGATTCTTGGTGTTATCTCTTGTGCTTTGGGTGTTATATTGAGAATGTCCTTGCCTGTGCCTGTGTCTTCAAAGGTTTTGCCTGTTTTTTCTTCCAATAAGTTCAGTGTTTCCATTTTGATATCTAAGTCTTTGATCCATTTTGACTTGGTTCTGGTGCATAGTTAAATTTGTGGGTCTAGTTTCATTCTTCTGCATGTGACTAGCCAGTTTTCACAGCACCATTTGTTAAAGAGGCTACCTTTACCCCGGCATATGTTTTTTGGCCCCATTGTCAAAGATCAGATGGGTTGTTTCTGTATCCTCAGTTCTGTTCCATTGATCCACCTGTTTGTGTGCCAATACCATGTGGTTTTTGTCACTGTTGCTTTGTCATGTAATTCCATATCTGGTACTGTGATGCCTCCTGTTTTTGTTTTATTGCTGAGGGTTGTGTTGGCTATTCTGGGTCTCTTGTGGTTCCATATAAATTTTCAAGTCATGTTTTCTAGTTCTGTGAAAAATGCCATTGGTATCTTGATTGGAGTCACATTGAATCTGTCTGTCAGTTTTGGAAGTGTGACCATTTTGACAATATTGATTCTGCCTACCCAGGAACAGGAGATGTTGTTTCACTTTCTAAAATTCTCTTTGCTTTCTTTTGCAGACTGGTCCAGTTTTCATTGCAGAGGGCCTTCACTTGCTCAGTGAGGTTGATTCCTGGGTATTTCGTTTCCTTTGATGCTACTGTGAATGGAGTTTTTTTCCTGATCTCTCTGTTTTTTCATTGTGCTGTAGAGGAATGCTGTTGATTTTTGTGTGTTGAATTTATATCCTGCAGCTTGGCTGAATTTATTAGTTCTAAGAGTCTTCTGGTGGGTTTTTGGGATCTCTATATAAAAAATCATGTCATCTTCAAATAAGGATAGTTTGACATCTTTGTTTCCTATGTGTATTTCCTTCATTCCATTCTCTTGCCTGATTGCTCTGGGTAAGGTTCCAAGCACTAATGTTGAATAGGAGTAGTGTCTTATTCCTGATATGTGAGGAAATGCTTTCACTTTTTCCTCATTTAGGATAATGTTGGCAATAGGATTGTCATAAATTGCTTTTATCAGCTTGAAGTAAGATCCTTCTATACCTATTTTCTTTATATTTTTTTATTT
Organism: Ctenodactylus gundi; assembly: GCA_004027205.1. Taxonomy (NCBI): domain Eukaryota; kingdom Metazoa; phylum Chordata; class Mammalia; order Rodentia; family Ctenodactylidae; genus Ctenodactylus; species Ctenodactylus gundi. The sequence continues at coordinate 83,434 of PVKB01002084.1, read as the reverse complement.
TATTCTTTTTGAGACAGGGTCTCAATAGCCAAAGACTCTATAGCTCAAGCTGGTCCTGAACTATGTAGCCCAGGCTGGCCTTGGATTCATGACAGTCCACCTGCCTCAGCCTCCCAAGTACTGGGATTACAGGCATACACCACCACGCCTGGCTTTATGTGGTGCTTTGGAATTAAACTCAGGGCCTTGCATGCAAGGCAAGCACTTGACCACTATGCCATTCCTCCAACCCGCTTCTGTACCTATTTTTATCAGAGTTTTGATCTCAGCTTTCTGAAAGAGCTTGCAAGGAACCGTTGAGCAGTACTCCTCCTTCACTGCCTGGACTTGTTGAATCTTATTATTTCAGACAGAGTCTCAGTAAGTTCCCCAGACTGGGTTTGAACCTGTGATCTTCCTGCCTCAGTCTCCCATAAGCTGGGATTATAGTCCTGCACCACAAGGCCTATTTTTCTTTTCTTTTTCTTTTTCTTTTTCTTTTCTTTTTTTTTTTTTTTTTAGACAAGGTCTCACTCTGCAGTCCAGGCTGGTCATGAACTCACATGTATGTATGTATGTATGTAACTCTGGAGGCTGGCCTCAATCCTGGCGGCAATCATCCTGCCTCAGCCTCTTGAGTGCTGGGATTACAAGCATGTGCCATCATGCCCAGTTTACATCATGCTGGAGAATCAAACCCAGGGCCTTGAGCTTGCCAGACAGGTGCTTTAACTGCTGAGCTCTTCCTCCACGTCCTCTATTTTTATTCTTGTCTTAGTGTTTTTTAATTTTCTGTCTTACAGCTTGACTTACATACAAAAACCACATATGTAATAGTAGGAGTGAGACTGGAGTAGGGCATGTACTTGCTTTAGCCTGGGCAGTCCCCTGAGTTTCTCATCACCACCCACCAAAAGTACTGTTAGCCGTCCAACTGTATCAGAACTAAGGTTTGCTGCCTCTGTCACTGTAACAGATTACCTTCAGTCTGTTTCTCAGCAGCAAGGGAAGTCACATTTCTTTGTCGGTGGGCCGCACCCTAAAGTTCACTGTGTCATTCACCCAACAGCCTTCCTGTATGGACACAGGCCCCAGGTCAGGTCTGGCAGTTAAGGTTCTTTTTGTGTACATTGCCTCACACCAGAATAGGCCAGAATAGGGCTGGGGACATGGTTCTGCAGTTAAAGCAATTACCTAACAAGCACAAGGCCCTGTGTTTGATTCCCCAGCGCTAAATAAGCTGCTCATGGTGGCACACACCTATGATCCTAGCACTTGGGAAGCTCAAACGAAACTGCTGTGAGTTCCAGGCCAGCCTGGGCTACACAGCGAGTTCAGGTCCACCCTGGACTTCAGAGTGAGACCCTGTCTCAAAAAAAAAAAAAAAACAAAATAAAGAAACAAACAAACAAAAAACAGAGTAACAAGAATTGCTATAGGTGAGAACTTACTGAACATGCCATCCATTACCGTTAGGCAGTTCTCATTTTCCCATACCTCAGGTCCTGGTCCTGCTGAACACTAGCATCCAGGAGATGAAGGTTAGCAGACCCCTGGGGCAGGAAGGACACAAAGGCAGGTAGTAAAAGTGTCACGAAGGCCTGAAGCTGGACTACTTTACTCCAGTCTTTACCAAAAAATTAAATTTGGGGGGCTAGAGGAATAGCACAGCTGTTAGAGTGCCTGCCTAACAAACACAGGGCCATGAGTTCAATTCTCCAGCACCACAGAAGCCAAGTATGATGATGATCACCTATTGTTCCAGTACTGAAGAGGCTGAGGTAATGAGGATTGTTGTGAGTCCAGTGCCAACCCGGACTGCATAGTGAACTCAGAGCCAGCTGGATTACAGATTGAGACCCTGTCTCAAAAAAAAAAAAAAAAAAAGGGTCTGGTTACTTTTTAAGAGTCTACATGTTTTTAAAAAATTAAAGTTTTGGGGACCACCATAATTTTCATGGTGCAGTAATCGTTATTACTATTCTGTGTGAGGCTCTGAGAAGGGCCCTCCTGCTCCCCAGCCGTGTGCGTGTGCAGAGCTCACTGGAGGTGGTGACTGGCACTTGGTTTTAGTTTGTGTCCAATATCTTGCAGTGAGGCTTATGATGTCTAGGCATAGATGAATTCTTAGTTTTATCAAGCAGTGCATCAATTATATAAACAACATTCAATGTTGAAGGGGGTTGAACACACTGGGATTGTGGCTGAGTGGTAGAGTGCTTGCCAAGCATGTGTGAGCCCCTGGGTTTGATGTTCAGCACCACGGGGAAAAACAAAGGTATAAAAGAACCCTGGGGAACATTAAAGCATAAACCATTGGTAAAATGTACAATAGTGAAAAAGTATAGTGGTTAGAAGGAAAATACAGTCATTTATATATATATATATATATATATATACACACACACACACACACACACATTCATTCTTCATGGACTCTGTGAGCACATGCATATACGTGTGTGTGTGTGTGTGTGTGTGTGTGTGTGTGTGTGTGTGTCTGTGTGAACTTATCAACTTGTAAAAGACCCCAGAGTACTGGAATCATAACCATTTTAGTTACTTTTTTGTGTATAGGGGTAGGAGGAATCAAGCCCAGGGCCCTCATACTGAGCTATATTCCTAACTATTTTTAGTTTTGATTTTGAGACTGGGCTCCTCCTGCCTCAGCCTCCCAGATTCCTGGGATTACAGGCCAGTATGACCTGCCTAACTGCCAGTCATATTTTTATATTGGTCTAGATAACCCCTACAACCTTTATTGGTAATTCACAGGAATCTCTGGCCTACTTCCAGAGATTTTCATTTCCTCATAAAACAAGCACAGGTTTAAGCTTTAGGGGGCTGGAGGAATGGAACAGTGGTTAAAAGCTCTTGCCTAGTAGTCTCAGGGCCTTGAATTGGATTCCCTAGCACCACATAAAGCCAGGTATGGTGGTGCACACCTGTAATCCCAGCACTCAGGAGGCTGAAACAGGAGGATTGCCCTGAGTCCAAAGCTAGCCTGGGCTACATAGTGAGTTGAAGACCAGTCTGGGCTACAGAGCGAGATCCTATCTCAAAATAAAGAAAAAAGAAAAAAAGAAGCAGCTTAGCACGAACATTCAAATGTTAGCATGGATACAAGTGCCTCTTCTGTCCCCAAATTAGAGGTAACCACAGAGTTATCACAGAGAAGCAGTCCCATGTTCCTTTCCAGATGGGAGGGTTGGTGGGTTGGCCCCAAAGGATCACAGTAGACTTTGCTAATTTGATAGATTTTAATCTCTATGTTTTCAATATCAGCAGGCTGAATGTGTTTTCAACTGCCCTTTGGCCATTTGGATTCTCTGAGTGACCTACAGTCACAGGTTGGCACGCATCAGCTTCAGAACTCGTCAGACTCTGGGCTTGTTGCATTTTAATGAGGAAAATAAACAAATGCTTCAGCACTGGGGGCTTTGCTCCGGGACAGTGCAGGACTCCCACATTTGCTGTTAAGATTTTGTACTTTTATGCATTTTAAGTGCTATCCATGTGCTATAAAAAGATGAATTATATTACAAAGCCTAAAAAACACATATTAGCACAATAAAATATGAACCTGGAGAAATTTTACAAAAATTTTTTTTTGTAAATTGGTGGGTTGGGTAGTTGACTGGTTTGTTTGAGATAGTTTTGTTCTTTAGTCCAGGCTAATTTTGAACTCTCCAGGTAGCCCAGGCTGGCCTTGAACTCATGGCAATCCTCCTGTCTCAGCCTCCTGAGTGCTGGGATTACAGGTGTGTGCCATTATGCCTGGCTTATGTGGTGCTGGGGAATCGAACTCTGGGCCTTGTGCTTGATAGGTAAATGCTCTAACCGCTGTGCTATGTCCTCAATCTCATGGATTATTTCTAGTTACATTATTCATTAGAGGAAAAATTATTCAATACTTGTTAGTCTTGGTACTCAATAGAATTTCCTGGAATGGATTAAAGTCAAGTACCAAGGGCTGGAGGTGAGTGCTGGGATTACAGGCATGTGCCACTGCATGTGATGCTGGGGAGGTGAAGCCAGGGCCTTGAGCTTGCTAGGCACATATTCTAGCCTCTGTGCTATTCATTCCAGGCCTGTTTTTGTTTTTGAATCTTACAATTCTATAGTAGAAGTCTGACATGTCTTAGAGGCTGAAATCAGCATAGAGCTATGTTCTTTTAAGCTTATCTTCAGGGCATCTCACATTTCTGGGTTCCCCTCTGACTAGTAGATGCTTTATCTTCTTTCTTTCCCTTCTGTATTTTTCCTAATAAAGTGTCCTCTTCACACACACACACACACACACACACACACACACACACACACACACAAATTCTTTTCAGATTTTCAGAGGCCACCCACAATTCTTATCCCGTCCCTCTTCTTCCATTTGCAAAACCAACTATGTCACACATCTGACCATCTTTCTGTATCCACTGCTCCCTTTCCCTCTTCTGTGTTCCTCTTTCACTTATAAGGACCCTGTGATCACACTGGTTGCATGGGATAATCCAGGCTAATGTCTTTTTAAGGTCAGTTGATCAAAAGCCTTAATTCTGTCGACAACATTAATTTCCCTTTTCTGTGTAACCTGACATTCACGGATTCTGGGGATTAGGACATGAACATCTTAGAGGTGCCATTATATACTTACTAGGGTATCAAGATGGGAATATGGAATGGGTACTATGTGCTAGTGGGAAAGGCAGCTGTGATGAGGCAGTCACAATTTTCTATCACTTGTCAGATTTTGGCATTATATTGACTGTACCTTTATAAAATAAATTAGAGCTTTTCTTCTTTTTCTATGATAGATAATTATCTCTTTAAAGATTGAGTAGAGGGGCTGGAGGAAAATAGCACAGTGGCTGGAGCACTTGTCTAGTAAGCGCAAGGCCCCGAGTTTGATTCATCAGCACCACATAAACCGGGCGTGGTGGTGCACACCTGTAATCCCAGCACTCAGGAAGCTGAGCAGGATGACTGCTGTGAGTCCAGGGCCAGCCTGGGCTCCATAGTGAGTTCACGACTAGCCTGGACTGCATAGTGGGACCCTGTCTCAAAAAGAAAAAAAAATGATTGGGTAGAACAGTTATAAAACAATGTGAGGGTTGGAAGATGTGTGGCTCATTGGAGAGTACTTGTTTGGCTGTTCAGGGCTATGGGATCAGCCCCAGAACTGTAAACACAAACCAACAACTCCTGCTATGCCAGGTACCACCTTCCTAAAGCCTCACCAGCATGGCCTACTGTCAGTCTTTGGATTTTGTGCGTGCGAGTGTGTGTGTGTGTGTGTGTGTGTGTGTGTGGTACTGGGTTTTGAACTAAAGATCTTTACACTGAGCTGCTTTTCTAGCCTTTTCAGTTTTTTTCTTTTTATTTGCTATTTTCTAGACTAATCTTGAGCTTGCAATCCTCCTGCCTCTGAATTTTTGTTATAATGAACTCCTTATCCCTTCGGTGAGGATAAAGGAATGGTTCTCAGGCCGGGGCCATAGCTAAGCAATTAAGGTGCTTACCTAGCAAGCACAAGGTCCTGAGTTTGAATCCCCAGCACCATATAATATGGGCATGGGAATACATGCTTTTAATCCCAGCACTCAGGAGGCTGAGGCCAGAGGACTGCCATGAGGTCAGGATAACCAGGGCTACACAGTGAGTTCCAGACCAGCCTGGACTATAAAAAAAAAGTCCTCCCACCCCTGGGTTTATAGGAGTTGTCAAATGCTGACATCGGAGATGGATAGCAGTTTACTGGTTACATATAGTGACGACACGGGGGAGGAGGACACCAGGAACCTCATCAGGCCACATGGGAGTTGCACTTGGGAGTGGTGCGAACACCCAGGCCCTGTGGCGGGCAGGCTTTGTAGTAAAGAGAGGATGAGGTGCCCTGGCTCCTGCAGGGGATGTGCTTGGCCTGTTTAAATAATTCTGAAAGCTGGCAGAGAACTAAAACCCTCTAGTGAGAGATAAGCAGGAACTGCACCTGGTCTGTTTGATAAGAGGATTGTTTGGCTAGGGAAATCTTATCCACAAGTCCAAAGGGAGGAGGGCAGCTGTGGTCAGGCTGGGCAGGGCCTCCTGTTTTATGAAAGGCAAGGTAGCTCATAATATTAAATCTTAATTTCAGCTGTTAGTGGTTAATCAGAAGTGTTCTGGATACTGATTTTCAAAAAAAAAATTTTTTTGAGACAGGGTTTTGCTCTGTAGCCCATACTGGACCTGAACTCATTATGGAGCCCAGGCTGGCCTTGGACTCACGGCAGTCCTCCTGCTTCAGCCTCCTGAGTTCTGGGATTATAGTCATGCGCCACCATGCCCAGCTTATGTGGCGCTGGGGAATGGAACTCACATACTTAGCACTTGCTAGGGAAGTGCTTTAACCGCTGAGCTATTCCTATAGCCCTTGGATATTGATTTTTGAAAGATTTGTGTGTGTGTGTGTGTGTGTGTGTGTGTGTGATGGGAGAAGGTCTTTGTGTTTCCCTGGCTTGTCTTGAACTTCTGGACTCTAATAATCCTTCTGCCTTAGCCTCCTGAGTAGCTGGGCCATTGCTACCACATGGTTTCATTTGAAATTGCTTTTCCTCATTTGGCTAACTCATGGCTTATTAATTTCATATACAATAACATTTAATTTTACTTCCTTAAATTATATCTAGGATTTTCCCCCTGAACTATTAAAGTCCAATTGGTTTTCCTTTCCATGCTGTTATCAGAAATTGGCACAGGGGAATTGTTGCTTCATAACATGAAATAGCATTGCATCTTTTCTGGGCTCTGGTTTATAGGGTAGGAATGATCTGTTCAGTAAAAGTTTGAGAGAATTTTTCCATTAAACTCTCTGAGCCCAGAGTCTTTTGGGGGCATTTCTTGGTTATTTTCAACATCTTCTGTAACACTCTTTCTCAGATAACTATCCATTTTATATAGCTTTTCCTGTGCATTTGAGTAGACATTCTATTATTTTTCTGTTGTTTTTCTAAAGATGCAAAACCACATTTTCTAAGAAATAGGAATAGAGAACTTTAGAAAGTTGAGATCAGGATAGAATTGTGAGCCAATCAAGCCTCTCCTCCTTTATTTATTTATTTAGAGACAGGGTCTTGCTCTGTAGCTTAGGCTTGTCCTAAAATACCTATGGAGCCCAGGGCAGCCTTGGACTCAGGCAGTCATCCTACCTCAGCTTCCCGAGTGGTGGAATTACAGGCATGCGCCACCACAGCCAGCTTTATGTGGTGCTGGGGAACCGAACTCAGGACCTTGCCCATGCAATGCAAGCGCTTTAACTGCTGTGCCATTCCTCCAGCCTTCTCCTTTAAACAGAGAGAGAGAGAGAGAGAGAGAGAGAGAGAGAGAGAGAGAGAGAGAGAGAGAAAGAAAGAAAGAGAGAGAGAAAGAAAGAGTAAAAGAAAGAGTAAGAGTAAGAGTAAAAATTGGTTGAAATGAAACAATCTGATCACAGAATGGACAGGAACATTTTAGACATGTTAGACTTCTGAGAGTAAAGAAAAACCCCGAGCACCAGGCAGATAATTTGCCTTGGCCTACAACACAGGTTTGCTACCATTCTCAGTGCTAGAGGACAAGGACAGGACCACCTTGAGGGAAGAAGATGGAGCCTTGATTTGCTTAAGCATCAAGCACCCACGAAGGCACGTTCACCTAGGGGAAAGACTTAGAAACAACGGTTCTTCCTGAAATCCCTGGTCATATGAGAGATGCCTCCAGATGAGGAATGGGAAATTAGAGCATAAAAAACTGGCAGTGACACCGAAGCCAACTAAAAATAGGACTGGCAAAAGCAATTTTTAAAAAAGGGGGTATGGGGGAGTGCTGGGGATGAAATCTTGTGCTTGCTAAACACATGCTGTACCACTGAGCTCCATCCGCAGCCGTGACAGAGATTAAGAGAACCTAGTGTCATGGCACACACCTGTAATCTCAGCATTTGGTGAGGCTGAGGCAGGACGATCACAAGTTGCCAGCCTGGCCAACTTACGGATCCTGTCTCAAAAGGGGGGAAAAGGGGGAGGTTGCTTAGCGTGGGCTTGCGCAAGCGCACACACATTACACTGGGTTTATCATCTTGGAGAAAATGAACAAAAGTAGGTGTGATAGTAGAAGGCACATCAATTTTTTCATTACAGTCGCACAAAATATGTGGTTATGTCAAAAAATACTAGTTTCTCATTACAGAAAGGAGAATACAAAATGATTTGTCACTGTCTTGTGAACTATAAAAACTACTTTTATGTAATTTAAAGGCTACCATTACGAGAACTAAAACAGGCTTTCAGCCTTAAAAAATCACTTTAGAAAAGCAAATGTGGAAAATTTTAGAAAACAGCAAGAAATAAAAACGTAAAACCGAATGACAAAAGACCAAACACACCAGCTTTCACAGCAGAGATGTAACGAGTTAAATCGCAGCCCGCGTGGAGGCGCTGCGGATTTCAGGACAGACCCTTGTGCCTCCAGGCATCTGCTACTGCAGAATCTTCGACCTAGCTGGCTTTTCTGCCCTAATCAAGGCCACAGATCAAGACCGACTCCCTCCTCCCGGCAGTCCTCCAGGGCCGCCCGGCACTTCCCGCAGCGAGCGCGGCACCGCCATGCGAAGCTGGCTCTTGGGGTCTAGGATAAAGTCCCCACCTCACCTCGGCAGGCAGCGTGGGGGCAGGGACCGGGCCTTACGCCAGTCATGGGACACAGGGTGGAAGCGCTCAAACCCTGCTGGAGATTAAAGTATGTCCTCGTTGCACCTCCAGGCGGTGAACCTTCCCAAGCAGCACGTTTCAAATGGGCACGGTTTACCGACGGACGTAGTGACTGCCCCTGACGCCTTCGCAAGCCTGCTTGCGGGCTCCGTGTCCTGGCGGGTCTTTCCCCGGCAGGGTCAGATCCACCCGCGACTGCTCGTCCCGCCTCCACCTTGCAAACTTGCAGGGTTGCAAGGCGTCCGCTGGGAGGCTGCGTGCTGAAGAGCAGGCGCCCGAGAGGAATGGGGCTTGGAGCTGGGAGCCCCCTCCCCAAGCCTGGGGCTCATCCTCAGCCAAAGATGGAATCATGGGAGGGGCCGAAAGCCCGCTGGATTTTTATTTATTTAGGACAGACTGGGGGCTCAGCCCAAGGGTTTGGAAGGGCTGGTAACAGGCGACAAGCGAAGGAGCTCGGGCCGACTTTTGATGGCGTGGAGCAGGTGAAACACGGGTCCCACGTGCTAGCGGGAGCGCAGGGACAGAGGGGTTAAGCCGCCACGCCCCGCCCCAGCCCGGGGATTGGCGGCCCTGGGGGGCGTGGTCGGAGGGCGGGCCCGCGTTTGCCGCAGCCGCTGGTGGGCGGGGCCCGGGCGGGGAGCGGGAGGGGCGCGGAGCGGAGCCGGGCCCGCGCCGCGCGCCCCGCCGGGCGGGCTTCGGGCTGCGCCAGCGAGCCGGACCGGTGGTGCCCGCGTCGGAGACCCTGCTCCGGACTCTGAGGCAGCGAGTAAGTGAGGCAGGCCCACCGCGACTCTTCTCCTGGCTGCGATCCGCTTCCGCGTCCGCAGTACTGCTCGGCGCGTCTGGCCGTACCTGGAGCTGGGGAGGGGGCGCGTCCCGCTGCTAGGGTACAAGGTGGGGGGAGGGGGAGGGGAGTAGAGACGAGACCGATGATGTCATGGATGCTTCTCCCGGTCTGGGGGGAGGTGGCGGCCAGAGGGGGTGCGGCCCGGATTATGTCACCTCTTCCTTCTGCGCCCCGCCCCCTGGGGCCACACGCGTTGGTTGGGAGCCCAGGGAGGTGCTGGCGGGATTTCCCCCACTGCAGGGACCTCCAGGCACCTCTGCCGACCGCCTGTGGCCGGGGTTTCTGTCTGTTGGAGCTTCTAGCCGTGGGCTGCTGGTGAATAGCGACCCCCACACACACACAGCAGAGGCTCGTGTGTGTGCGTGTGTGTGCGCGCGCGCACGCGCGCTTGTGAGAGAGCGTGTGTGTGTGTGTGTGTGTGTGTGTGTGTGTTCGGGATGGGGGGTGGTGCACTGCCTGCCCCCTCAGTCCTGAAACACCGACTTCATCAGAGCCAGGATCTAGGGGATGATCCCCCTCTCCCCTGCCCGTGCCCAAGCCTCCGAGGGAAGATGGGTCTCCCCTCACACATCCCAACCAAGAAGTTGTGGAGATTTCTGCACCCCAAAAGCCCGATAGTGCCCCTGGTTCCCTTTCCTTCCTCAGTCCTTCTTGGAAGTCCTTCCTGTGTTCACTCCCTGGATTCAGTGCCTGTTTGCATGGCTCCTAACTCGCATTCCCAAATGCATTCGCCCTGCGTTCCTGGTGCTAGAGACCAGAGACCACTAGGAGACTTCCCCCTGGGGAACCCACAGGCCACCTCTGGGAAGACTTCAGAAAGAAATCTCCCGGTGTGTCTTGAGCCAAATGCTCCAAGACCCTTGGGTCCTGAGAGGCAGCATCTAGACTGGTTCTAGAAGGATATGGGATGAGCAGAGAGCACTGAGAAGAGGCTGTGTGTGGAGAGAAGCTTAGGTCACGGGAAATCCAGCATGGGGGTCCTGCTGCAAGCTCTTTTGGCTCTGGGGGCTGAGAATGCCAGGCATTTTACCTTTAATACGTTTACTTTTTAAAATTCCTGCAAGATACGTGTGAGAACCAAAGGTGAAATAACCCGCATGAGGTTCCATCCCTAATCAGTTAAGCTGTGATTTACACTTGGAGCTGATGCCACCCGAACTCCGTCTGCTGCCCTTGACCCTGTTCATGGAAGGATTTGGGAAGAGAAGGAAGAAAATTGGCTTTGCCCATTAGAAAGAGTCCCCTCGAAGCTGCTCAGGGAGCAGGAAAGGAAAGGCCAGCAAGGACACATAGCAAGGGTGCTGGCAGAAGGGGCTGCTGAGATCTGTAGGGAACAGAGTAGGTGGGGCATGGGGACTCTTGAGACCACAGGCATTCTTAGCTATGGGGGGAGGGAAGGCTGAGTGGAAGGTTGGAAGGACTTGCATTTGTTACCTTGTGACAGGCTAAAACTGTGCATAATGTCACAGGTTTGGTGGGACAGAGAGAGGCAGAGTCAGGCAACAGGCTGTCATCCCAGGTTGATGCCTTGAGGCCGCCTTAGCAGACCACACTAATTCCTGGACCAGTTCAGGACCCTGAACTGGCAATTCCTCCTCGGCTCTTCGGGGAGGGAGGCTCCAGGGAGAGCTTCTGTGGGTTGACAATCAAGGATTCTCCAGGCAGAGCAGAGTAAGGAGGCTCTGGTCAATGCTCGTGGGCTCCTGTTCCTATTCAGACCTCTAGGTAGGGAAATCACACAGACTCTAGGGAAACAGTGGGGCAACAGCAGCCTGCAGCCAGCCCCAGCCTGTGGTCAGATTCTCCTTTCCTTGATCTCCCAGAAGTAGGGCTGCATGTTTGTGTAGCACTTTACAGTTCAAAGCATCCTCCCAGTCATTATCTCCTGTCACCATCAACACATCAACACAGGCACTTCGGAGGTTGGTTTCTGACCACAGCCTGGCTCCTGCACTGCCCCCTTGCTAGCTCCCTGCCTAGGTCTTTATTCACCAGTGAGGCCTTCCTTCAGCGTATCAGCACATTCAAGCTCCTACCATGTTTAACCTCCTTAAGTGGTACCGTTCTCTGGTCTCTCCTAGCAGGAAACCCTGTCGTCTTGTCTCCCTCTGCACCCCTCCACCCTGGTGGTCGGTTCTTTGCTTTTGCCTTGCGTCACTCTTCTAAGCCATCTGACACAGACACCAGTGACATCCTCAGCTGCCAAATCCAGGACCTGCTTTTCAATCTCAGTTGCACCTGGCCCCTTTTTAACACTGGGTGCTGCCCCCCCACCCCTTTCTCTACCTCCTCCTCCTTCTGATAGTCTCACTTGTGTCGTCCCAACTAGACAATGAACTTGGGGGCTCAAGCGATTCTCCCCAGTGGCTGGGACTATGGGTGTGCACCACTGCACCTAGCTTGCCTCCATATTCTCCAAACGCTCCGTCTTGGCCGCCGGGGCCTGGCTACTCTTGGCCTTCTTGCGGCTTCCACACCGCTTCCCTGAGTTCTGAGGCTCTGCGCCCTAGCTTGATGCTGGGCCCACCCACACCACCCTTGGATGCTGACAATCTCAGTTTTCACCCAGCGTGTGACAGATAACTTTCTCTAGCCTTCTCAAAAGATCCTATCTCTCCCAAGCAGTCTCCTGTTACGTTAAGGGGGTCACACGCACCCTGATGGCCCAGCCCAGACTCCTCCCTTTCACCACTGCCTGAACCCCAGCTCTATGAGCTTTTGCCAGGTCCTCCTCTCCAGACCTGCCCAGTCCTTTTCACTGGTTTCAAGCCTCAGGCCATAGCTAGGCCCTGTGGTTATAGGCCTATATTCCCAGCACTCTGGGAGGCTGAGGCAGGAATATCAAAAGTTTGAGTCCAGCCTGGGCAATTTAGTAACTTAGTAAGACCTTGTCTCAAAAGCCAAAATATAAGAGATGTAGCTCAGTTTGAAGGCCCTGGGCTCAATCCCTAATATTACCACCACCACCACCTAAAAAAAAAAAAATAGCCTCAGGCCGTTCACTGTCAGTCTCTCTCCTCCCCCTCCCAGCTGCTTCTTATGGTATGCTCAAGGATGGCAAGAGAAGGCCATATTTTGGGTAGAAGGGGGTTTCCAGGCTGAGGGGGCAGTGTGCTGGGGAGTAGAGACGGAGACCAGCAGGAGGCGAGAGAGACCCGGGGGCACAACATTTACGAAACTCTTTTAGTGGCGCACCTGCCGGTCCTGTACTGCATCAGATCCCCAGGTGCCACCCTCACACCGTCCTTGTCCCAGCCCCGCATGAGGGGACCGACTGGCCACTGGGATGAGGAGTAGCACTCTGCAGAGGCGCCGGACAGCTTAGTAGTGAAGCTTCCCACCCCCTAGAGCTGTAATTCCTGATGTGACCAGAAGACCCTGAAGGGCCAAGGGACTTGTCCAGGCTCCCTTGATCCGGGTCAGTGTTAGAGCTGTGCGGCTCGGTGAAAGATGTGTGCTGTAAGCCCTGTCACTTTAATAAGGAAGGAGGGCTTCCAGCCTGGTTTCTGGTGGAACCAGGCTCAAGGTGCCTACTACCCCCACCCCCCATCTCTGGGACACATTTGAACGTCTAGGTAGGGTCGACACTGCCTGGCGTCCCAGTCAGGCTGGATTAATGCAGATCTCTGGGACAGGTGTTCCCAGGTGCGGACTTGAGACAAAGGAACCAGGAAGCGCCTCCCCATCACAGGTAACCTGAGGCTCTGTTCCCCCTTCTGCGGGCCGGGCCTGGGGGGGAGAGGGCGGATATCCACAGAACCGGCTAGGAGGGCTTCAGGGTGAGTGAGCAGGGTCAAGGTCCACAGGGAACGGGGGAGGGGTGTAATCCAGGAAGTCTTCCTGGTGGTAGTGCATTCTTTGCACGGTTCGGCAAGCGCGAGATCCTCTGGGGCGCTGCCGGGTGCGGTGGCCCCGCCCTCCCCCGCCCACCTGTGGGAAACGCAGGCCCCGGGGGACGCTCCGCCAGAGCCCGCAGCTGGCGGCGCTGTGTCCCGGTTGCGGCCAGCCGGGGGACATCTGCGGAGCGCTGACCTCCGGGAGGGGCCCTCTCTGGCCAGGTCCCCGCGCGGCCGCGTTGGGAGGGCCTCCGGGAGGGCTTCTTCGCTACCCGCGTCGGTCTGCTTGCCCATGGCGACGCCCACCCGCGACCCCCGCGCGCGCGGCCGCCGCAGCTCCGCCTATCCCACCCGGGGATCCCAGCTCCTCCGGCGCCCGCCGCCAGGTAGGCTCTCCAGATTCCTCCCATTTCGCAGAGGAGAACACTGCCGTCCGGATGGCTCGGCCGGCCCGTCCGAAGTCGCGCAGCTGGTTCGGGCCGAGCCCCGAGAGTGAGAGCGAGCCCTATGGGCCCTGCACGCCGGGCCTCGGGGGGTCCGAGGCTTGAGGACCCGTCGGCCCCGCCCCCTTGCGAAGGCAAGGAGAGAAGCCTGCACCGGTAGCAGCTTCCGCTTCTGCCCTGACTGCGGCACCCCAGGGTAGGGGGCTGGAATGGACCTCTATCTTTGGATGGGGTTGTGTCGCTTGCCCTCCCTTAACTTCTGAGGGTCCCTGTCGGGCCTCTGTACCCCCTTCCAGCCCATCTCCCCAGCCCGTGAGCCCAACACAACGCAAAGAACTCCTAAATGCTGGCAGTTGCAGCGCAGAGTAGAGAGGGACATGGGGTGGGATTGAGAGGGAGGTTGGGGAGGTGGGAGGGGCTGTGCGTGGTTTCCTGAGGCAACAGGCGCCCCCATTATCAAGCCTCATTCCTCCATCTGGGGTGTCCCCATGTATCGGTTGTAGGGAAGGGGGCTACTGAGGGGCTGGGGCTGGCTTGGCTGGGAATGAGATCTGACTTGTGCTTTCCGTTTGCGTCCACAGTGCCCTCCCGGCTTAGCCATGGCGAAGCTGGAGACGCTGCCAGTGCGTGCTGACCCAGGGCGGGATCCCCTCCTGGCCTTTGCCCCACGGCCCTCTGAGCTTGGGCCCCCGGACCCCCGCCTGGCCATGGGCAGTGTGGGCAGTGGGGTAGCCCATGCTCAAGAGTTTGCCATGAAGAGTGTGGGCACCCGAACAGCGGGCGGGGCCAGCCAGGGCAGCTTCCCTGGTCCCCGCGGCAGTGGCGGCGGGGCCAGCCGGGAGCGACCTGGCCGCTACCCCTCAGAAGACAAGGCCCTCGCCAACTCCCTCTACCTCAATGGCGAGCTGCGGGGCAGTGACCACACAGATGTCTGCGGCAACGTGGTGGGCAGCAGTGGTGGCAGCAGCAGCAGCGGTGGCAGTGACAAGGCCCCGCCGCAGTATCGGGAGCCCAGCCACCCGCCCAAGCTCCTGGCCACCTCTGGCAAGCTAGATCAGGTCAGTCCCCAGGGCCTGAGACTCTCATAGCTCTTTGCCGGGGTGGAAGATGGCCCAGAGAGGGGGTCAGGGTGGTCCTTCTTGGAGGTTGGGTTGTAGGTATCGGGTTGGTGGCTGGGTGGGAGAAGCCGTGGGCGGGGTCCAAGATAGAGACCTGGCTTGAGGGAAATAAGAGATTAAAAAAAAAATTCAGGTGCAGACTGGGGCTGTAGTCCAGTGGTTAGAGTGTTTGCCTAGCAGGCACAAGGCCCTGGATTCTATTTCCTTGTACCACAAGCGGGCATGGTGGTACATGCATGTAAGCCCAGCACTTGAGAAACTGAGGCAGGAGGATTGCCCTGTGTTTGAGGCCAGCCTGTGCTATATAGTAAGTTCAGGGCCTGCCTAGCCTACAGAGCAAGACCCTGTCTCAAAAACAAAACAGATATGGATCCCCAAGGTGGAGATCAGTGTGGGTGAGAGGTGGCGCTTGTCCAGAGGAAGTGGCTGGGGCCACGCCAGGGCCTCTCTCTGACCCCCGCTCCCTCTGCCTTGCTTTCATGCAGTGCTCAGAGCCATTAGTTCGGCCGTCAGCTTTCAAGCCTGTTGTACCCAAGAATTTCCATTCCATGCAGAATTTGTGTCCCCCACAGACCAATGGGACCCCTGAGGCACGACAGGGCCCCGGTGGCCTCAAGGGTGGACTGGACAAGTCTCGGACCATGACCCCAGCGGGGGGGAGTGGGGGTGGCCTCTCAGACTCAGGCCGGAACTCACTCACAAGCCTGCCCACCTACAGCAACAGCTACAGCCAGCACCTGGCACCCCTCAGCGCTTCCACCAGCCACATCAACCGCATCGGCACTGCCAGCTATGGTAGTGGCAGCAGTGGCGGGGGGTCGGGGTACCAGGACCTGGGGACCTCTGACAGCGGGCGGGCCTCCAGCAAGAGTGGGTCATCCTCATCCATGGGGCGGTCGGGCCACCTGGGATCCGGGGAAGGCGCAGGTGGAGGCCTGCCGTTCGCAGCCTGCTCACCACCCTCGCCCAGTGCGCTGATCCAGGAGCTGGAGGAGCGGCTGTGGGAGAAAGAGCAGGAGGTGGCGGCCCTGCGGCGCAGCCTGGAGCAGAGCGAGGCGGCCGTGGCCCAGGTGCTGGAGGAGCGGCAGAAAGCCTGGGAGCGGGAGCTGGCCGAGCTGCGGCAGGGCTGCAGCGGGAAGTTGCAGCAGGTGGCCCGTCGTGCCCAGCGTGCCCAGCAGGGCCTGCAGCTGCAGGTGCTGCGGCTGCAGCAGGACAAGAAACAGTTACAGGAGGAGGCGGCGCGGCTGATGCGGCAACGGGAAGAGCTAGAGGACAAGGTGGCCGCCTGCCAGAAGGAGCAGGCCGACTTCCTGCCTCGGATGGAGGAGACCAAGTGGGAGGTGCGCTGGGACTGCAGCCTTCCCCCTGACTCCCCGTCCTCCCGTCCCTCTGGAGACCCCCAGGGCAGTGGCCTACCACCACTAAGGGCAAGTGAATGTTTTAGGGGGCCAAGTCAACTTGGGATGTCCCTGGCCAAGATTTTCCTGAGCCCTGGGGAACCTTAACTGCCTCTGGTGCTGGGTCTAGGAGCCTGTCCGGGTGAGCAGGGCGCTGCCTTTACCCTGCTTCTCTTCCCTCCCGCCCCTGCCCAGGTGTGCCAGAAGGCGGGCGAGATCTCCCTCCTGAAGCAGCAGTTGAAGGACTCGCAGGCCGACGTGTCCCAGAAGCTGAGTGAGATCGTGGGGCTGCGCTCGCAGCTGCGGGAGGGCCGGGCCTCGCTCCGGGAAAAGGAAGAGCAGCTGCTCAGCCTGAGGGACTCCTTCGGCAGCAAACAGGCCAGCCTGGAGCTGGGTGAGGGTGAGCTGCCCACCCCTGGCCTCAAGCCCGCTCTGACCCCGGTGGACCCAGCCGAACCGCAGGAGGCGCTGGCCACCTGCGAAAGTGATGAGGCGAAGATGCGCCGTCAGGCCGGCGTGTCGGCCGCTGCTTCCTTGGCTTCCATGGATGGGGAGGCGGATGCTGCGGGGGAGAGTGGGACGCGGGCCCTGCGGCGGGAGGTGGGGCGGCTGCAGGCTGAGTTGGCAGCCGAGCGGCGGGCCCGGGAGCGCCAAGGTGCCAGCTTCGCAGAGGAGCGGCGCGTGTGGCTGGAGGAGAAAGAGAAGGTCATCGAGTACCAGAAGCAGCTGCAGCTGAGTTATGTCGAGATGTACCAGCGCAACCAGCAGCTGGAGCGGCGGTTGCGAGAGCGGGGTGCGGCCGGGGGTGCGAGCACACCTACCCCACAGCATGGCGAGGAGAAGAAGGCCTGGACGCCCTCCCGCCTTGAGCGCATCGAGTCCACAGAAATCTGATCCTCCACCTGGGCACGTGGCCTTCTGACAAGTGCCCTGTTTGAAGGCCAGAGTTCCCAGTATCTCTCCACTCCATCTCTCCCCCATGTTCCCCACATCCCCAGACCAAAGAGGTTCTCAAAGCAGCTGTGTAACCAGGCTCCTTCCATCCCCTCAGCACCCTCCCAGCTCCAGCGCTGCCCCTGCGGGCAGCCCCGTGGACCCTCCTCCCCAGGAGGGACGTGGGAAGGCAGATTGAGGAAGGATGAGGGCCCAGGTAGTAGGGAGTAGCTCCCGTTCGGGCAGCCCCTTGTTGGAGATGGGAGGCAGCGGGCCTGCAGGGCCATGGGGTGCCGCAGCCCCTCGGGAGTGTGGGCTGCTGCTGTTGGCCACTTGTGTCTAGTGATGCGTTCTGTGCTCGCCTCCTAGGCTGAGGAGCCTGAGGGGGCCTGCATGGGTTTGCCAAGGCCGCAGACCCTGGGCTCCTGGCCTCTCTCCTTCCTGTGGTGTTCTCCCTCCCTGGGCAGATTGGCAGGACAAGTGGGAGCAGATGGCCTGCTTGCGGTTGAGAGGGCTACCTGCCCAGCCCCTCCCCCCAAGTCTCTTGGGTTCAGGCCTCAGAGTCTGGCCTGGTCCTGAGTGTGTGTCCCTGTGCATGTGTTGGGGGAGAGGAGGCTTGTAGCTGGAGACCCAGCGCCCAAGGAAATCTGCCTCCTGCTCTTGGGAAGGGTTACCTGGAGGCTTATACCCTCACCCTTCTGACCAGAATCCCCCATGGCAGCTGCTCCAGCTGCCCAGCCGACCCCACACCCAGGGCCACTGTCTGGCTCTATCTACAGCTGTTAAGTGCTACCTGCCTCTCAGGCACTCCCCTCACCTAGTTCCTGAGGTCAGACGAGTGTCTGTGATGTCTTCCTGTGTCTTCCCTCACTTGCTTCCCCTAGCCTCCTGCTCTCATGCTCAGAACATCATCTTCCTAGGCTGCCTCTTTCCCCCAAAGTCTCACCTTTTCTTCTAGTAGAAAATTCTGCTTGACCTTTGGTGCACTGCCCACTTTCCCAGCTCCACTGGCCCAAGTCTGAGCCTGAGGCCCTCGTTTCAGAGGCCTGGGGAGGGTTGGATATGATTGCCCTTGAAGGACAAGGCTGACCTGAGAGGAACATTCCTTGCCTAGGCTCTGACTTGGCTCAGCAAATCGCCCAGGGAGGCCTGGCATGGCCATCAGTAGGGGTTGGGACAGCCAATGTCACTTCCTTCTCTGGGGTCCCTTTCAGTCTGTCCCCAAGACTCTAAGAAAGCAAATTTATAATTCACCAGCAATAAAATCAGAGGAGGCTTGGTCCTCAGCCCTTGAACTTATCTCTTTCACTCTCTCTTCCACCCTCAAGATAGAGTTTGGGGGCAGAGTGGAGAGAGTTGGCAACTACTGTGAGCAAGTCCCCTAGCCCCTGACCAGCCTCCTCCCGACTGGTGACTGTTTAATGAGCTGTGCATCCCCCCACAAAAACAGGAGTGCCCCTCTGTGTGGCCTCTTAACTCTGCACAGCCCCTTCTGGGTGGTCCTCACCAGGTCTCTGAGCCGGGTGGGAGGCTACCCTGGCAACCACTGCCTGTTCCACTCACCCCTTACTACACCTGCTCCTGGGCCTGGGCCACAGGGGCTGGGAGAAGAGAAGGCATTAGTAGAGGAAAAAAAAAGAAAGATAAAAAAAGAAGAAAAAATATGAACAGTCTCAGCTTTGGGATGTCCAACCACAAAATAAATTATATATAAATATATATAAATATATATCTCTACCATATGTGATGGAAAGACTTTGTTTTCCTTTCCCAAAGAAATAAAATGGAGAAAGCCTCTTGAACGGCGCTCTTGGCCCGCGTGTGTCATTGCAAGTGTGGGAGGTGAGGCCCCAGGGGCTAACGGTGTAGAGGGCAAAGCTGCGGTAAACATTTCCCAGAGGAGGCAAGACCAGAGGTGTTCACTGGGCCGTGCCAGGAGCTTGGCCCAAAGCCCAAGCGCCTCTGTGCTGTCCAGGAGGGGTCATGGTTCCACCTTTCTGCCCGCTGGGGCTTTTCAGCTCAGACTGTTGTTCAAAGGAGTTCGAGGCGGCTCCAGCTCGATCTGGACACGAGGCTGCTGGTGATGCAGACAGCTAGGTGCAGCTTGCAGTCTCCCGAGCCACCGTATAGTGACTGGTTAATACCTGAATGTGGAATCCACAGCAGTGAAGGCTGAGAAAAAGTTTGCAACTAGTGGTAAAAGGGACCTACACCAGCTACACACCAATGAGCTGACTTTTATACTTCCTTCTATCCTCACAAAGTCCCACAATCAAGAATGCATTTTGTACTCTGGGAGGCTGAGCAAGAGGATCTCAAGTTCAAGTCCAGCCTTGGCAACTTGGAAGGATGGTGAGACCATGACTCAAAAGAAATAATGAAATAAAAGGCTGGGAATGTTGTTCAGTGCAAAGGAAAGGCCCTGGGCCCAATCCCTAGTACCACCAAAGGAAAAAAAAAAAGGTATTTTATTCTAAGGAATACAGGAATACAACTCAACTTATGAGAATTCACTCTGCAGCCCAGACTGACTTGGAACTGACAGCAATCCTTCTGCCTCAGGCTCCTGAGTGCTGAGATTATAGGCTTGTGCCACCATACCTGGCTAATTTTGGGGCTGCTGGGGAATCAAACCTACAGCCTCACACATGCTAGGGAAGCACTTTAACCACTAAACCATGCTCCCAGTCTCAGACTTATAATGGACTTCATTTATTTATTTATTTATTTATTGAGACAGGGTCTCATTCTGTAGCCCAGGCTGGTCCGGAACTCATGATGGAGCCCAGGCTAACCCTTGACCTCACGGCAATCCTGCTGCCTCAGTCTCTGGAGTGCTGGGATTACAGGCTTGAGCCACCACACCCAGTTTATGTGGAGCTGGGGAATTGAACCCAGGGCCTTGCTCTTGCAATGCAAGCGATGCAAGCGCTTCAACTGCTGTGCGATTCCTCCAGCCCCCTTAGGGACTTTAAAGAGGGTCTTATTTTTCCATACCTGATTGGAAACCTGAACGCAAGTGTCATAGGTGTCTGTTCATCTTGGGCCTAGACTTTTCATCTTACTTTGTTGTTTCCTCCTGGCCACAAGGTGGCTGCCGCAGCTGTGTGATAAGATTTATCATTAAAGTAAAAGCTTTCCCAGAGCCCTGCCAAGCACTCTTTCTTTTCAGTCTTGTTAGCCAAAAACTATCTCACAAGCTCCTTCTATTTCAAGAGAACCTGGAAAACTGAGTATTTGCCATAGAGGAAGAGGGTTGTCACAACTGCCTAGGAGCAAATCATATTTCATGATTTCATATTTCATATTTCAGCTCTCTGCTGCCACTGGGTTCTTTCTGCTGGGCAAGAAAGACTTGCAGACCAGGTTGGCCTTGAACACACAGCATTCCCCTAAATGTTTTAGGTTTTGTTTTATTTTTTGAGACAGGGTCTCACTCTGTACTCCAGGCCTGTTCTGGGCTCACTTTGAAACTCAGGCTGGTCTCAAACTCATAGCAATCCTCCTGCCTCAGCCTCTTGAGTGCTAGGATTACAGATGTGAGCCACCACACCCAGCTTACGTGGTGCTAGGGAATCAAACTCCAATACTCTGGTACTTAGTGATTGCTAGGGGAAATACCTTAACCACTGAGCTATTCCTCCAGATTTTTTTTTTTTTTTGGAGACAGTCTCATTCTGTAGTCCAGGTTGGCCTCAAGCTCATGACAATCCTCCTGCCTTGGCCTCCCAAGTGCTATGATTATAGGAGTGTGCCATGCCTACCTAGGGTCATGCCTTCTCTACACTGGTTTTGTATCTTTTTCCCCCCAAGATTTTAAGTGGATAATGAAAAGACATGGAAAGAAGGAAGAAGATTCCTTTAACCAGAATGGGTCCCACAAAAGGGTTGCCCTGATTTTGTCTCTTGGGCAAGATAGTGCTCCAGAGGAAGGAGCATGATGTCTTAGTTCTGCCTCACAGCCCCCAGGATGGATGGACCAGTATCTCAGGTACTGACTGACAGGGTACAAAGACCCTGATCAAGCCAGGCATGGTGGCACAGGCCTGTAATCCCAGCACTCAGAAGGTTGAGGCAGGAGGATTGCCATGAGCTCAAGGCCAGCTAGTGAATTAGTTTAAGGCTAGCCTGGACTAGAGAGCAAGACCCCGTTTCAAAACAAAAACAAAAGAAAAAACAAAACAAAGACCCTGTGACTATTGAACAGATTATGTCAATTTGAGAGAATAAGGAACCACACCTGAATTAGGGTTTGGGAGCCACGCCTAGATTGGGAATTGAGAACCAGCCTGGGTTAGAGTGTGAGTGACTTGTGGGCTGGCCAATGAGGGAAGAGCACCCACCCGGATGTGGGAGGCCCAACTGGAACTTCAACGGTATAAAAGGAAAGAAGCCGGGCGCTTGTTATTGTTACAGCTTCTTCCTCTGGGGAAGGTTATTCCGGACAAAGCTCCAGTCTCAATTTGTGCCTGTCTGCCCGTTGCTGCTCTTCAGTCGCCAGTCTTCAGGCTCCGCTATTGTTCTTTGAACAACGGAGATCTGCAGCAGACTCTCACCTCACCGGCTGTCCTGCAGTCCTGTGGCAGATATACTTCACAGGTGAGCAGCCATCTTGGACTATCTCTATCCTTGGGTTTGTAAGCCTTCCTAATAGATCCTTTTTGTTATTAAATCTGTAAATTCTGCCTTTGAAAGAACCCAAACTAATAACAGACCCTGATCAGTAGTTCTAAAGTGCATTCATGAACAGTTGTGGAGACAACCCCCACCCCAGCCGCCGGAAGTACAATCTCCCCAGCTTGCCTAGGTGTGCAGACCAACTCAGGCATGTGCCCACTACTGAGGTAAGGGAAAGGTCATCCTTTCTTATCTGCCACAGCACTGGGTACCTCAAATTCCACCTCTTCAATGCTGTCTATCCATCACTAACTTAAGAGCATTGTACAGATACATCTCTTATATATAAATGCTATGCTACATTCACCGTATTGGTGAGAAATTAGAGTCTTTACATGATTTCCCCATGGCCATAAAACACTGGGGTAGTGGGGTCCTGGGATTCGAACCTGTGGCCACGCTGCTCAGCTGTTCAGTTACTTCCAGAGCGACCTATTCAGAATAGTATTTTTGTCTCTGCGGGTCCTAGATTCCCTCTGCCTTTCTGTCAACGTCCCTTAGTGCAAAACGTCCTCGGAAAACGCTGCGAGTCTTTTGAGCCTGTGCGGCACCCGTCACTAGGGCAGCAGGCGGAAGTTGCGGGCAGGTGGCCGGAAGTGGGGCTGGAGGCCGGGTGTCGGAGTACTATGTGTGTCGCCGCTGCCCTTGGTGTCCCGGGTCTGGTGTTGCGGCCCCGGTCTTCGCCAGGCTCAGGTGAGTGCCGGTGGCCGAGAAGGGGTTACGACGTTTGCTCCCCGCGTTTGCGAACGACTTGGCGTTGGGCTGTGCCTGTCGCCGTTCTGGTCGGACCGAGGCCTGCGTGCCTGGAGCCTAAATTCTGGCTTCCTGGCCTGCTGCGCGCCTCTCAGAGACCCTGCTTTAGGGAGAACCTTGGCGACTCTCGGCACCCCAGGGTTCTTTGACCTTGGGCGAGAGATTTATTCATTCGAACCTTGATTTTTATTTTTAAACCCCGGAAAGATGGAGATCCGAACAGTTCGTGTGTCATGGCTGTCGCGAAAACGCAGTGTGGCGATCTGCTGCGCTTTTTGCCAAAACACTTTAACGTGCGGGTGACTGACATTAAAGAGATTCTGATTCGGCAGATCGGGAGTGAGTGGGGCCCGAGGCTCTTTCCACCCGCCTTCCAGGTGAAGACACTTTGCGCAGAAAGGCTACAGTATGTTGCCTAGTATATGTGACGGGCTTAGTATTAAGTAAATAGTAATACGATCTATACTTTTCCCCCCTCACTTTATAAGACAGTTTTTGGTTGCACAAACCTCATTCAAGATAGTATTGTTGTCCCCTCCGTGTTTTCTTTCTCCCCGGGGATAGGAATTGTTCTTTTTCTGTGCAAATCATGACACAGCTCTTCTGCCAGGCAGCTTTCCGTGGGCAGTCATACACCGGGTTCATTTCTCAAGTTTTTCAGGCGGCGCCCCATTGCAAGTGTAAGCCGTTGGACAGTGCCGCGTCCTGTGACGTTCACAGCTAAGTGTTACTTAGCATCCCCCGTGGTCGATGTCTGGTGCCCAAGTCGTGTTTTCTACGTTAGGCACACCGAGTAGGAAGAGCACCTGCCTTTCCAGAGCTAGGTTAGGCCGGTAGCTGACCTGAACGTCCCTGAGCAAGTTCCAGATGGTTGTGATGCACTGTTTCCTCTTATGTATGCCCAAAAAACAGGAAGAAATGGATTGCTAGGCTTGATTTTTTTTTGCTTGTTATATCTCTGTGATGTAACACCTGGTATTAATTGACCCTTCTTTAGTAGCGTCTGTTTCTGTGTGGAGACAGGAGGAGAGTCTTTATTTAATATCCTCAACAGCTGAAGGGTCTGTTCTTATTGTCAGTATCTAAGCCCTGATTGCGGACTTTAAGGCTTTGTAGACACTTAACAGCAATCTTCAGCACCTGGGAAATGTTAGCGTTTTTGCTTTTTCAATTTATTTATTTAGACAGAGTCTTGCTGCTCTGTAGCCCAGACTGGCCTTGAACCTACAGTAATTCTCTTGCCTTAGCCTCCCAAGTGCTGGGATTACAGGCGTGTACCACTAAGCCCAGCTTCTGTGGTGCTGGGGAATTGAACTCGGATCCTTGCACTTGCTAGGAAAGCACTCTAACCGTTATGATATTCCTTCAGCCTACATTTTCACTTCTTGAATTCGCTCAGCTGAGACAAGAGTGGAGTTTGTCGCATGCACTTATTTGTGGTAACTTTATTGGGTCCTGGCAAATTCTTTTTTTTTTTTTTTTTTTGAGACCGAGCCTTGCTGTATAGTTCATGCTGGTCCTACACTCGCTCTGTAGCCCAGGCTAGCCTTGAACTCACAGCAGTCCTCCCTTGGCCTTGTGAGTATTGAGATTATTAGTGTGCACCAACATGCCTACCTAATTTTTATGTGGTGCTGGAGGGGTGAACCCAGTGCCTTGTGCATGCTACTCGTGTGCTTTAACCACTGATCTATGCCCAGTCCCAGAAGTTACTTTGTTTCTGAAAAAAGATCATGTCGTGCCAGATTGGTGGTGCATACCTGTAATCCTAGACATCATGAAGGCTGATACAGAAGGATTGCAAGTTTGAGCCCATCCTGAGCAATTTAGGATTAGAATTGAGGGATGAGAGATCTGGTAACTGGTAAATTATATATGCTAAGAATATCATCTATTTAATTTACAATTAGCATGGCTGCCTTCCTTTGCCTAGCTCCCTTCTCTAACTTCTGGACTCTAGTTTTTTGTTGTTTTTGAGAGAAAGTCTCATTCTATAGTTTAGGCTGGTCCTAAACTCACTTTAGCCCAGGCTGGCCACCAACACATGGCAGTCATTGTGTTTCAGCCTCCCTAGTGATGGGATGACAGACGTGTGCTACCACGCCCAGCTATTACGTGGATGCCGAGCTCTTAGGTGGTGTTGGGTACTCAAACTCAGGGCCTTGCACTTGCTAGGCAAGTGCTCTGTTGCTGCACTGTTCCTCAAGCTCCTGAACTCTAGATTATAATGAAGTAATTTAGACTTGCTTGTATCTACACATTTAAGGTGGAAAGGTAAGAGTCCTCCTCCTAGTTGGTATGGCGGTACATACCTGTAATCTCAGTACTTTGGGAATCTCAGGCAGGAAGATTGCAAGTTTGAGTACAACCTGAGAAACTTAGCAAGATCCTATCTCAAAAAAAAAAAAAAAAATTGAGACTGTGTCTCACACTGTAATACATGCTGATCCTGAACTCCCTGTGGAGCCCAGGCTGGCCTTGAACTTGTGACAATCTTCCTGCCTCAGCCTCTGGGGTTCAGGAATTATAGGGGTGCACCACCAGACCCAGTTTATGTGGTGCTGGAGGATCAAACTCAGGACATTGTGCTTGCTAGGCAAGCACTAACCACTGAGCTATTCCTCCCTCAAAATATTTTTTTTTTTTTGAGACAGGGTTTCACTCTGTAGTCTAGGTTGCTCATGAACTCACTGTGTAAACCCAGACTAGCCTTGGACTCATGGCAATACTCCTGCCTCAGCGTCCCAAGTAGTGGGATTGCAGGCATGCACTACCATGCCCAACTTATTCAAAATAAAAATTTTAATAAAAAGGTCTGGGAATATAGCTCAGTGTGAAGAGCCTGGGTACAGTCTTCAGTACTGCCAAAAACTTAATTTCTCATCATTAAGGGCAGTTTGGGTAGTATCTCTTGGAAATGTCAGCCTACAAGGCTCTCTGTGGCTTCTTGCTAATCCATTAGACGCCTCAAGAGTAAATGTAAGCCAGGCCTGCTGGTGCAGTCCTGTAATTCCAACAGTTTTGGAGGCTGAGGCAGGAGGATCACAAATTTAAGTTCAACCTGGGCAATTTAGTGACCTAGTGAGATCCTGTCTCAAAATAAATAAAAAGAATTGGAGATGTGAATGTGGCTCAGTGCAAAGGCCCAGGATTCAATCCTCAGTACCAATAAAATAAATTGATATATTGGGGTACTTAAACTAGGAAACAAGTTTTGTGCAGTAATATCTGATGACCTAGAAATTTTTGTGAAGGAGCCAGGAGTTTGTTGACTGAACTGCTAATGTTTTTTCTTTTTTTCGCAGATAGGATCTTGCATTGTAGTCCAGGCTGGCCTTGTACTCAGTAGGTAGCCCAAGCCAGCCTCAACTCACAGCAGTCCTGATCTGCCTCAACTTATGTGCTGGGATTGTAGTTGTTCACCTCCGTGCTTCAGGTCTCTGAGCTTTCTCATAGATCCTCCGTGAGTCATTGAGTAAGGAGGAGCAGACCGTCTTAGGTGTGTTCTCCCACCTGGTCAGTGTATCTTACCTCCTCTTTGTGGTACCTTTACTCCTCACTGTCGTGTTCTAGTTCTTTCCTTTTCTTTTTTAGAGTACTCAAAACTCAGCTTCTGATGTGGTTATATTTCAGAGCGTTGTAGACTGTACAAGTGGTATCTTTAGTGTAACTCTGAGTTGCCTGGTAAAAAAAAATAAGTAGCCACTGTTTGCCATTTGCATTTTGTCTCCTTGCATTGGAAAGATTCTTGTCATTTCACTATTTCTATTACTGGACATTTGTAAAGAAGTTCTAGTCAGTAGGAAGTACTTTCACTATAAGTTTTCAGTATTTTCCTTGGTTACTTTATTCATTATCTTGAATAACTAATTTCCTGTTTGTGCCTAAATTTTTTTTTGACCGGTCTCACTGCCATAAACACACAGCAATCCTGCCTCAGCTTGCTGAATGCTGGGATTACTGGATTACTGATGTACACCTCCATGCCTGGCTTTTTCATTGTTGTTTCCAGTTTATCCCTTCAGTATAGCTATCATACAGCTATTTTTTGTTTATTTATTTTTTATATTTTGGTTAAAAAAGAGTTTTGCTTTGTAGTTTAGGCTGCTCCTGAACTCACTGAAAGCCCAGGCTGGCCTCAAACTCAAGGCAGCCCTCCTGCCTCTACCTTCCAAGTGCTGGGTGGCATATACTACCATGCCCAGGTAATTTTTAGGTGGTGTGGGGATCAAACCAAGGGCCCTGTGCTTGCCAGGCAGGCATTTTAAGTACTGAGCTATACCCCTGGCTTCAAAAAACGAGTCTTAAAAAGTTACTTTAAAGGTTGGAAGGAGAGCTCAGTGGTTAAAGCACTTGCAAGCCATGTGCAAGGCTGTGGGTTAAAGCCCCCGCACCACATAAAGCTTAGCTAGACATGATGGCACACACCTGTAATCCCAGCCCGTGGGAGGCTGAGGTAGGAAGATTGCTGAGTTTGAGGCCAACTTGGACTGCAGAGCAAGACCCTGCCTCAAAAAATAAAAATAAATTTTGGGGCTGGGGGTGCAGCATGGTGATTAAGAGTGCCTGACTAACAAGTGAAAGGCCTAGGGCTTAATTCCCCAGTACTGTGTAAATTGGGTGTGGTAGTGAACACCTCTAATCCTAGCACTCAATAGTTTGAAGTAGGAGGTGTGCTGTGAGTTCTAGGCTAACCTAGACTACATAGTGAGTTCAGGACCAGCCTGGACTACAGAGCAAAACCCTTTCTTCAAAAAGAAGATATTTTAAGCTGGGCATGGTAGAAGGCACCTGTAATCCTAGCATTTTGGGAGGCCAAAGCAGGAGGATTGTAGTTTCAAGCCTACCAAGGGCAATGTTTAAAAAAAAATTTTTTTTTTTTTGAGACAGAGTCTCACTCTGTTATCCAGGCTGGTCCTGAGCTCACTGTGTAGCCTAGGTCGGCCTCAATTCTCCTGCCTCTCCATCCCGAGGGCAGGGATTACAAGTTTGTGCCACAATATCTGGCTTCACAACCTAACAAGACCCTGTCTCCAAAAAAGGGCTGAGCATGTAGCTTAGTGTGAAGGCTCTTGGGTTCAATCCCCACTACCAAAATAAAGTCATTTTTATAAGATCTAATCCTGAAGATGAGGTTAACAATTTGAACAGTTTATGGCTGTGTTGGCCTAAATTTAGATTCCATGTTCCAGAACAGTTTTTTTTTTTTTTTAACTAAAATTATTCCAGAACAGATCTTCTTAAGAGCCTTGCTGTCTGAGCTGGGCCATTCTGTTACTGGGTTTCTCTTTTCCCATCATGCTTGTGCTACAGTTTGTGTTTGTGTTGGCATGTGATACTGGGAACTGAGCCCAAGGCCTTCATACTGAGCTTCACCCCCAGCCCACTTTTAGTTTTGATTGTGAGACAAGGTCTTGCTGGGTTACCCAGCCTGAGCTTGAACTTGGGGTCCTCCTGTCCCTGACTGCCAGGATGTTAGGATTGCAGGTCTGGGCCAGTGGGCCCAGCACTTAGGCTACAATAGTGAGATTCCTAGTGATAATTTTTTTTTCCTAGTGACTATTTTGAAGCATAGTGATTTTTTTCCCCTTTTTTGTGATGCTGAGGATTGAACCCAGTAAGTTGCCTGGCCCCCTCAGAACCATGAAACTGTCATGGAATTTTCCACAGCAACAGCCCTGCCTGGTCCATCGTTTGGCACCTCATGTCTTCTCCGGGTTTGCTTGTCTGGGTTTGGCACCTAAAGGGAAAGAGAGAAAATAAACATTAAAGAACACAAGAGGACAGCAGAGTCAGTTTCATAGTCTTTCATGACTCTACTACAGGAAAAATGGGAATTGTACCGCTCATAGGCAGAATGATGCTGTAATCAGGCTGGGTGTGATGGTGCATACCTGTAACCCAGCGCTCAGGAGGATTGCAAGCTTAACCCCCACTTCAGAAGGCTGGAGACAGTTGCTTCATGTGAAGACCCTGGGTTCCATCCCCAGTACTGCCAAAACAAACCAAATAATGATGTCATCAGCATTTGACTCAGTGGGAGCATCACTGCTCTGCCTTCTCCTGAAGAAAGCTGCGTGCTCCACCGCTCTGTCAGCAAGACTCAGGTGTAAACTAGGGGCCCGGAGCCTAAGCCCAGCATTGAGGGGTTCTTTGCTTCCCATGGTGAGTGGAACCTTGCTAGACCTGCTTTCTCCACCAACATGGGTGGGCTCCTTTGGGTTTTGGTGTAGTGGTGTTTTTTTTTTTTTTTTTCCTTTCTTTTTTTTCTTTTTAACTCTTCAGTGCTGAAGATTGAACCCAGGGTTTCATTCATGCTAGGCAAATGAAGTGTTACTGAGCTCCATTCCCAGGCCCAGCATGATAGAGTTTCTGAGTGTGCTTCAGTACTTTGTAGTACTGATTCAGATTATGTTAAAATCCCCTGGAGAGAGCTGGAGAAATAGCACAGCAGTTAGAGCACTTGACTAGTAAGTGCAAGGCTCTGAGTTCATGATTCTCTAGCATCATAGAAGTGGGGCCTGATGGCATATACCTATAGTTCCAGCAGTTGGGAGGCTGGGGCAAGAGGATTGTTGTGTGTTCAAGGCCAGCCTGGACTAGAGTGGGCTCAGGACCAGCCTGGAGTACAGAGCAAGAAGACCTTATCTCTAAAGAAAAAAAGAAAATCCTCTGAAGAGAGCAATCAGCATCTTTGTATCTTAGTGTTCGAATGACAGTATTCTATAATTAAAAAGTTTGTTCTATAAAAACTGGGAGAGTTAATGTAGGTATGATTAATTGTTATTAAGAGCCCAGTTTTTCCTTCCTTCAGCTTTTACAAACTTTCTTAGCCTCCAGGTATGATGCTTATCTGCTGACATGAAGGAGATAAAATGAATTGCTAACTTTTTCCCCTGGCTTCTCTTTGGAAATCTGCTTTCTGATTGAATGCTAGCAGAGCAACTGGCATCTCCTCAGTTGTCACTGCTTCCCGTCTACAAGGAAGATTGGCCTGTGCAGCAGTCTAGGAACTACACAGTGGTAGTGGTGCCCTTCGGTGGGGTGCTCTTGTGGCTTTCTTCGAGAAACACAGAGTTTTTCCTTTGTGGTTTGGGCATTCACTAGCATTAAACTTCGGGATAGTAGTGTAGTTAGAATCTAATTCTTGTAATGTATAAATTTTGGTATTGTGACAGGTAGAAGCGACTCATTCTTCATCTACCCTTTTTTCAGTATCTGGCACCAATTCTGGCCCAGTCATTTGTGATCCATGGCTCTTGTGATAGGCCGAAGATTTCGAGGCACTTTCTGTGGAACACCTCCGTGCCCAGCTCTAATTAAACACCATATAAACAAGAAATTGTTTGGTCACTCTTGTGAGAACTGTGCTCTGACTGCCAAAAAGATCAGTACTGACAAAATGGCAGCCACTTGCAAGTTGTTAAAACCTTTAAAATACCAAGCATTTCGTAGTCCTTTTCTCCACAGTGCAGCTTCGCGTGTGGCGTATTGGAATGTGGGTTACAGCAGGTGGCACAGGAGACAAGACCTTCCAGAACACAGTGGCCAGTGCCATCCTGCCAGAAATGTGAAGAACATTGGTACCACCACCTCTTCTCAGAGGGTCTTCACAACCAGCAGTGCCCTCCTGAGTTTGGAATTCCACAAGGCTTCCTCCGCAAAGACCAGCACATTGCAGCTGACCTCACCCAGCACCATGAGAGTTGATACAAAGGATGTAGAAGCTTTTGATTCCTTGGAAGGCATCCGAGTTTTCCTGCAGCTGAGGCCAGAATACCAGCTTCACAGCTATAACAAATCAGAGACTTTTCAGCCTCTGCCTGTTTCTGAAGGTGAATTGATTTTGCACAAAGTCAGAGTTCAACAAAGTAACCTTCAGCCTGAGACCATCACTGATTATTTCTGTAAGCTGAGCTCTTTGCCTGCAGAGCAGCGTCCTGTTTTGCTGTCCAATGCCAGCTTTGCTGTCCTTTGCCAGCTGAGTGTGAAAAACATACAGCTCTTTGATGTCCCAGATCTGATCAGTATTTTGAAAGCTTTTGTCAATTTAGAAATCCCTCCTTCCCATTCAATGCTAGATGTATATGAAACCAGGTTTTGCCATCAGGTGTGGAAGATGAATCTGGATCAGCTTCTCTTGGTAGCCGATCTCTGGCGGTATTTGGGCCGCAAAGTGCCTCGGTTTTTAAAAAATTTTTTTAGTTATCTTAATTTGCACTGGAAAGATCTATCCTTGTCTCAGCTGATTCACTTAATTTATATAATAGGTGAAAGTCGTCAGGCACCACAGGACTTAATGCAAAAACTAGAGTCATTAATCCTTAAGTATATTGATTTGATCAACTTGGAGGAGGTTGGTACAATCTGTTTGGGATTCTTTAAGTCAAGTAGTAGTCTCTCTGAATTTGTCATGCGAAAAATTGGAGACTTGGCTTGTGCTGACATGCAGCATTTAAGTAGTCATGCCTTAGTGCATATTCTTAAAATGTTTCGTTTTACTCATGTGGATCATGTAAATTTCATGAAGCAGTTTGGAGAAATTGCTCCCCAAAGAATTCCTTCCCTTGGGGTTCAGGGTGTCATGCACCTGACTCTTGCCTGCTCAGCCTTACACTTTTTGGATGAAGGAGTAATGAATACTGTGGCTGCCTCATTGCCTCCCAGGGTAGCACACTGTCGGAGTAAAGACATTGCCAAAATCCTGTGGTCATTTGGGACTCTGAATTATAAACCACCCAACATGGATGAGTTTTATTCTAGCTTGATAAATGAGATCCACAGAAAGATGCCTGAATTTAGCCAGTACCCAGAACACCTGCTCACCTGCCTACTGGGCTTGGCGTTTTCTGAGTACTTTCCAGTAGAGTTAATCAATACTGCTTTGAGTCCAGGATTTGTCAGGTTGGCTCAGGAGATAAGGAAGTTTGACCTTACCAAGGAACTCTATACTCTTGATGGTACAGTTGGTATTGAATGCCCAGATTACAAAGGCAGTCGTCTTAGTTCCCACCTGCAGCAAGAGGCTTCTGCAAACCTGTGGAGTTCAGCGCAGAAGGATATGCGCTCAAAGCCTGAATTCCTAGAAGCTCTCTCTTTGCTTGAGACCATGTTGGGTGGCCCCCAGTACATCAAGCACCATATGATTTTGCCTCATATGCGATCTTCTGACTTGGAGGTCCAGCTTGATGTTAACATGAAGCCATTACCATTTAACAAAGAAGCCTTACCAACTGAAGAAGAGGCCAAATTAAAGCTTAAGCATATGGGAGTTAGTCTTACAGATGATTTGATGAATCAGTTGCTAAAAGGGAAAGCGAAAAGGCATTTCCAAAGGGAAACAGAGCCTGAGACAGGGCAGCAGCCTGTGGAGTTAGAGAAGGCAGCTGTACCTTTGGAGGGCTTCCTTTGCAAAGTGGCAGATAGATCAGGGGCTCTTGAGATACCTGGCCTGTGTACCCCAGCTGGTGTGCAGGCCCCACTTGTGAAGTTGGCTATTCAGGTGACAAATAGGAACCAGTATCGCTATGGTACAAAGAATTTACTTGGGCTACACAATATGAAGAGGCGGCAGCTGGTTCAGCTTGGGTACCGTGTGGTGGAGTTATCACACTGGGAGTGGCTCCCATTACTGAAACGAACTCGTCTAGAGAAGCTGGCTTTCCTCCATGAAAAAGTGTTCTCTTCTGCTTTGTGAAGGGCCTTCAGAAGCATTTCTTCTCCTAAAAGTGTTCACAGTGCCAGCTGTAGGTTGAACATCCTACTCTAAAAGTCCAGAGTTCTCCAAAACATGAAGCTTTTTAGCTAGCACCAGTATGCTACTTAAAGGAGTTTCAGATTTTGGAGCATTTCAGATTTCAGATTTTCAGATTGATGCTCAAAAGTAGTCTATGAAAATATTCCCAAATCTTTCACCACTTGAAATTTGAAATACTTTTGATCTCATGCCTGTTGAGTAAGGGCTTTCAACCAGTATTGCAAAGCAAGAATAAATGCCAAAATGTAAGTTTTTAGTAAAATCATCTGTTAAGGAGGCTAAGTTGGAATCTTTACTATGCCAAGTGTAACTTAGTGTATGTTACTCTGAATTGTAACAGCCATAGCCAGTTGCTGCTAGTTTATGCATACTTTTATAATAAACATCTTAAAATGTCTTGTGGTTTAATAAGTCACATTGCGTTTTCTTTCTCTCCGTTTACCAGCTTTACATCTCAGTTACTTTGAACTTTTAGAATAAAACTTTAGTGAGACATTGTCTAAAGCCAGTTATTCTAAAAGTAGTCTTTATACACTTTTTTTAAAATAGGAATTTTAGGGGCTGGGGGCCACAGCTCAGTAGTGAAAGCACTTGCCTAGTATGCACAAGACCCTGGGTTTGATCCTTCAGCACCACAAATAAATAGGTTGGATATAGTGTTGCACAGCTGTAATCCCAGCACTTGAGAGACTGAGACAGGAGGATTGATGTGAATTATGAGGCCAGCCTGGTTTACATAGTGAGCTCAGGACCAGCATAGACCATAGAGTGAGATCCTATCTTTAAAAAAAGTTTTGTTAATGTGTATTAGTGTACAAAATAATCTTTTTTGTTTTGGTTTGTTTTGTTATTTTTTTGGTACTGGAAAAATGAATGTGGGGCCTTTATACTGAGCTGCATCCCTAGCTCTTTTTCTTTTTTGGAGACAGGGTCTTGCTCTGTAGTCCAGGCTGGTCCTGAACTCCCTATGTAGCCCAGCTGGCCTCATTCTCATGTCCTTTAACCACTGAGTTATGCTCTCAGCCCCCCACCGCCACAGCCCAATTTTAAATTTTCCCTTTGAGTCAGTCTCACTAAGTTGCCTAGGCCTAGCAAGCACAAGGCCCTGAGTTCTATTCCCCAGCACCACATAAGCCAGGCATGTGGTGGT
This sequence comes from Ctenodactylus gundi, assembly GCA_004027205.1. Taxonomy (NCBI): domain Eukaryota; kingdom Metazoa; phylum Chordata; class Mammalia; order Rodentia; family Ctenodactylidae; genus Ctenodactylus; species Ctenodactylus gundi. Next base: position 49,824 of record PVKB01002084.1, on the reverse strand, counting down.
CATCTGTGTTCCCAACACTTGGGAGGCTGAGGCTGAGGGTTGCTGTGAATTCTAGGCCAGCTGGGGCTACAGAGTAAAACCCTGTCTAGAATAATAATCTCTGAAAGCTTCACTTAGATTTTAGGGTTTCCCCCTGTGTGTATGTATTATAGGGTGTTGAGCCCAGGGCCCTCATACCAGCTTACTTCTACAGCCTGTTTTTACTTTTTTCCCTTAGTTCTAGGTATTGAATCAGGGCTTCATATGTGCTAGATAAGTGCTCTACTACTGAGTTATATCCCAGCCCCATGAAGATCGTTGAGTAGTCTGGTTTTGTTTTGTTTTTGAGAATCTTGCTATCTTGCTGAGACAGTCCAGGCTGGCCCAGAGCTCAGTATGTGTAGAGCCCAGGCTGGCCTTGAACAAATGGCAGGCAGTCCTCCTGCTTCAGCCTTCCACGTTACAGGGGTGTTCCACATGCCTGGCCAATCTTTATGTTATGGTGAGGTCTCAAACCCAGGGCCTTGAGCATGCTGGGCAAGCGCTCTAACCACTGAGCTATGCCCCTAGTCCTTTAGCTTTTATTTTTGAGAGAGGATCTCACTAAGTAGTTAACATGCCCAGGCTGGACTTGAACTTATAATCCTCCAGCCTCAGCCTCCCAGGGTGCTGGGGTTGCAGACCTGTGCTGCTAGCCCAACTAGGATTTCTTTTTTGCACTTTTTTTTTTTTTCCTCAGCGTTTGAGATGAGTCTTTATTCTTGTTCGGGTTTGGTTGGTTGGCTTTCCTTGTTGAGTCCTAGCTGAATTGCAGCTTCGGAGTTCATGCTTTCTTTCTGGTTTCCTTTCCACGTTTCTTTTTCTCCTCTTTGTTGTTGTATTGAGGAGTGAACCCACAGCCTTTCACTGAATTAAATCCCCAGGCTTTTTTTTTTTTTTTAATGTATTTATTGTTGTGGTCCTGTGGATTGAATATAGGGCCTGTGCCCTGAGCTGCGTCCCCAACCCTTTTGTGTTTTTATTTTGAGACAGGGTTTTAGTTCCTCAGTCTGCACTCCAACTTGCAGCCTACCTGCCTCAGCCTCCCAGAGTGCAGAGATTAGAGGCATGGGTCACCAGCCCAGGTTTATTTTTTCACTTGGTGAGAGGATCTTGCTAAATTGCCCAGGCTGGGCATGAACTTTTGATTCTCTTGACCCTGTCCCAGAGTGCTGAAGTTACAGGCATGTGCCATCATACCCAGTGGCATTTTTACTTTTAAGTAAACTTCCCTTCAGACCTCCTATATTTTCTTCTTAAATTTAGGCCTAGAAGAATAGAGTTATATAGTGCCATTCAGGCCCATGGCTCCCCACTCCGATGTGTTTCATGGCAAGCAGCTCAGACTGGAAGGGGTAGGCTACTTTTTACATTAAAAAGTCCAGTAGGCTTCAGGTTTGTTTGACTCAGGTTTAGTTATGTTTGAGCCATCAACAGGGGATTGCCTATACATGTAAGTAGCATGATAGTGATTTTTGTAAGCCCTTAGGATCTGTGAAAATTTCTTTTGAACAGGAACCCTCCCACCATTATTTAGGCATCAAGATCACTTGTTCAGAAAGGACTTCCACATTCATGCTAACCAGATCACCACCTCACTGGCCTTTGATCATATGTTGTCAAATTTTGCTATTTTGCTTAATTCACTTACTAGCTCACACTGTTTTGTTGTGTAGATTCTGTAGAGTTTCTGTATATAGGGTCATATTAGCTGTGCATTTAACAAGTTGAAATTTCTTTTTGTTCCTAGTTCTTTTTTGAGACAGGGACTCACTCTGTTGCCCAGGCTGGTCCTGAACTTATCTCAGAGCCCAGGCTGGCCTTGGACTCATGCAATCCTGCCTCAACCTCCTGATTGCTAGGATTACTGGTGTGTGCCACCACGCCTGGCTTATTTGACATAGCGCTTGCTATGTCAAAGCCATTCCTCCAGCCCCATGTTCCTAGTTCTTGAATGTCCAGTATTTTTTTGTATAGTATATCCCAAATAGTATGTGGGACATTCTCACACTTAATCACCACAAAAAGAAATGTTTACCTGAAGTTTAGTTTTAAGTGAGCATTGTTTATTTGCCAAATCTGGCAATCCTAAGAAAGCATCAAGATGAGGTGATTTGGGGACTGAGGCATAGAAGAGACTCGTGCATTTTTGTGTTGAAGAAAGTGCTTTAGTCAGAGATGAGTTCTGAGTTGAGGGAGGTAAGATCATACAAAACAGGCTCTGGAGGAAAGGGACAGGCTTAGGGTCAGGTTTGTGTGTATGGAACCTGGTCACCTCACTGGGGATCGCATAGAATTTTGCTCACATTTTTATTAAGGTTCAGAATAAGTTGCTAGATATTTTCTTGAGATTGAGTTATAAGAGAAAAACTACCCACCTGTGCCTCATTTTTAATCCTGTGTGTTTCTTCAGAATAAAAGTTGTTCATGGGCTGGGTATGTATCTCAGTGGTAGAGCACTTTCCTAGTATGCATCAGTCTCTGCACCCGATCCCCGTTACCACAAAAAGCAAAGCAGAACAAGCAGGAACTGTGATAGCCTGTGCCTAGCACAGTGCCTCAAACATGTCAAGCTCTTGAATGGTGACTCATCTTATGTAAAGTGTGAAAATTAAGCCCTTCTTCGGGCCTACGCCTGGGTTCTAGACTTCCCGAGTACCTCTCTCTGGTGGGCAGCTGCGTGGGAGAGACAGGGACAGCTGTCTTTCACTTTAACCAGCTCTAGCAAAAACACACATAAGTCAGACTTTTTCATAGATGGACAGGTAACTCAGTTTAGAAATTATAAAAAGTATTATGTACCTATAAAGGCGGAAGTGCCCAATTTATAAAATTGCTCCCTGCGTTGGTATTCCACCCACTCTTTGAAGTTAAATGCTTTTCTCTTATGTGACAGGTAATCTTTTCTTCTTTTTCCCCTGTAACCTGTTTGAGCCTAGTCTTTAAAATATGTGGATCTGCCAAATTACTTTCCATTACATTTTTTTGTGACACTCAAAACCAGGTTGTATGAGTTGGCTATGGCATTTTCTTGGTCAGCTGAAGGGAGACAGATGTTCAAGTGTTCAGAAAGTGTCATGGTCACCTTATTCTCTTTCCAAATTATTCCCCCACACTTTTCCATCTCCAGGTTCTGAAGATCAGCGACAACTATAAAAGGTTTTCTCAATTACTTCAGGCCACAAAATAGCTCAGCCAGCCACCTTTTGGGTAGATGGCTTTCAGGTGGAGGGCTTGTCACAGTTTCCCCAAGACTTAACCCTGTTTTCTCACTGAAAGTCCATGTTCTGGGAAGCCCTTTAGCCCTGGTAGCTCAGTGAAATTGATCCTTCTACCTGTCTGTCCTTCTTAACCCTTCTGTGTCCTTCCTGTGCCTGAGTGAGTACAAGGAGACAGAGGAGGAAGGTTTGTCACTACCTGGATGTCCAGACCTATGGGGACTGGGAGCTGCAAGAAGTACCCGGACCATGTACATGGATGCTCCGCCCTCCCTCGTGATTCTCTGAGACCTCAGGAATCCAGGCCAGGTGTTAACTATTTATGTCAGCTTTAAACTTAGGGGGAAAAAAGACTCAATTTACCTATCTCACCAGGCTGGCATATTGTATATTTAAATTTTCCATTCCATTACAATGTATCATTACAGAGTTTAGCATTACACTCCAAAGTGTATATGTCTCATTTCTAGATGACGTGATACCTGGGTTTTTTTTTTTTTTTTTTTTTTTTTTTTTTTTTTTTTTTTTTTTTTTTTTTTTTTTTTTTTTTTTTTTTTTTTTTTTTTTTTTTTTTTTTTTTTTTTTTTTTTTGAGACAGAGCCTTACCATGAAGTTTAGGCTGAGCTTGAAATCACTGTGTGGCCCAGGCTGGTCTCGAGCTTATGGTCATCCTGCCTGAGGCTGTGTAGAGCTGGGGTGACAGGCGTACACCACCCCACCTGACTAGATAAAGATTTTTTTCTTTTTGGAATTGAGGATTGGACACTGAGGAACATCCCAAGCTCACCATTTTTTCTTTTTTTTTCCCTTTCCTTTCCTTTTCTTATTATTAAGCTTTGAGACAAGGTCTCAACAAGTGACAACTGCCTCTTGTCAGTTTTAGTGCTGGGATCGAAAGTGTGTTTTGCTGTGTAAGAAGAAGTGGGTTTTTTTGTTTGTTTTCCTAAAACAGGGCTTCGCTCTGTATACAGACTGGTTCTGAACTTATCATGTAGCCCAGGCTGGCCTCGAACCCATGGCAGTCCTCCTGCCTCAGCCTACCAAGTGCTGGGATTATGGTGTGCCATGACACCCAGCTTATGTGGTGGTGGGGAATTGAACCCAGGGCCTTGTGCTTACCAGGCAAGTACTCCAACCATTGTACTACAGCCCTTAATGGGAGACCTTATGGTGCTTAAATATGGTTTAAGAATTTAGGACTTACAGATAAAATAACAACAAATAAACAGCTAGAATAGCACAGGGATCCTTGTGGTGCCTGGTCTGTTCTGTGACTCTGGAATTGACTGTATAAATCTACACAATAAAATTGCATGGAAACGAATAGATAGACACAATGAATGCATATAAAACTGATGAAATATGAATGAGATTAATGGATTACTGTCATGGTACACACCTGTAATTCCAGCTACTTGAGTGGCTGAGGCAAGAGGATTGCAAATTCAAGACCAGTCTGATCCTGTCTCAAAATTAGTAAATTAGTCATAACTAAGCACTCCCTAGGTTCAGTCCCCAGTACCACAGGGCACAGAGGAGTGTCAGTGGGTTATCATAATGAGTTTCCTGGTTGTTATATATTATAGTTGAACAATAATTGCCATTGGGGGGCTGGAGGAATAGTACAACGGTTAGAGCTCCTTCCTAGCAAATGCAAGGCCCTGAATTTGATTCCTCAGCACCACATAACCTGGGCATGGTGGTAATCCCAGCACTTGGGAGACTGAGGCAGGAAGATTGCTGTGAGTTTAGGACCAGCCTGGACTCAAAATAAAGATTAAAAAACCCATTGGGGAAAACTGGGTAGTGGGTATGTGAAATCTCTTGTTTATTACACCTGCGCATGAACTTAGTTATCTTAAAAGATTTAATTAAATTTTTAAAAAATAATTAGTACTTCTGAAATCCTTGTAAGATGAAATGCTCAGTAATACATTGTACATAGTTCATTTTTCTTGTTTTTTAAAAAATGTCCTTAAAGCATGAAGGGAAAAACTGAGACCTCCAGTTTATTTCTAAGTAATTTGTACCTTGGGGCTTTGATGTGTTCAGAACCCATTTGCAGTGACAGCTCTTCCTGTAGCACAAAAAAGATAGCGGAACACATCAGCCAGATGAAGAGGAACCCCTTGAAGGGTGACTTGCTTTTAAATGGTTTAGAATTGCATTTATCATCTGAGAGGTTAATGGCAGACTTTTTGTTAGTGTCATCTGTCTCCCTGGTATAGCCAGCCTTTTAGGATTCTTCTGACCAGTAGCTTTCAGTTTTTTTGCAACAACCCTTAATAAGAAATGCTTCTTATATCAAACCCTTGAATGAATGAATGTTACTATGTCTGGGTACACATGCAGATGTAACTGAAACAAAAGTTTCTTCCAAAATGCCCTTTTTTTGGTGGTATTGGAGATTGATCCGAGGGCCTTTGCACTGAGCCACATCCCCAGCCCTTTTTTATTTTGTATTTGGAGAGCTACTAAGTCATTAAGTTGCCCAGTCTGAGCTTGAACTTGGGTCCTCCTGCCTCAGTTTCCCAGAGTGCTGAAATTATAGGCATGCACCACCATGCCCAGGTAATACTCACCCTTATACATTCTGACATTTCCTTTCAGTTCTACTTAACATGCAGACCTATAATATCAGCCCTCTGGGAGGCTGAAGCAGGAGGATTACAAATTTGAGCTGAGTTTGGACAGTTTAGCAACATAGCAAGACCTGTCTCAAAATCAAAACTCGGGGCTGGAGGAATGGCACAGCAGTTAAAGTGCTTTTCTTGCAACCACAAGGCCCAGAGTTCAATTCCCCAGCACCACTTGAAGCCGGGCGTAGTGGTACATACCTGTAATCCCAGCACTTGGGAGGCTGAGGCAGGAGTATTGCCCTGAGGCCAGTGCCAGCCTGGGCCACAGAATGAGATCCTGTCTCAAAATATATAGCAAAACTGAAAAACAGTCTGGAGATGTAGCTTCATGCAAAGGCCCTCGGTTGGAGCTCCAATACTGGGGTGTGTGTGGGGGGAAGCGGTTATGGCTCAGTAATTAGGATTTTTTTTTTTTTCTTTTTTTGAGACAGGGTTTCACTGGGATTACAGGTGTGCGCCACCACACCAGGCTTATGTGGTCCTAAGGACTCGCACTCCGGTACTTAGCGCTTGATTTAGCATGTGCTAGGCAAGTGCTTTAACTGCTGAGCTATTCCTCCAGCCCCGAATCCTCAATTCTTCACATGTAGTTTGAAGAAACACTACTTCAGCCCACCAGACAAAACCCTTTACCATGACAGCCAAGGCCTCCCCCATACATACTCCTTTTCCTGCCTCTAGCTAAGTGACATAGTCAAGCTGGGTGCTATGGCATACCCCAAGTCCCAGCTTCTTGGGAAGGTGAAGTGGGAGAATTATTTGAGTCCGTGAGTTTGAGACCAGCCTGGGCAATATAGACTTCATATACAAAAAACAAAGGGACCGGAGGAATGGCACAGAGGTTAAAGCACTTGCCTTGCAAGCTCAAGGCCCTGGGTTCACTTCCACAACACCACATAAAACTGGGTGTGGTGACACACACCTATAATCCCAGCACTGGGGAGGCGGAGGCAGGTTTCCTGAGCGGACCCATCCTGTCCTTTCTCTGTGCCTTGTATTCACTGGTCCACTTTAGAACTTTCCCCATTGTTCCTGTTTACACCTCTTGGCTTCTGTAGTTGAATGTAAGTACTGTTAGTATGTAGTATTTGTCCCTCTCTAAAATTGTCCCTGCAGTAAGCCATATGTCTTAGTTGTCTGTAATTCATATGATTTATTCTTGTAAATTATATCCTGAGTTCTGGGTATACGTTTGGCTTGTGTTTTCTAATTTTTTAAAATAATAATAGTACATTTGTTAAATGAAGCAAAAGCTTAATGATATAATACCTGTTGTCTATGCACTTTGATATTTTGTAATATCTTTTGAGTTTGTGGTCGGGGCAGTTTAGGAGATACTTGGGACTGAGCCTAGGAATTTCATGCTGAGCTATATCCCCTGCTCATTTTTATTATTTATTTACTTATTTTGTTGTATTGGAGATTGAACCGATAGCCTTTGCACTGAACAGCATCTTCAGCTCTTTTTCAGTTTTTTTTTTTTTTTTTTTTTTTTTTTTTTTTTTTTTTTTTTTTTTTTTTTTTTTTTTTTTTTTTTTTTTTTTTTTTTTTTTTTTTTTTTTTTTTTTTTTTTTTTTTTTTTGAGGCAGGGTCTTGTTCTGTATGCCAGGCTGGCCTTGGATTCAGGACAGTGGCCTGCCTCAGCCTCCCAAGTGCTGGGATCACAGGCGTGTGTGTCACCACACCCAGCTGAATGCGGTGCTGGGGAGCTGTGCCACGCCTCCAGCCCTGACAGATGACTTTAGATTGAGCTTTACCTCTTGGTAAAAAAAGAAAGGAAATAAGATAGATGGTGGTTATGTTTATCTTTTAAATTTTGCTCTGCATATTGAAATTGTTTGGAAACGTGGCAAAATACTAACCTTTGCTAAAGCTAGGTGATGAGTAGAAGAATGTATTATATTTTGTATTCTTTATCTTTTATGAGAAAAAAATGTTTGGTGCTGAGAATTAACCTACGGCCTCGCACATACTAGGCAGCTGAACAACCACCAGGATATACTCCTATCAGAAGTTTGTCGTAGTGCTCACTTCAGCCACACACATACTAAAACTAAAGTATCTTGTAATAAAAAGAAAAGATCTCTTTAGTAAAAATTGACTTCTCAGGCTAGAGGAATAGCACAGTGGTTGGCGTGCTTGCTTAGCAAGTGGAAGGCCCTGAGTTTGATTCCCCAACACTACATAAACCGGGTGTGTTGGGGCATGCCTGTAATCCCAGCCATTGGGGGGCCAAGGCACGAGGATTGGTGTGAGTCTGAGGCAAGCCTGGACTACAGAACGAGATCCTGTCTCTAAATAGATTAGCTTCTCTGTTATCTGATTATAAACCCATGTCATCAACCTACACCAGGCTACTACTTCTCTGGACTTCAGAGTACTTATGGTATGACCTAAGTAGGCTCCCCAGTTTATAGTCAGGCCTAGTCTAATTTGTACTTAGATCCCACACTTGGAGAAGGCCATAATTCATAGCTGTTACTGGACAGTATTGGCACTGAATTAAAGTTACGTGACCATTTTCTCAGTAGAGCCGCAAAGGTGGTCTTCCTGGGCCATGCTTTCTGCTTTTGGTATGCTGAGCCTTTCCCTCCCCCACCCTTCCCAGATTAAACATTAAGGAGAAATTTAAAGATCAGGGTGTTAGAACCAAGGAGATTATAAGACCTTATCAGTTAAAGACCCGGGCAGCCATCATTGTCCATAGGGTCCTAGTGTTCAAAGCATCATCGCTTCCCAACGAAACAGTTGCTCATTTGTAAAAATTCTCAAGCTGAGTGTGGTGGCACACATGCATGATCCAAGCCTGAAGAGGCCGAGGCAGGAGAACTGCCGTGTGTTCACGGCCCACCTGGTCTACAGGAGACTCTATCTCCCCCCAAAAAAAGAAAAAAATCTTAAAAAGGTTCTGCCAGTCCTGTGCTATAATTCTGTCAGTGGTTCCATCTGTGTAGGTTAGAATTTTAGTTTTATCTCCAGGTTCGTTTGTTTTTAGTCACTTTCTCCCCAGTATCACCTTCCTCTTCTTTGTGCAGTACAGATTGAGTGGAGGTTCTTTGAACTAAGCTATATTACCAGCCCTTTTCAGTTTTTTTTTTTTTTTTTAAAGACAAGATAGCACTAAGTTCCTCAGTTGACCAGGCTGGGCTTAAACTTGTACTCCTGCCTCAGCCTCAGTCATTCTTCATTGTCATATTTATTTAGTTATGTATCTGTTTTTCTGGTAATAGAAAGTGAACCCACAGCCTTCACACTGATCTACATCCTTCTTTTTAAATTTTTTTTAATGTTTGAAACAGAGTTTCAATAAGTCACTGCTGTGCTCAGTCTGGGCCGGGATTTGTCATCCTCCTGCCTCAGCCTCCCACAGTGCTGGGATTATCGACATGTGCCACTCTCTACCTGTTCCTGAGTCATTAGTATTTTTTTTTTCCTGGATCGTTTTTTGTTTACTTGCTTATTTACAGTAGTAGGGATTGAATCTAGGGCCTTTATACTGAGCTATATCCTCAACCCTTTATTTACACTTATTTATTTACTTATTTCTTGAGACAGAGTCCCAGGTCTCGCCCTGTATCCCAGGCTGGTCTTGGACTCATGACAGTCCTCCTGCTTCAGCTTCCCAAGTGCTGGGATTACAGGTATACGCCACCACGCTGCCTTTATGTGGTGCTGGGTGCTGGGGAGTTGAACTCTGGGCCTTGTGCTTGCCCAGCTAGCACCTTACTCACTGTGCCATTCCTCCAGCCCCTTGTTTATTTTTTGAGACAGGATCTTGCTCTAGTCCAGGATGATCCTGAGCTCACTATGTAGCCCAGGCTGGCCTTGGACATAAGTAATCTTCCTGCCTCTGGCTCCTGAGTGTTGGGATAACAGGTGTGCACCAGCAAATCCAGTTTATTTGGTTTGGGGTGGAGGGCAGCGGGAATTGAACCCAGGGCCTTGTGCTTCCTAAGCTAGTGCCCTAACTTCTGAGCTATGGCCCCAGATCTCTTTCTTGTTTTTTATTGTGAGGTGGAGTCTTGCTAAATTAATTGCTAAATTGTCCTGCTTGGCTAGAACTTCCTTGTTTTTGTTGGTTTTTGTTTTGAGACAGGATCTCGCTCTGTAGTCCAGGCTGGTCGCTATGGAGCCCAGGCTGGCCTTGAACTCACAGCAATCCTGCCTCAGCATTCCTAGTGCCGGGTATTACAGGCATGCACCACCATGCCCAGCTTATGTGTTGGGGAATCAAACTCGGGTACTTAGCACTTGACTTAGTGCTTGCTAAGTGAGCGCTTTAACCCCTGAGCCATTCCTCCAGCCCTGTTTGTTTTTTGAAACAGGTTCTCCCTCTGTGGTTGAGGCTGATTATGAACTCACTGTGTAGCCCAGAACAGCCTGGAACTCAGGCAGTCCTCCTACCACAGCTTCCTGAGTGGTAGGATTCCAGGCGTGTGCCACTGTACCAAGCTAATATTTATGTGATGCTGGGGGCTTGAACATAGGGCCTTTCACATGCTATGCAATTGCTTTAACCACAGAGTTATGCCCCCGCCCTGGGTTCGAACTTGTGATCTTAGGCCTCAGCCTCCCAGAGTACCAGGATGATAGACATGGAACACCATGCCTGGCTTAGACCTTATATTTTAGAGCAGCTTTTGGTTTACAGAAAAATTGAACAGAGAATATATACTCTTTCTCCCTGCACATAATTTCCTGTTACTATCATTCTGTTCAGGTGTGGTACATTTGTTAAAGTTGGCAAGCCAATATCGATCCGTTATTAACTACAGTTCACAGTTTATATTGTGGAGATTCACGCTTTCGTTGTAGAATTTTGTGGGTTTTGCCAAGTGTATAATCCATGTATCTACCATTACATATAATACAGAATGGTTTCTCCATCTGACCACTTGGTTTGTATCTCTATGCTCCAGTGCCTAGCACAGTGCTTGCGAGCAATAGCATACTATGTAAAATTCAACATAAATAAGTCAAATTCAGTAGTACGGTTAACAGTCTGCCACAACCAAAAGGAGCCCATTCTGGAAATAAGTAGATGATTTAAAATTAGAAAAATCAGTTGATAATATCTTAGTCTGTTAGATGAGATAAATCAGATAAATTTGACATATAGAAAAAGGTCATTTCACAGCATATCCCTGATTCTCAAAAAATTCTTGAGAATTACAGTGCTTCTTTAACATAAAAAGAACATTTTAATCAAATAAGCATTGTGTTCAGAGTCATTTTCTTATGGCAATTCTATTTTATGTAATTCTGAAAATTCTAGTAAAATGAGAGAAGTAAGGGTTAACATCTTGAGAAAGGAATTCCTCATACCACTGAGATGATATGATTGTGAAAACCCCAAGATCAACTGAATGTCTATTAAAATAAGAGTTCTGGGGCAGAGAGTGTAACTCAGTAGTAGAGGACTTGTCTGGCGTGCACGAAACCTTGAATTCAATCCCAGCACCACGCACATGTGCACACATACATGCAATGTCAGTGGGTTCAGTAAGATAGCTGTATAACGAAGATGCCAAAGTGAAAATAGCAACACGAAGCACAAATTAGTAGGGTAGGAAGGTCCTGTCCAGTAATAGTAACCTTAGAAACAAAGGATCCCTTAAAAAAAAGTAAAGATAAAAATTTTCTTCAGATTTTATCTTAATAATAGATTGTTGACCACCTAAATGTCCACTAAAAGAAAATGATTATTGATTTATATCCTATCCTATTGAAAAATGGTTTAAGGTAACTAATATTCTCTGTCAGAAAAATAAAAGAGGATTTTAGGATTTTTAGGCAAAGCAAAATTGAGGAGACAAGCCACAGATTTTGAGTTTTCTAGCAACCCCAGGTAACGAGGGAAGGGGTATGATCAGAAAAGGGAAAAGGTTCTCATGTCTTGCTACCCTGGTTATCCTGTGAGTCTTCAGAGATTGACCACAGAATTTTTATTTTTAAATTATTTAATATTTTGTTTTCAGTTCTGGGAGTCAAACCTGGTCCTCAGGCAAGCACTCTACCACTTGGCTACATTCCCAGCCCCAGATCTTTATTAATGTTTACATCTGTTATTGCTACAGGTGAGAATCCAAACTGCCGAGAAATCTGTCAGGTGATGGTGTGGAATGTGACTTGCAGCAGCCCCTGGGAATGACAGGCAGGAGGCAGAAAGTTCCACTTTGACTGCCCTGAAGAAAGAGAAGAGAGGATGAACTGAGAATTCCCTGAGGTCACATTGTGGTAAGTGCTATGGAGAGAGAGTAGCCTGTGCTCATGTGGGGGCCGTATGTGGTAGTGGCTGACTTGTAGACGCCAGGCTCGGAGCAAGGTGAAGCCTGGTGAGGTGAGGCGCTGACTTGAGTCGCTCCTGCCTGCACACAGTGGGAGGGGGGAGGGCAGCGCAGGGCCTGTGAAGGAGCTCCCCAGCAAAGCAGCTTGAGGCCTGGTAACAGCCAAGGTTTCCATATTTCTACATCATGGAGTACAGCCACATTAGTGTAAGTCTGCAGGAGTTTTATTTATTTTTTTAAATAGCAGCTCGGGAAACTAGTACATATTTATATGACGTGTATCACTTTTTTTCTGAGCCAGGGTCTCACTCTGTAAACTGATTCTGAACTCACTGTGTAGCCCAGGCTGGTGTCAAACACACACAACAGTCCTCCTGCCTCAGCCTCTCAAGTGCTGGGATTATAGGTGTATCACTATGCCCTGCTTATGTGGTGGTGCCAAATTAAACCCAAGGCCGTGGGCTTGCTAGGCAGGTGCTTTAATGACTGAGCTATGTCTACAAACCCACATACCCCATCTTAATTATTCTTCTCTTTCCTCAGATCCCCTTCCCATCTACTGAGTCCACCTTTCTGTTCCCTGCCATCTCTCTTATTCTGTGCTCTTTTACTTAGGAGTTTTTTTATATAAGAGAAACCATATGATATTTAACCCTCTGATTTGTTTCCCTTATTGTAATCTCAAGGAGCATCCATTTTTCTAGGAATGTTTCAAATTTATCTTTCTTTATAGCAGAAAGTTACACACACACACACACACACACACACACACACACACACACACGTATGTACGTGCATACCTATATATACACACACACCCATCTCACCTTTTCACTGGTAGTAGTGGTGGTGATAGTTGTTATTTTTCTTCTTCTGAGACAGGGTCTTGCTGTGCAGCCCAGGCTGGTCCTGAACTCAACTGGTGTACCCCAGGCTGGCTTTGGACTCAGGACAATCTGCCTGCCTCGGCCTCTCAAGTGCTGAGATTACAGGTGTGGGCCCTATACCCACACCCAGCTTTAGGTGGTGCTGGGGAATAGAACTCAGGGCCTTGAGCCAATCTTACTGGGGTAAGGTGGGATCTCACTGTTGTTTGATTTATACTTCTCTAATCGTTAAAGATGCTAACATTTTTTCCACGTACTTACTGGCCATTTGTACTTCTTTCAACTTTTTTTTGAGACAAGGTCTCACTCTGCAGTCTAGGCCAGTCCTGAACTCACTCTGTAGCCCAGGCTGGCCTAGAATACAGGGCAATCCTCTGCCTCAGCCTCCCAAGTGCCAGAATTACAGGAGTGGGCCACCATGCCTGGTTTATGAGGTGCTAGGGAATTGAATCCAGGGCTTTGTGCTTGTTAGGCAAGCACTTCAATGTTAAACACTGAGCTATTCCTCCAGCCTCTGAACTTCTTTTGAGAAGTGTCTATTCATTTTAACTGCCCATTTTTTGAGTGGGTCTTTTGTTTCAGGGATGGAAGAATTGTTTTTTAAATAATGTCAAAATCTGATCTAAACGACAGAGAAAAATATTCTGTCTATATAGAATACCTAAATTTAAGTTACATAACTTCCTAGTAAAACTTTCAAGGCAAATACTGTCCATGTAGGCATTGATCAGAGTGCTTATGGGAGATTTGCAATCTTGAGTCCCAACTTAATCTGTTTAAGCCTCAGTTTCTTTTTCTGCCAAATATAGATAGTAGTACGCACCTTAGGGTTGTTGTGAGGATTAAACAAAATAGATAGTACACTTCACACATTTGCTTAAGGCCTGACACATAGCGCTCAGTACAGCAGCTGACATTTATGATCACAATGAAGTGTTTGTTAATCGCAAAGGAATCTGATATAGCCTAAATAAACGGAAATGCTATGTTCATAAATTTCATCAAGGTGTTGTAATAGCTCCCTAAGCTGCCCTGCAGACCTAGTATCACCCAATGAAAATACCAAAGCCATCTCAATAATGACATTTTTGTCTCTTCTGATTTTTTATTTTAATCTAAAAAATACTGCATTGACAGGTGTTAAAAGGCAAAGATGCTATGCACGACTGCAGTTACCTTGTGTGACCCTTTCCACTCTGTAGCTTCTGTTTCTGAGCTCAGATGTTTTGGGCAAGCCCCCTGCAGACTTGCTTCAGCTATTTTTTTGCTGTGACAGAATACCCGACATCTACAACTTAAAGGAGGAAGGATCTATTTCAGCTCACAGTTTCAGGTCTCAGTGTTAGAAACAGCGCGTAGAAATCTTCCTGTCCAAACAAAGGATGGACTTAGGAGGCATGGACTACAGGGTATGAGGCTTTAATTTTCTTTTGCAAAAGGGTGTCCCTCCCACATGCAAGTGGAGAAGGAGACGACCAAGCATGGTCGGAGGGAGCTATATTCCTAGCTTGCAAGGCCCTCCCCCTGCTGTTTCCCATTGGCGGGATTCAGTCTTCCCAGGAAGGTCTAAGACATTGGCTCAGGGCCACATTTATCACAACGTCACATCCTAATCCCTCATCCCTCCTTCCTGCCTCTGTCTGGTCACCTAATTGGGTATGGCGCGAAAATGTAAAGATCCGCCATCTTGAACAGTGTGCCACTGTTGCCACTAGGTGACGCTCACAATTCCCCCCTTTTCTTTAACTATTTGGCACATTTTCATTTACTCTTAAGACTTAGTTGTCTCTCAGATCCCTTTAACATGGTAAGAGCTAAGTGACTCTCAATTTTTTTCAACATATCGTAACTTATTTTATCAGGTTTAGGCTGCAACCGGTTAGTCAGAGTCAGGCTTCCCTTTTGGTGTGATTCAAGCGTTTGTCCCTTGAAAATTATTTTATAAGCCCTTGAATTAAGCCCTTGATACAGAAAATAGTGTAATAACCCAGGGCTATTATGAGTCCTCCAGTCATTATGGTGAGGAGAGATAAGGCAGAAGCCATTACTTCCCTCATCTCCTTAAGCCAGTACTGCCCATCCAACATGGCATAAATTCCCCTCCTCTTGGCCAGGATCTTGTACATTAACCTGTTTGTTTTCCTTGTCATCTTACTGGTTGTATCTAATTGTTTAAATATGTTCTTGATGACATCCCTTGTGTAATTAATGGACTTTTGTTGGTTATAGAAGACATCATTTATCCAGTTTTGATTTTTCTTAGCCATATTGAGCCTATTATTAGGAAAATTTCTGGGGCTAGAAGATTAAGGATACAAATCTTTTTTTAATCCAAAATAGAGCTGAGGCTTGGAAAGGCTGCTGAGGCCTGTATGCCAGAATGGAATGGAGAGCCAACTGGACCAAAGTGTAGGTCTCATTCCAGTCACCCATGAGGTTCTCAAGCAGTGCCCTCCTGTAGTACCACCAGACACTTGTTTGGGCCCCAGTTAGAGCAGACTGGTTGTTTGATTTCTCAAAGGACAGGCCTTTATCAAATCGAGACATGATTCCCACGAACTTTAACCATCCCTCCTGCCTGGAGAGGCATGAGGTATAGTTAAGTGTCAGGGAGTGAGGGTCCGATGACTTCCGGGGTCCTCTGCCTTGGTCCCTTAGCATCTGGGAACTGCAGTGGCAGCATCCAGCAGGATGTATTACCCCAGGCCTCATTGTCCTGTAAGAGAGAGATCACATATTTTATGCCCAAGGAGTCTAGGGTCCCTTCAACAGGAAACAGGGTGACTTGAGCCTCCGGCCATCCTGTCACACTTGCATAACAGGTGTTCTTATTAAGAGCGTGCACAGAATATTTGATCCATTCCAACGGGGCACCCAGGTTTTTGTATGTAACCCTTTTCCCTATAACTTGTTGTTGTAAGCCCTTGATAATA
This sequence comes from Ctenodactylus gundi, assembly GCA_004027205.1. Lineage (NCBI taxonomy): Eukaryota > Metazoa > Chordata > Mammalia > Rodentia > Ctenodactylidae > Ctenodactylus > Ctenodactylus gundi. The sequence goes on along the minus strand of PVKB01002084.1, from coordinate 33,842 downwards.
TTAATATTTGTAACCCATAGTTAGTTACATTTTCACATGGCACAACCAGACTAACATCAAACTGAATGTCAAAAGAAACCATAGGACTGGTCTTTGTAATATCTGTAAAAATGCAATCCACAGCCCTCATAAGACCTATGAGTAGTATTATGACCTCTTTACTGTCAGCTTTATGCCACTGGGATGTACGCGTGATGTCCATTGTCTCTCTTTTTTTTTTTTTTTTTTTTTTTTTTTTTTTTTTTTTTTTTTTTTGGCTGGTTGCCTTTAACTCGAGTGTAATGAGTCCAGCCTTTTTCCGCCGTCCGTACAGCTGTCTCTGTGGTTAGAAGCACCTGGTAGGGCCCATCCCAGTTAGGTTCAAATTTATCTCCTTTCCAAGTCTTGATTAGCACCAGGTCACCAGGCTGGAAGTGATGTGCTGTGAATTCAAGGAGGTGTTTGGGCGAGAAGTCCCTTTAGCCTTAAGGAAGACAAAGTGGAAGAGATAGATCACACATATTCTCTGAGAAATTTGTCTTTAGTCTCTATGGTGGGGAGGTTTGAAGATGCACCAAGGTATGGCAATCCATACAGCATTTTATAGGCTGATAACCCTAGGCCCTTTCTAGGCATTGTCCTAATTTTAAGGAGAACTATGGTATGGGGTTATGGAAGTCCCACTTAATCTGTAGTGCTTTCATAACACCCTGTAACACTGTTGATGTAAAATGACTACCATTATCGGAGTCCACATGTTTAATCAGACCAAACCTGGGGATAATGTGTTTTAATAGCACCCAAATCACAGTTTTAGCTGTGGCATTTACTACAGGATAAGCTTTTACCCATCCAGTTCAACTATAACCAATAAATGTTTTAGTCTTTCCACCATTGCCATTTTTGTAAAGTCCACCTGTAGCTTGTTTTTTCAGAGTTTTTAATCAACCTTTTGGCAGATAATGAAATTTCTACTGATCTTTTTGGCTAGAGCACAGATACCCATACACCCGTAGACCTTTAACAGTGTATATTCCACAGTCTGTGCCCCTCCCCCCGTGACTTTTCCGGTGTAGCATTGACATTAATTAATTTTTTTTCATAACAGGTTTGCTAAGCTTCTTCCTGCCATCAGGCAGGACCTAGTTCCCCTCTTTGTTTTGAGAAGTGCCTATCTCTCTCTTTTTTTTTAATCTTTTAATTTTATTTGTTGTGAAAATAGCCTTAGGAATGGCTTCAGGTACAGCTGGGATGAGAATGAGGAATCTGATACTATCCTCCAGGGAAGCCTCCCTTGCTTTCTCATCTGCCAGACGGTTTTTCAAAGCCTCAAAAGAACTTTCCTTTTGATGCCCATTTATATGAGTAACGGCTATTTGTGTAGGTAGGAGGAGATTTTGTAAAAGTTTCTTGACTAGACCTTTATGAGCTAATTTTTTCCTCGGCTGTTTATTAGACCCCTCTCGTTTTATATATATATTTTTTAAAGTGTGAACTATTTTAAAAGCATACCTCAAAGGGCAAATAGTTTGTAAGACTGAGCTGACCATTTGTTAGGCAATCTCCCCTTTTTACAACAATCAATCTTTTTCCATTTATCATTGTACATCTATTATGCCTTTTGACACTCGGAAAAAGCCATCCACAAACAGTACAATATCTAGGCAATTATAATCTAACTCCTGAGGATCACCTGCTGTTTTGATGTTAGAAAGCTAGCTGGATTTAAACGAGCATTAGTGGTCAGAACTAAATCATCCTTTTCCCCAATCGTATTGTTTTTACACTTTAGAATTTGTGAATTTGTTAACCAACATCCGAGAGTGCTAGAACCTAAGCCATAGAGACTGTCTTAAGTTTTTCCAGCATGTTTACCTCTTTTATTGTCCACAGAAGGGGGTCTGGCTCTTTTAGCAGCTCAAGATAAAGGCTTTTAGTTTTACACATATAAAAGTCTGTAGAGTCTACAATAACCCACCATTCCTAGAAATTTTCAGAGTTCTCTTTTTGTCTTTGGCCTAGTATAACTCATAATTCCCTTAATCCCCTCTGGATCAATCCTCCGTTTCCCCCTCACCAATAAGATGGCCTAGATAGTCAACCTTTTCTTCCAGCGAATTATGACCTACTTTTTACTTTTTGAGATATACAATCACCCCTGGCCCAGAAAATTAGTAGATTTGCTATAGCCCTTGAAAGCTTTGTCTGATACCAACAAATCATCCACATATTGTAAAAGATTAGTCCCTGGGGTAGAAGTGAACTCCTCCAACACGAACTCAAGTGTTTGGTCACATAGGGTAGGTGCCTCGGAATCTCTGTAGAAGCACCGCCCAACAACATTTTTTCTTATCAGATTTTTTTTTCACTTGAAAGCAAAGAGATCTTGCATTTGGGTCCAATTATCCTTTAAATTTATCATATTAAATCATCTGCAGTCTACAGGAAGCCCACCTCAAAAACAAATACAGGTTTGAAACCCTCGGTAGGATTTTATCATAGGGAACTCTTGACACCCCTATTTATCAAGAGCTATAAAGGTGTCTATTTCTTTCTTACATAATCATAGCAGTTTTTCCCATTTTATCCAGCCTTAACTAGATTGCCCAGCCTTTCAGAGATACCAAGCTGTTTTTATTAACACCCCCCCTTTCTACAGTAGCAACAGCGAGTCTCACTTTGCCTCTTTCCATCCCGCCCCACAAACAGTTCCTGAGTCTCCCTCAAGAACCTTTTATAGACCTCTCTATTTTATCCCTTTAATTTTGTAAAAGAAAAAAAAAATTTTTTTCCCCCAATCTGGCCAGAGTCCTAGCTCTAAAGCCAAGCTCAAAGCCTCCAAGCACTGGAACTTTATAGATATTTGAAATTACAAGCGACCTCACTAGTTGTGCAACATTCCAAAGTTGCCTGGGGCCTTGTCCTGTTGGGGTGACAGGTAAACTGGGAGCCCAGAGGAGTTTGCGTCTCCCCTCTAGAGATAACAACCGGGGCTCTAGACCTAGTGTCCTTCAACCCTGGTTTTTTTCTTTGCCACATTTAACAATCCTTAGTCACCTCCTGGTGCAGTAATGAGCTCCCAGCCTCCTTCTTCCCCCCTTTTTAGGTTATCGGTGAGAATTCCAGCTCCCAAAGATTTTTTTTTTTAATCTGTTAGCAAAAAAAAGAAAGAACTCCTGTTTTATTTATTTTTGATCAAATGGAAGGAAGCCTTATGTTACTTATGGGGATTGGGCATTTAAGCCTCATTTCAGGACCCTGGGACTGATTTTTTTTTTTTTGACTCCTTTGTAATTAACTCTCTGAGATCTTGCATTTGAGCCCTGTCCTCAGGGCCTTTAAGTCTTTTTTTCATTCCACCCTTGAGTTGGTAAAGGGTAGGGTCTGTTTTCAAGGCATCTTTTTATTATGTTAATATTTTAACTTTCCTGTTTCCTTTGGCCCCACTAGCATGGGCCCTTTCAGTTTGGCCAAACTGCACACTTTTTATTTTTGTTGTTGTTCTTTTTCTTTTTACCACTTTATACAAGAATTATCTTCCCGAAATTTTAACGTTTCCTGGTGACTCCAGGGGAACCTGGGAGAATTCCAATCATTCTTGTAAACCCATCTTTTTAGTGGTAAGCCTGGAATTTTTACCTCCCATCCTCACATAAATTGATTTTGAATCCTTTGCCCGGAGAAGGCTTATCGTGCCCCCCTCCCCCTTCACCAGAGATTTCTTGCTAACTCCAAAATTCTGAACCCTGAACTTTTGAAGAAAGCTCAATCCCCCCATTTTCGGAGTTAACTCCGAAATTCCTGGAGCAACTCAATCCCCCCCATTTACCAGAGGTTTCTCGTTAACTCCAACATTCCTGGTCACCAAGGCAGTACTATGAGAATTCTCAACCTTCCTACCTTAGTCCACACGTGAAGATTTCCTGACCAGCCACGGTTTTTTTTTTTTTTTTAATTTCTCTTGTAGCATCATCCTTACTGTCTCCAAATATAAACGGTCCCGGGTTCAAATCCTGGACGAGCCCCCAAATTGTTAGAAACGGTGCATAGAAATCTTCCTGTCCAAACAAAGGGTGGACTTGGGAGGCATGGACTACAGGGTATGAGGCTTTAATTTTCTTTTGCAAAAGGGTGTCCCTCCCACATGCAAGTGGAGAAGGAGACGACCAAGCATGGTCAGAGGGAGCTATATTCCTAGCTCGCAAGGCCCTCCCCCCGCCGTTTCCCATTGGCGGGATTCACAGTCTTCCCAGGAAGGTCTAAGACATTGGCTCAGGGCCACATTTATCACAACGTCACATCCTAATCCCTCATCCCTCCTTCCTGCCTCTGTCTGGTCACCTGATCGGGTATGGCGCAAAAATGTAAAGATCCACCATCTTGAACAGTGTCCCACCGTTGCTGCTAGGTGACACTCACATCAGTTCACACATGGGCAGCCATGTGTGGTGGAGGCATGCAGCGGAGGTGCAGCTCGAGGAAAGCTATTTACAACATGATAGACAGGAAGCCTGGTCATGGAGGAAGGGCGGAGCTAGCACATATTCCTCTAGGTCACGTCCCAGTGATCAGTCCTTTCTGACTAGGCCCCACCTCTTACTGCACAGTGAGGCTGTGTCTCTAGGTTCATTCTTCTGCATGTGGACCAGGCCCCACCTCTTGACAGCACATGGTTCCATAGCATTCCACAGTATCCATATACATGAGGCTTTGGGACATTCCAGATCCAAACCACAACAAGACCTGACGGGCCTTACCTTCACTGGACCTTTTACACGGCTGTCAGATAACCGACAGCTTTCCTGTGGCTGATTTTTTTTCTCAGCATCATGTGAAGGACATGGAGAGTTTGTGTGCTTTAACATTTTTGCTGTTCTCGTTTGAGTCCCTTAGGAATCTGAAAGTTTAGAACTGAATTTTGACTTGACTAATACTTGGTTTTAGTTTTTATTTAGGGTGGTTTCTGATGCTTGGAAGTTGTTTCAGCCACAAAGATGGTAATAAATCTTTGCCTCCCACAGTTTAGACCAAGAATTCACTGCAACAAGGTAAGTAAAACAAGTATGTACACATACTACTCTATTTTCATGTTTTCCCGTTTCCTGCCTTGTGTATGTGGACTTGACTCAGGTGCACTGTACTTCTACCCTTGGAGTCCATCACAACGTTTTTTAGCGTGAGGAAGGCTTCCTTCTGCAGTCACAGTGCACCGCCATGGGGTGAGCTGCAGCTCTTTTTGTGCAGGAACTTCATCGAACTTTTCCCTCTTGGACTATCAGTTTCAGTTCCACCCAAAGACACAACAAAAACAGAAACACTTTCTTTTCCCACCACTTGCTCTTCCTTTTTTATAGTGCAGATTATTGAGCCCACAGGTGCTCAACGGCTGATTTGTCTCCGGGCAGGGTCTTGCAGAGTTGCCAGGAACTTGCATTTCTCCTTCCTCAGCCTCGCAAGTAGCTGGAATTATAGGCATGTTCTATCATATGCAGCTTTTGCTGATTTCTCATACTGGAAATAATGGCTTACAGTAATTTTTTGAATTCTTTGCTATTTATTGAATTTAGTTCTTTTTTTTTTTTTTAACAAAGGAGGGTATTTGTCCATAGGACAGAGTAGGGACTATGGAAACACCAAGGGGAAGATTGAACCCCTGCCTTCATTTGGTGGTTTTTGCACACAGCATGTTTTTTCAGGTTTCCAGATTGCCAGACTGACACCTTCAAAGATTATTAAAATTTCCATTAGTTGTAACAAGTATTGGAAATACTAAAAAGGGGAAGAAGTTATAGATCACACCCAAGCCCACTTACTGTTTTAACAATCCTCTTGCCTCAGTCCCCCAGAGTGCTGGGGATTATAGGTGTGGACCACACCCAGCTGTAAGAGTCTCGTGTGACCCTTGTTCCTGTATACATGTACATTTTAAGATCAGATACCATCATTTACAAAAATCTTTATGCTGCGTTCCTAGGAAAGCTATTATAATTGGTAGAGTCCAAATATAAAAACTTGGTATTTTTCCAGAACTGGGAATTTAACTCAGGACTTTTGCACTAAGCTACATCCCAAGCCCAGTTTTTGGTTTTGATTTTGAGACAGGGTCTTAAGTCATTGAGTTGCCCACATTGCGCTTAAGTTTGTTATTCTGCCTCAGCCTCCCAGGATGCTAGGATTACATGCTGTACCACCAGGCCCAGTTCAAAATACAAGCTTGAGAATTTTGATGAGCCTTTTTACTTTCCCCTAAGTGTGTATAGTTTCATCCTCTGAAATGAAAACTCATTGATATTATCTGCCCTGTCTTTATGTATTATGAAGGGGTTTTGGTTGGGTAGATTTATAGTTTTGTGAAGAGAACACTTTACTGGAAAAGTCATAGAAGGGTAAATATGGCTAGAATGCGAAAGGAGGGTAAAGCTTCTGCGAGTCAGAAGGGGGACCCAGAAATGTGGGTTGCCTGGTTGGGTCTATTTTTATTGCTTTTTTTTTTTTTTTAAGATTAGGCCATACTTAGGGATGGTTGCTCTTAGCCTTTGATCTTTCTTGCCTACCAGCAAAAACCCTAAGACCATTCATTTTATCAGAGGAAATTTTAATAGAAAGGACTTTAGGATTGGAGGAATCACTCAGTGGTTAAAGTACTTGCCTAGCAAGCTGAGGCCTCTGGGCAGGGCGTGGTAGGGCACACCTGTTATCCTGCCATTCAGGAGGCTGAGACAGGATTGTCGGGAGTTCCAGAGTCAGCTTGGGCTCCATAGAGTTTAGGACTGGCCTGGACTACGGAGTAAGACTTTGTAACAAAAATAAAATGAGGGACTTAAGACTTTCTTTGAAGAGTCTTCCTAGGAATGACCAACTTTTATTTTTCTTTTTTCTTTTTTTTTTTTTTGAGACAGGGCCTCACTCTGTAGCCCATGCTGCCCTTGACAGCAATCCTCCTGTCTCAGCCTCCCAAGTTCTGGGATTATATGCATGTGCCACCACACCCAGCTTATGCAGTGCTGGTGGACACTTAAGTGTTTGACTTACTGCTTGCTATTCCTCCAGTCCCAGGGGTGACAAATTCTTGAAAACCAGTTGTCTTCATTCGGAACCGTAAGTCTCGTATTTCTCATTAAATCTAGATATCAGCTGATGGTTATGAAGTAGAAAATCTCATCTCTGAAGACCTCACAAAGAGAAGCCACGGTTTTAGGACAGAGTATTTCATTAAGCCACCAGTGTATGTGACAGTTTCCTTTCCCTTTAGTGTAGAAATATGTAGGATTAACATAGACCTCCCAGCTGGGGTGGGCCAGAATGTCACGGGGCTGGAAATGTATACATCTGCCTTATGCAGCAGAGCCTCTTTGAGTGTGTCTGAGTGCCAGCCCCTTGGCCCGGCCCAGCCCTCTCTCCCGGACAAGGAGGCGTTCACGTTGGTAGGCAAAGTGTTACTGAGAAACCAGAACCAAGTGGTGTTCAGCCACAGGGGCTTCAAGGCCAGGCCACCTTTTAGCCCAATGGAAGTCACACTCCCCTCCCCTGCTGTTGTTGCCCAGGAGCTTTGGAATAAAGGGGCCCTTTCCCTTAGCCATGTGGCCCACCTCAAGATCTGTATTACCCATGTGACAGGCAATGGTGTCCCTTGCATCAAGCGGTTAGAGGTGTGGGGTCAGCCAGCCAAGACCTGTTCGCAGGAGGTAATAGACAGTGTCCTGCTGGTGGCTTCAGAAAGCCTGCCTCACAGCTTGGCTCTGCAGACCCCTGCCTTGCTCATGGAGAGTGACTGTGACCCCGCAGGCCAACCAGAGGGCCAACAGGCCCCCTTCAGCCTGCAGGAACTGTCCAAGGTGATTCAGGACGTGCCTGAGGAGTTCCTGGATCCCATCACCCTGGAGATCATGCCTTGCCCCATGCTGCTGCCCTCAGGCAAGGTCATCGACCAGAGTACTCTGGAGAAGTGTAACCACAGTGAAGCCACATGGGGCCGAGTGCCCAGTGACCCTTTCACTGGGGTAGCCTTTACTCCACACTCTCAGCCCCTGCCTTGCCCCTCCCTGAAGGCCCGGATTGACCACTTCCTGCTCCAGCACTCTATCACTGACTGCCACCTGCTTGGGAGAGCACAGCCTGCCTTGGCAGTGACCCCTTCTTCTATTGCCCTGTCCTCACGGAAGAGGAAGATGGAGCAGGCTGACCAGACTGCGGACAGCAGCCTTGCTGGAAATGCTTCCTGTTTTTCACCCACAAGCCTGCTGGTCTCATCCACTACCTCAGAGCACACCGCCAAGAAAATGAAAGCCACAGGCGAGCCAGACCTGACCCACATGGACTGTTCCACAGGTAATTCACCACCCTGTGTCCATGGGCCGTTGTCCTGGGTCCTTCCTGCTGACATGCAGCACAGTTGCAGGTGACTCTGTGCTTTGCCAGCTTGAATTCCTGAGGCAGGAGCCCATGGTTCCTCCTTCTCAGGCTGTAGAAGGCACCTCAGCTTTGATCAGATCAGAGGCGATCTGGAGGCCCCTGAGGGGCCACCTGCATTCTCTTTTCTTTCCCAGCCTTCAGCCTACAAGTACTGTTTGTTCCTCCAGCAGTCCCACTAGCAGGTTGGCCTGCCTTAGGCTCTCCTTGTGTGCCCTAGCCAGGTCAGCTCCTTTTCCTGGCTTGAATCCCCTGGTCAGACATACTAATTCTTCAGATCAGACCTTGTCTTCCTTCCAGTATTTTTTGTTTGGTGATGGGGGCAGGGAAGGGATTTAGATTTGGTTTGATCTTGTTGTATAGTCTAGGTTGGTCTTGAATTTGCTCAATTGTGCAAGTAGGCCTGGAACTTATGATTTTCTTGACTCAGCCGCGCGTGAGCTGGGACTTCAGGTGTGGATCACGTTGCTTGGCCCTTCTTTGTCTTCTGTATGTTTTACCTGTGTCAGATGCTTGTCTGGAATTTTTTTTTTTTTTTACGAGACAGCATTTGCCCTGTAGCCCACGCTGGTCCTGAACTCACTACATAGCCCCCGCTGACCTTGGACTCATAGCCATCCCCCTGCCTCAGCCTTCCTGAGTGCTAGGAGTACAGGCATGCACCACCACATCCGGCTTTGTGTGGTCCTGGGGAATAGAACTCAGGGCCTTGTGCTTGCGAGGTAAGTGCTTTAACTGCTGAGCCATTCCTTCAGCCCTTGGAGTATTGTTTCTAATCTTCACAGATGAGGACTGATGAAGTGGCAGTGTGCTAGGGTGCAGTCGCCTCTTGCAGGAGAGCAGAGTCGCGCTGAAGATAGTATATTCAGGAGCCCTGTGGACAAGTAGTTCCCAAACCTTTTTTGACATTAGAGACTGGTTTAGTAGAATTGTTCTCATTCTGCCAAGGAAGGGGGTACTGGTTGTGGTGGACAGCCTTTTTCTTTTTCTTTTTTCTTTTCTTTTCTTTCTTTTTTTTTTGAGACAGGATCTTGATCTCTAGTTTGGTCTGGTCCTGAATAGACCAGGTTGGCCTCAACCTCACAGCAATCTTCCTGCCTCACCCTCCTGGGTACTGGGATTACAAATGTACCAGCATGCTATTCCAGCAGCCCTTGAAGGGCAACTGTGAAATGGCAGTAGCAGCAGGAGAGGAGCGGGGAGCGAAGCTCTGCTCCTGTCAGATCAGCACTGACGAGTGAAGCTGGTCTTGCTACCACCTCCTGCTTGCGCTCACCTGTCTCTCAGCCGGGTCCTTTCAAGTCCACCAATACAGAATTGCAGCACTCTTCGGTATGAGACTGGAGTGTGCCACCCTCTGCCTCTGATGCTTCATCAGGGATGCTGGGGCAGTAGTGCTGCATCTCCTGGGGAGGTTAGGTTTTTAATTTTTTTTTCCTTTCTGGGAGACATGGTTTTGCTGTAGTCCAGGCTGGTGCTGAACTATGTAGCCCAGGCTGGCCTCAAACTACTCCTGTCTTATCTTTCTGAGTGCTGGGAGTTCCTGCATGCACCACCACGCCTGGTTTATGTAGTTCAGGGAAATCGAACACAGGGCCTTGTGCTTTCTTTCTAGCTAAGCACTTTAATCTCTGAGCTGTGCACCAGCCCTTTATTCTTTTTTTGTCCTTACATTTATTTTCATCCAAATTTCTTGTTTTTCTGTAGTGATAGGAAGTCTTCATTTCCCTTTTCCCAAGTGTTACAATTCAAAAAGCAAAGTCTTAAAACATACTATTCTTCGTCTCTTCAGTGTTAAGTTTCATATGTAAGTATTTATGTTCATTTTCCTCAGGGATTTATCTGGAGTATACAACTTTAAGTATGTTTTACTAAGCTGTTCCTTGGTCAAGATCATTTGCAAGAGTAAGTCAGTTTCTGAAGTCTTGTATGGTGGGGAAAGGATCCACTGAGGGATCTTCATTAGTTTCTTTTTTTCCCCACTATATTTTGACGTCACCACCAGCCCCAAGGAGAACCACAGAAATCTTTACCACTTCTGTTCTGTAGCCCAGGCTGGCCTTGGACTCAAGGCAGTCCTCCTCAGCCTCCCAACTGCTGGGACTACAGACATGTGCCACCACATCTGGCTTATGTGGTGGTGGGGAATTGAACCCATGTACATAGCACTTGATTTAGCTCTTGCTAGGCAAGTGCTTTAATGGCTGAGCCATTCCTCCAGCCGCAGCTAGGGATGTATGGATGGATAGCTCAGTGTGAAGGCCCTGGCCTTGATCCTGCCAGTACCACAAAATAAAAAGGCATGTGTAGTTCTACTGGGGAACCACGAGGTGGCCTCTCTCTGCCTAGCTCTTTGTCCAGGAAGACAAGGCTTAAAATAAGGCTCAGGGCTGTGAAGGCATTAGGGAAACTGTCCATTTCCAGGGCTATGATTCCCTGTTTCTATCACTGCCACAATCGTAGGTGACAGGAGCAAAGAGTTTCTATACAGTTGTATATCCGAAGTTGGGAACGCCATTTTGTAGTCCAAAAGGACTTGTGGCTTTTCTTTTGCCCAGCTTCTTGCTGAATGTTGTGATCTATGCCTTTGTCAACAGGTCCAGTAACCCATGAGCAGAAGCTGTCACAAAGCTTGGAACTTGCCTTGATGTCCACCCTTGGCTCTATGCCCTCTTTCACAACGCGGCTGGCCAGGGGGCAGCTCCAACACCCGGGCACGAGAGGGAGCAGCTCTTCTGGGAGGCCCTGCTGTGGCTCAGGTAACCTGAGCCTACCATCTCCTTGGAGCCTTACAATGGGAGGTCTGTCTCTGCAGGACACTGGGCCCTTTCTCTGGGGACCTTCCTCATTTCCAGCACCCAGGCTGCAGAGAAGGCAGCTGCCTGAACTTCTCCAGGAGATGCAGGGTTGCCTGGGAAGTTCCCTTTTCTCACACTGAGCCACATCCCCAACTGTTTATTTTGCATGCACACTGCATAACTCAGGGCCTTCATACAATCCTACATCCCTGGCCCATTTTTCTTGGTTTTTGATTTTGATACAAGATCTTGCAGAGTTTTGCCGAGGCTGGGTTTGAACTTGGGCAATCATCCTGCTTCAGCCTCCCATAGTGCTGGGATTACTGGCCTGTGCCACCAGGCCTGGCTTTACGTTTTATTTTGAAGCAGTCATACTAAGTTGCCCACGTGGACTGGAACTTGTGGTCCCCCTGCCTTAGCCTCTCAGAGGGCTGGGACTGCAGGCCTGCTCCACCAGCCAGGCACCACTGGTTGTTTGGTTGGTAACATTTATTCTCTCCTGTGGACTTTTGTTTCTTCTTTATGTTTCTAGTCTGTCTCCTACCCCCACCTGCTATACAGGACACATTTATTTCTCAAAGCAGTGTGGAATTCAGCATATCACCTTCATCTCTATTAACGTTTTCATCAGTGACCTAGGAAAAAAACAACAGCAAAATAGAGGGTGGTGGGGTGAACCAAGGAGGGGTGTGGGGTCAGGTTGTGCAGGCAGTAGGCCTTGGGGGCAGCTGTACGGAGACAGTGAAGACACACTGGAGAGTGTGAGCAGGAGATGTGCAGGCGGTTGGGCGGGTGGGGGGAAAGCAGGGCCTGGCCTGGGTGGAAGAATTTGCAAGCAGATTAGTTGGGGAGTGATAAAATGGAGATGTGGGGCACCAGGAGGACAAACGGACACAGTCCTGCCCCCAGCGCAGAGCAGAGGAGAAAGCAGCTTCCTCAGGCAGAGGCCGCAGGGAAGGAAGGAGAAGGAAGCAGCAGGGGCGCTGTGGGGATGGGGCCAGACGGTGGCGCTCGCTCAGAAGCCTGAAGCCTGGGGGAGTTAGGGATGTGGGGGCAGGGTGCCCAAGCAGCTGGATGGCATGGGAGGGGCAGTGGACTAACCTTGGTGTGTCCCTCTGTTGGCCTCTGTCCATCTGAATGCTGATCCGGCTGCCAGGGCCACTCTGTGCTCTTGTCACATGCTGCCTGCCTTTCTTTTCTTCTGTAGTACTGAAGATGTAATCCATGGCCTTCACACTGAGCTACCTGTCCAACCTATTTTTTCTTTTCTTTTTTTTTTTTGAGACAGGATCTCTCTATAGCTCAGTCCGGCCTTGGACTCACAGCAATTCTTCTGTCTCAGCCTCCTGAGTGCTGGGATTACAGGTGTGCATCCAGCCTAGTTTTTAATACTTCGATTTTGAGACAAGGTCTCACTAAGTTGCTCAGGTTCCAGCCCAGTTCTTCATTGTGATTTTGAGACAGGGTCTTGTTAATTTGCCCAACCTGGGCTTGAATTTGTAATCCTTCTGTCTCAGCCTCCCAGAGTGCTAGGATTACAGGCCTGTGCCACTGGGCTCAGCTAACATCTTACCTTTCTTTTGGCTGCGTGGGGGGTTGGGTAGTTGACTGGTTTGTTTGAGATAGTTTTGTTCTTTAGTCCAGGCTAATTTTGAACTCGCCAGGTAGCCCAGGCTGGCCTTGAACTCATGGCAATCCTCCTGTCTCATTCTCTTCAGTGCTGTCATTACAGGTGTGCACCACTACACCATTTCCTCTGACCTTTCTTACAGTTTATGTAGTCATGGTGAGCTAGCGTCTTGCTCCAGTCTTGACAGGGAAAGAATACCTTGCTTGAGACCAGGAGAAAGGGTCCAGTCTTGCCACTGCCTTCAGACACCTGATCTTAGAAGATCAAGGAACACCAAGATTGGGTTCAAGGTGGTAGAGAGCTCTTCTGGGTTCTTGTGCTCCTGCACTTCTCCTTCCTGTGTAGACCAAGGCAGGCTCGGAAGGGACACAGCCTCTCAGATACAGCCTGGACCCAGGAGCAGCCTTCCCTAATCCTGGCCTCTTCTCCTGATTTCCCAGAGCAGCCTGGGAGTACCTCAGGCCCCGAGTGTGCCTCCTGCAAAACAGTATTTTCTCCTTACTGCAAAAAGGAGCCCATGTACCAGCTGCCCTGCGGCCACCTCCTGTGCCGGCCCTGCTTGGGTGAGAAGCCGCGCTCGTTGCCCATGATGTGCACAGCTTGCCAGCGCCCGTTCGCCAGCCAGGACGTGCTGCGGGTTCACTTCTGAAAGATCAGCCCCACCCAGAGAAGACCATCGCTGTAAGGAGCCAAGGGGGAGCAGCAGTGGAGCCCCAGCTCCACTGTGACAAGCACAGAGCTGCCTGTTCTTCTCCTGGGGCTGAAGCACCTCACAGTGCAGCACAGGGACTGAGTTGGCGGGGGATGCTCCACTTTTCCTCAGGTGGCTATGGGATAACAAAGCCATAGGCTAGACGAGGGGGGCCAGGGGAAATATCCCTGCCCTCCTGTGCTTCCCTGCTGCTCTGCCACCAGAGCCCAGGGCCCACTGAAGCCAGCCAGCCCCCCCCAACCCCCCCGCAGCGAGAGCACCCTGCTGAGGGCTCCTGAGGTCGTGTGCACACTCCCTCCCGGCATGACCCAGTGAGTGGAGCACCATGGATGGGCCCAGGCTCTCAGAGTCCCCACTCAGGGTCACCCAGAAATGGACCATGTAGGGGCTGGAAGTGCATGACTCAGCCTACACCCCTGTGCTGGCAGATACTGGGAGCCTTAATAAAGTGATGGTTGATGTCTTCTGTGGGCTTCCTCCTGGCAGAGTGCCTGGCTGTGTTATCATATTCCTGTCCCCTATGCATCCACACAGGTGGAACTGTGACAGTGACCGTGAGTAGACACTGCAACTCACCAGGCTGTGATTCTTGTCAACAGCCTTAAAGGCCAAAAGCTGAAGTTCTCAGGTCTGTCCAGAGCATGAGAGCCTGGAACTGGGGTTCCTGTGGGAGGACCGGCAGGGAGGCCAAGCGGCACCCTCTGCCAGGCACACTGCTGCCAAGGAAGGCACCTGTTCTGCATGCAGCCTGATTCAGGAAAAATACTTGTTTATAAGCTGCATTTGTTTCTTTCCACCCAAAATTTAGCATTTTGGAACCCCAGCAGGAAAATAAGTATTCCTGTGAGTCTATTTACTGTATGACAATGGTTCTCAGCCATTTTGACACCAGGGACCAGTTAGCTCCCAAGGAGAGAGGTGGGAGTAGTGGTAAGGAATGCACTTGTCCTACCTTCGGTTGTTGGAGCACAGCCTTGAGCAGCAGCCAGTGGCGAGGGAGTGGGCTCCACCTCCTGTGGATCAGTCACAGCACCATAGCCTAGGAGTATGCTGACCAGAGCAGGCTTCATTCTCTGCTCACCTCCTGCTGGACAGTCATCTGTCCTGGTGGTCCAGTCTCCAACCCAGGAATTGGGGACCTCTGGTGTATCAGATGGGTTCTAGTCCCTAGAAGAACATCAATGAGGAAAATTACATCACCTTGTCCTGCCTAACACACTACTACTTTGTCCTGGAGATTAACCACAGGCCCTGTGGACAGGCCAGGAACTACACATTCCTGTCCCACCGGGCTGCCCACGACTCTGGTCCAGACCTCAGGATTTATATAGATTAGGTATAAGAACTGAAGCTTTTTACTCAGTATTTAAGATACTGAGTAACAGTACATGGCAACATTCAGCTTGAGAAGAGGGCGCGTTCAAACCTGGCACCTTGATCACTTTTACTTGCCCATTCCCACCTTTCCATCAGCCCTCTCCCTCTTCACAGAGGGCAGAACTTAGAGGTCTGCAGTAGGCTTGGGAAATCTGCATTTGGTAGAGTCCCAGGGGATTTGTCCACAAGGTGGCTGCAAGGAGGTGGCCACCTCCTACTTCCCATTGGCTCTTACCTGGGTGCTGCCCTGGCAGACTTCAGGGTCTGCAAGAACAACTCCCCGCTGACCCTGGCTGTTAGGCCTCGTGCTGTCCTATCCTGTCCCAGAGCCTGCTTTGCCCTGCTTGCTGTGTTCTAGGGAAGCCCCGGCACTCACCAACACACTTCTTAAAGGGGATGGTAGGTAGATTCCTACCCTCACCCTGTCATAGCCCTGGAGACAGCCCCTGAGCAGCAGGAGGGCCTGTCAGAATTGGCCCTGAAAGTAGAAGAACCGAAATTGCCAGGAAGAGGAGAAACAGCTGCTCAGTGCTCATGCAGAGTCGCCCGCAGGCCCTAGGTGCTGGAGCTGAGTTGCCCCTAGGCTTACCCAGGTCTCCAGCTTGGGCCACTCAGCTGCTGGGTGCCTTTCCATTCCCTGGGAAACGGGACTGTGACGCTGCTGCACAGCTGTAAGTAGGTCTGCAGACAAAGAGACCTGCGCCATTGCTCAGCCTCCTACTGGTGACATTGTGATGCTGACCTGACTGCCATTGTGATGGCCTCTGCAGATGGGGTGGAGCTGCTGCAGTCTGGCCCCTTCCCACAGAGCTCCCACAGCTGGCCCCACCCTCCAGCTCCTTGCCCAGGCTCATCCTGAAAAAGACTGCCTGGCCTCCCAGTCCACTTGCTCTTCACGTGTGGCACTGTGAGTAGGCTTGGGATGATTGTTGGTAGAAGGTGGCCCATACCCTGATAGTCTCATCTTTTGAGACCAGCAGGAATGAAGCCACTCCCTCTTATCCCAGGCCCAGGATGTCCCACAGCTCAGGTTTCATGTTACTTAAATTCCTAATTCTCCCCTGCTTCCAGACCCTTAACCAAAAATCATGTGGTCAGGTTTCGAAAGACCTACCATGCAAATTAGGGGACTTTCAGATCCCACAATTCCTCCAATCAGTGAATGACCGTTGCCCTATTACCCTGGCTGACCCTCCTCCTGTCAACTGCTTATAAGCCTGGCCCTCACCTCCAATAAAGGCGCTGTTAACACCGACTCGGTCTCCTGGGTGTGACTCCATCAGACTCACGCGCTGCTCAAGACTGTTCCCCCAGACTTCGCTGGTTCCTGATAAATGGTGGCCAGGGATCCCCGAGACCCTGACATTCATGCTGGGTGCAAAGGGAGCTCTGGTTTGAGCACTGGCCAAAGCTGCTATGTCCCAGGTAATTGTTGCCAATGCATCTCTTAAAAGCAAATACAGTTTAAGATTCATTTCCTTGTCTCACCCACTACATTTCAAGTGTTTGGTAGTCACGTGTGCCTACTGTATTAGACAGTGCAGACAATGACCAGTTCCACTGTCACAGGCAATTCCACTGGACACAGCTGGGCCAACACTGGTAGGCCCTAGAAAAAGACAAGTGTCCCTCTTTGGGGACTGAAAGAGCAAGATCATGTGTGAGAATCAGATGGACTTGAACTTTCTTCTCTCACCTCTCACACTGGGCATTGGCCAGAGCCATGGGTGCCGCCTCACTCAGAGACACTCCTTTCCTTGCCAAGAGGTGTCCAAAGTGGCCCTGACTGCCATTTTCATTAGCCCAGAGGGATGACGAGATCTCCCAAGTGGCACAGGGATGAGGGGAAGACAAAGGAGGAAGAGTGCCTCTGGTGGGTGGCAAGTTTTTCCCGTGAAGGACTGCACCAACAAAAAGGTGATACTGCCTATAACTACACGATCAAGACACACCACAAACGTGTTTCCCCTTTTGATAATTTCCTATAAAGAAAAAAAGGAGGGCTGGAGGAATGGCTCAGCAGTTAAAGCACTTGCCTAGCAAGTGCTAAGTGCCCAAGTTTGATTCCCCAGCACCATATAAACTGGGTATGGTGGTGCCTGCCTATAATCCCAGTGCTTGGGAGGATGAAACAGGAGGACTGCCACGAGTCCAAGGCCAGCCTGGGCTCCACAGTGAGTTCAGAACCAGCCTGGGCTACAGAGCAAGACCCTGTCTCAAAATAAATAAAAGGGAGCTTTGCTGTTGGGGGGTGGGGTATATTTTTACTACGCTGCTGATCAAATCCAGAGCTTCATACGCTAGGTATGCGTTGGGGTGGGGAGCTTTTGTTGTGGGTGGGGAGAAACAGCTCATGGTACATCAAGAAGGCAACTGAAGATCAGAAGCAAGCCCATCAGTGAACATGGAAACCTCGTCATGTACAGAAAGGTGGCACTGCACATGAAGAGTGCAAACAGGTCTCTCAACACCTAGTCCTCAGTCACGGGGGAAGAAAATCAGATAAGAAGAGCAGGAGCCAGGAGCCCAAATACTAGTAATCCCAGGACTCTGGGAGACTGAGGCAAAAGATAATAAATTTAAGCCCAGCCTGGACAAAAGAACTGGAGATGCAGCTGCTTGGTGTGGTTACCCTGGGTTCAATCCCCAGTGCTAGGGAGGGGAAAAAAGATACAGTCAGGGAAAAGGTTGATATATTTTACATTTAAAAAAAAATTTTAAATAGGGGCTGGAGGCATAGCTCAGTGGTTAAAGTGCTTGCTCTCAATGCACAAGGCCTCAGATTCGATTTCCCAGCACCACAAAGATTAGCTAGGCATGGGGCACATGCCTGTAATCCCACCAGTAGGGAGTCTGAGATAGAATTGCTGTGGGTTCAAGGCCAACCTGGGCTACACACTGAGTTCAGGTTCAGGACCAGCCTGGACTACAGAGTGAGACACTATCTCCAAACCAAATAATTTTTTAAAAGAGTAAAATAAAAATGCAAGGCTGGAAAAATACATTTAAAATTTGTATTACAATGGTTAACATCTATAATACGTACCTTATAAAAATTAGAGATTTGTAGCCCAGCCCAATGGCACAAGCCTGTAATCCCAGCCCGCTGGGAGGCTGAAGCAGGAGGATTACAAATCACAGAGTTTAGCCTGGGCAACTTGGCACTGAGCATCTCAAAAAAATAAAAATTAAAAAATTAAAAAGCCCGGGAACAGGGGCTGTAGCTCAATGTGAAGGCCCTAGGCTTGAGACCCAGGTGCACTAAAAAAAAAAAAAAAAAAAAAAAGGGGAGGGGGGCGGGATGAGATTGTCCCCAGAGCCTCAGGCATGCTAGGTAAGCACTCTACCACTAACTGAACTATATATTCCAGTCCTTTATATTTTTATTTTCATTATTTTATATTATTGAGACAGGGTCTCACTCTGCAGCCCAGGCTGGCCTTGGACTCACAGCAAAACTTCTACCTCAGCTACCAGAGTGCTGGGATTATAGGCATGCACCACTACACCCAGCTTTATATGCTGCTGGGGAATCAAACTTAGTGCCTTGTGTTTGCAAGGCAAGCATTTTAACCACTGTGCCATTCCTGCAGGCCCCATTCCTTTTTAATTTTTACTTCAAGAGAGTCTTTTTAATTGCTCATGCTGGCCTTGAACTTTTGTTCCTCCTCCCTCAGCCACCTGAATAGCTAGAATTCCAAACATGTGCCACCATGGCCACCTACAAATGCCTTTTAAATATGTGAAAAATGCTTGTAGTGTAATGAAATGGACTACATTCCTTGCTGAGCATGTTGGCAAAAATCCAAAGTTTGTCCACAACACACGGATGAGGCTGTGTGTTAACAGGCTCTGTCATACAAAAGGTACAACCTCTATGGGGGAATGTGACAATATCTAGACAAGTCTCACAGATGCACGTGTTCTTTGGTGCATCTACCCTTCTGGGATTCTGGTCCAAGCATCTGCTGGCAAGATGCGTAAAGAACACTGGCATAAAGAACATGTGGTAACATGTCTGCCAGCCCAGATACTCCTGAGGCTGAGGAAAGAGGAGAACAGAAATTTGCAAGAATTACCACTCTACTAGCAAGTATCACGGGCCTCCAGGGTGGACCATGGGGAAGGAGCCACCACTTCCCAGAGAGAGGCCAGCTGTGTCCGGCCCAGGAACAAATGACTTACACATATGTGACTATGTGTATAAGCTAGGAGGTCATGGAGATCTCAACGATTATTCCTGTATAAAATTTTTGCATTCAAACATGTAAAAAAAAAAAAAAAGGGCTGGGGTGAAGCACTTGCCTAAGCATAAGTGAGGACCTGGACTTAATCCCTAGTACCAGAAAAGAGAGAGACATTCTGTGTATATCTGTGTGTTGAGCACAATGTTGCCCTGGGCATTGTGAGAAGTGTTCACATATTTTATCTACGTAATCCACATCCTGTGGGGCGAGAAGGAAACTGATGCTTGGTTACGTAAGGAGCTAACATGGCTCGCTGAAGTTCTGCATGTGGATGGTCTCCCATGGAACCCTTGGGCACCATCAGCATGATGTAGCAGGCGACCACCAGCCACACCTGGGCCACATCCACCACACCGAGCTGGAGGCACACAGCAGTCTCAGTGTGGAACACCAGCCTCACGACTAGGCCACTCACTGCACAGCTCTCAACAATTCATTATTACATCTCAGTGCATAAAAGGAAAACACGCTCCCACGGGGAAAACTCGACAGAGTTGGCCACCCAGCAGTGGAGGATGAGAACACAGGATCCGGCTGAGGTGGGTGTGCCACAAGTCACAGACCCTGAGTATGCAAAGCAAGTGGCCAAAGAGAAGAAATCTGAAAGAGAAAGTGGGAGACTGGGAAGCCATCTGTCAGCAGGTGCCAAATGAGCCTTACATGGTCTGGACAGAATGGGAAGGTGCAGGGGACAGATTGGGGAACGGTCTCAGGAAGAAAGCAGGAGTAGGAGAGGTGGGCTGGGGCCCTTGATACCCTCTCAACCATGGAGACAGCAGGGCTTAACAAGGGAGAGGCCGAGCCTTCGCAATTAAGCACATCTGGTCCCACCTACTTAGGAGGCTGAGGCAGCCAGCTTGCGTGTTCAAGGTCAGCTAGGGTAGCTCAGCGAGCCCTTTTCTAAAAACAAAGACTAGGAATGTAGTACAGCATTTGCCTTACAAGGCCCTAAGTTCAATCCCCCAAAAGAAAGGAGGACAATCAGGGTGGAGGAGAGAGAGGCCCAGGCTGGCCTCCCCCTCCCAGGACCCCTCTCTGACTCTTCGTACCTCCCCTGGGGCCCCAGGGTCTAGACATCAGCTCTGACGAAGCTGATAAATGCAACCCCATGGCTCATTAATTAAGAAGCCTGTAATTAGCCTGTCTCAGAAACTGGAGCCTCTAGAGAGAGCCCCTTTCACCTGCCTTCCTCCCTCCCACCCGCAGGATGAGCTCAGTCTGGGGTGGGGGTGCTCTGGCCCCCGGGACCCACGAGGGGAAGAGGAGCGTGAGCAACAGCGGAAATGAGATGCAGGGGCACGCACCCGGGCACGTTGTAGGCCAGCGAGCTGACCTGTAATGAGATGATGGAAATGATCAGAAGCGGGCGAGTCCTCAAAGTTTCCTCTACCAAATAAGCAGGGGACAGGCTGGGCGCACTGGCCCATCTGCTCCACCTTCATGTGTACAGGCCCCACGGGGCTGCGCCTCCTCCCGCTCTTTTTTTTTTTTTTTTTTTTTTTGAGACAAGGTTTTGCTTTGTAGTCCAAGCTGGTCCTGAACTCACTGTGTAGCCCAGGCTGACCCTGAATTTACAGTAGTCCTTCTGCCTCAGCCTCATGCTGGGATTACAGGTGTGCGCCATCATGCCCATTTTATGTGGTGCTGGGGAATTGCACTTTCTATGCAAGAATTTTAACTGCTGAGCTACACCCGGCAGCAGAGGGCCCTCGTTCAATCTCAGCTGACCCTTACCCTCTCCTCTCCACACCCCTTCGGGAAATCTGTCCCAGACCTCTATCTTCGCCTTTCCTTACTTCATGACACTGTGATGATTTTGATTATTTTGAATTACTGCTTGCCAGTGACATGACACACCTCCCAGCCAAACACCTGTTCATTCTCTTGACCCCGGCAACTTGTTGTTATTTAGGCTGAGTGAGTCCGGCAGGACTGGCCCTGTGCGTCTTCCCTTTTTTTCCTTCTTCTTTATGGTGGTACTAGGAATCGAACTCAGGGCCTTCATACTGTTCCTGTGTTCCATTCCAAGCCTCTGCTCCCGTTTTATTTTTGAGACAGGGTCCTGCTCTATAGTCTAGGCTGGTCTTGAACTCACTATGTAGCCCAGGCTAGCCTCAAACACACAGCGAATCCTCCTGCCTCAGTCTCCCAAGTGCTGGGATGACAGGCATGCACCAACACCATCAGCTTATGTGGTGCTGGAGATTTGAGCTCAGGGCCTTGTGCTTGCTAGGCCTGAGCTCTAACCGCTATGCTGGTCCTCAAGCCTCAAACAACAAGTTTAGATCCAAATTTGTACCCATGCTTCCTGTGGTACTTTAGGAAAATTGGTTAACCTCTTTGCACCTCAGTTTCACATCAATTAAATGATAATAAACATGCCTCATGACATAGGGTTTTTTTTTTAAGTTAAGCAACTTAAGTTTATTGAGAGAGATTTGGCCAAGACAGGCCAGGACTCCACAAGTGAATGGACATAGATTGTAATGTATGTTGACAAGATCACAGTGAGAGCAGGCAATAATATTAGCATCCTTCATTATCCCTGCTTATATTTTTTGTCCTGTTTAAATAAAGTTTTTCCTGTTTAGATCTTTTCTTAGTTACTTTTTCATTGCTAGGACAAAATACTGGACATCCACTACATAGGGGAGGAAAGGTTTATTGTAGGTGGCAGTTTCAGAAGTTCTCAGTTGTCTCATGGTGACCAACAATATCAGAGGCACATTACAGAGGCCTAGCAGGGGAAAGCTGTTCCTGGCACAGTGGCCAGGAAGCCAGAAGAGGGAGGAGGGGCTGAGCAGTGCATACCCTTCCAGGCCCAGCCCCCATGACTAGCCTCTTCCAATCAGGCCTGCCTCTTAACAGCATATAGAACACACAGGTATTCTAAAGTACCCAAACGTGTGAAGCTTGTGAGGGACATTCTAGAACCAAATCACAACAGGTGTTGAAAATGAAAATTTTTTTCTAAATGTAATCCTGGGATATACAGTAGAAAGCATTTCCAAACATAGTCTTCTGGGGCTAGAGGACTAGCACAGGGGTTAGAGCGCTTGCCTAAGCAAGTGCAAAGCCAAGTTCAGTTCCCTAGCACCATATAAGCTGAGTGTGATGGTGCACGCCTGTAAGTCCTAGCACTTGGGAGACTGAGGCAGGAGGATGGCTGTGCGTTCAAGGCCAGCCTGGACTAGTAGTGAGTTCAGGACCAGCCTGGACTCCAGAGTGGGACCCTGTATCAAAATAAATAAAAAACAAATGTAGTTTTCTGACACAGTACATCACCACAATCCCTGGGCTTTTTATGCAGCTACTTATCAGGGCAAATTGTTTCTTTCTTTTCTCCACTAGGAGATACAGAATATCTAGAGGTATTTTTCTTTTTTCTTTTTTTTTTTTGAGACAGGGTCTTGCTCCATAGCCCAGGCTGATCCTGAACTCACTATGGAGCCCAGGCTGGCCTTGGACTCACCACAATCCTCCTGTCTCAGCCACCTGAGTGTTGGGATTACAGGAATATGTCACCACAGCCGGTTTATGTGGTGCTGGGGAATCAAACTTGGGTACTTAGCACCTGACTTAGTGCTTCTAGGCAAGTGCCTGAACTGCTGAGCCATTCCTCCAGCCCCTCTCTTTTCTTTTTAAAAATGAACAGTTGTTGAACAAAAGGTGAAACGGGCTGGTATAGGGCTGTAATCTCAGCACTCTAGGAAGTTGAAGCAGGAAGATCACAGTCTCAAGCAGCTTAGCAACTCAGCAAGACCCTGTATCAAAATCAAAAATCAAAATGGGCCAGGGATGTAGCTCAGTGGGAAGGTTCTAACATAATAAAATTCTTTTAGGTTCCTAGTTAAACCTCTTAATGTTCCTCATGGTAAATGGTAAGTATAAGGTCTAAATATTATTCATAGCAATAATGAAGATTGAGAGGTCTTAAAAACAAGATAAAGCCAGTATGGTTGGTGACATGTACCTAGGGTCCCAGCTACTCAGGAGGCTGAGGCAGGAGGATCGAAAATTCAACCTGGGCAACCTGGTGTGATCCTGCTGCAGAATAAGAAGTGAAAGAAGGGCTGGAAGAATGGCTCAGCAGTTAAAGTGCTTGCTTTGCAAGCGTTAAGTCAAGCGCTAAGTACCCAAGTTTGATTTCCCCAGCACCACATAAACCGGATGTGGTAGTGCATGCCTGTAATCCAGCACTTGGGAGGAAGGAGGATTACCCTGAGTCCATGGCTTGCCTGCGCTCCATGGTAAATTCAGGACCAGCCTGGGCTACAGAGCAAGACCCTGTCTCAAAAAAAAAAAAAAAAAAAAAAAAAAGGGACAGGGGATGGAGATCAACAGAAGAGTAATCCTGGGTTGGATTACCAGTAAACATACAAACAAACAAAATAGTGAGATTAAAATACTACATCCCAGCTATTTGGGAGACTAAGGCAGGAGGATCACAAGTCTAAGCCCTGGCTGGGCAATTTAGCAAGATCCTGTCTCAAAATAAAAAGGGCCAAGGATATAAGTTAGTGATTAAAGAAAAAAGTATGTATATATACAGATTCAATATAACACTGTGGTTTGGCTCTGGAATGTTCCCCAAAAGGCTCATGTATTTTAATGTTATGGGTTGTTCATGGAACCATGTGCTGTTGGTAGATTGGGGCCTAGTCTGGAGGGATGGATTACAGTTAAATTAGGATTAAAGGCATGTAAGGATTAAAGGTGTGTAAGTTAGAATTAACAGGTGTGTAGTGGCCACACCTTACACATCTGGATGCAGCAGGAGCTAATCACTGGGTGGAAACCTGGGAGGATACAGAAGCTGCATCCGGCCTTCCCTGGAGGACTAGTCTCAAATAGTCTCAACTTGCCTTCCTGTTTGTGACGTCATGAGAAGCTGCCTCCATCTCTCTGCCTCTGCCATGTACTTCGGTTGCTGCCAGCCACCCCTGAATGGACTGTGACCTTCTGGAACTGTGAACTAAAATAAACCTTTCCTCCCCTAAAGTTGTGGATGTCAGGTATTGAGTCACTGCAATGAAAAAGTAATTAAACAACCCCCATAAAAATATCAACAGAATTTTTCATAGAACTAGAAAAAAATGATCCAAAAATTTATATGGAACCAGAAAATTCACAAAAGAGCCAAAACCACCCTGAGCAACAAAACAAGAACAGGAAGCATCATAACATGGACATCAAGCTACATTACAAAGCAACAGTGATAAAAATGACATGGTATTGGCACGAAAACAGACAGGCAGATCAATGGAACCGAATTGAGGATATAGAGTCAACCCCGAGTGCCTTCAGCCATCTGATCTTCAGCAAGAGGGCCAGCATCATATGCTGGAGTAAAGGCAGCCTCTTTAACAAACGGTACTGGGAAAACTGGCTAGCCACACGAAGAACGAAACTAGACCCACATCTTTCACCGTGTACTAAAATCAAATCCAAATGAGTTCAAGACCCAGCTATTCAAATGGAAACACTTAACTTGTTGGAAGAAAACATAAGCAAAATCTTTGAAGATGCAGGTGCAGGTAAGGACTTTCTCAAGAAAACATTCACAGCACATGAGTTAACACTAAGAATCAACAAATGAAATTATACCGAATTAAAAAGGTTCTTGCACAGCAAACGAAACAATCAACAAATGAGAACCAACAAAATGGGAGAAGAAATGGCCAGCTACTCCTCACACAAAAGACTATTTATCTAGAATATACAAAGACTGAAACAAATCAGGCTACCCCAAATAAAAGACCCAAACAAAACATGGGCAACTGAAATGAATGGGCAGTTCTCACAAGTCCAAATGGCCAAAAAATAACTGAAAAGTATTCAGCATCTTTAACCATTAGAGAAATCAAAACGACACATAAGTTTCCTCTAACTCCGGTAACAATGGCTGGTATCAAGAATTCCAAAAATAGGGCTGGAGGAATGGCACAGAGGTTAGAACAACTACCCAGCAAGAGCAAGGCCCTGAGTTCAATTCCTTAGCACCACATAAGCCGGGTACAAATCCTAGCACATGCGGCTGAGGCAAGAGTATTATTGTGAGCTCAAGGTCAGCCTGGGCTATTATCGAGTTCAGGACCAACTTCGACTACCGATGGAGACCTTCTCTCAAGAAAAAAAAAAATAACTGAAAATTTATATTCCATTTGACCCAGCCATACCTCTTCTGAGGATCTGCCCCAAACAGTTAAAGTCATCATACTACGACGATACACGCACACCCATGTTTTCAGCAGCACGCAATTTATAACAGCCAAATCTTGGAAGAAGCCAGTATGTCCAGCAACTGATGAACCGATAAAGAAGAGGTGGTGTATTTACACAACGGAGTACGACTCTGTCCTAAGGAAAGACGAATGTGCGTCATTACTAGGAAAACGGACGCACTTAACCTTAATGAAATGAATCAGACACAGAAAACGAAATATTGTATGGCTTCTCTAACGTGAGAAAACCAAACCATTAAAAAAAAAAAGTAAAAGAGAGATGGAAGAAAGAACACAGACCTTGTGGAGAGGAAGATAGGACGCAGGGCTGGGGGGAAGGAAGAAAAACCGACCAAGATTAATACGTAAATACATCAATAATAAAGGTGGGTAATCACTTGTCCGGTAGGGGCAAGGCCCTGGGTTGAGATCCCAGCACTGAACAACCTGCCGCGTTCTGTTTTCGCAGGCGCACGTGGGCGGAATCTCTCTACCCCAGGCCACACGCTAGCGGGGCTCCCCTCATCCCAGGCCCGCGCAGCCGCGTGGGGCACCGCCAGGGGCCGAGGCCGGGCGCGTCCCTGCCAGCCTGGCGGCCCGAGCGCGGTCTGGGCGAAGGGAGGGAGCGGCCGGGATGTCGGCGGTGCACGCCGCGCTCACAGCAGCACGACTTACAGCAGCCGGGCCCTCGAAGACGCCCGTGTGTCCACGGCGGGGAGGGCGGTAGGGAGCGCGTCCCGGGACCGCCCGGTCCACGGAGCGCCAGGCGCGCGCTGTGTGGCGTCCTCGGGGGCCTCTGAGCCGCCGGCCAACCTCTGACCCCGATTCTAAGTGGCCCGCGACCTCGCGGGCAGCGCGTCGCCTCCCCTGGCGGGCCCGCTTCTGGCTTCTGCCGCCGCCGGCCGGTCGTTACCCACCTGCGTTCCGGGCGAGTGACTCCGCCGCGTCCCCTTTTCCGGCTGTGAGCGG
This sequence comes from Ctenodactylus gundi, assembly GCA_004027205.1. Taxonomy (NCBI): domain Eukaryota; kingdom Metazoa; phylum Chordata; class Mammalia; order Rodentia; family Ctenodactylidae; genus Ctenodactylus; species Ctenodactylus gundi. Next base: position 7,497 of record PVKB01002084.1, on the reverse strand, counting down.
GATGAAAGGCCTTCCTGCCTCGAGGCGTGTGCTGGTCCCGGTGGGAAAGGCGGCGAAGGCTTGCGGCCCGGTGCATGCTGGGGCCGTGGCGCGCGCTTAGCTTGCGCGTCCCAGGCCCCATGCCCGCCGCGCCGACTCGCCAGTGGGACACCCGCGGCCCGCGCGAAGACCGCGCGAGGACCCGAGGCAGGCGGGAGCCCGGGCCGCCCGCTCCCCAGCGCCTGGGCGTGTGCGCAGAGCTGGGCCGCCTCGCTTCCGGGTTGGCCTCGTGCGGCCTAGTAACGCGCCGCCCACGCTTCCGCCCGCCGTCTGCGCTACTTCCGGGGCAGTAGGCTAGGCCAACTAGCTCTCCTTATTTAATTTGCTTTCCTGTCAAAGTTAGTTCTGCAAGTTAGGCCGTTATATTTCTGATTTCCTTCAAGCTTAGTATGACCTCCTTTAGAGAGCTGATGGATATTCAAATCTGGCTTCTCACACGCGCCAGATTTTGCCCTGTTTGGTTCTTCAATTCACTTCAGGTGTGTTTGAAGGCTAACGTGGGTCTGAACAGAGGGCGGGCTGATTCCCTTCATTAGCTCTGTGTGTGTTGCGTGCAGGTGTGTGTGTGGGGGTGTGGCTAAGTTTCCCAGGTGAAGCATTTTGTGATCCTTCTGCCTCAGCCTCCCAGAGTGCTGAGTAAAACAGATTGGTGCCACTCCCACCAGCCGTCCCTATTGTTGAGGTGGGTCTACACCTGCCAGCCTAAGGCCCAGCATCTTCTCCCACTATTACCCCGCCGGGAGCACCCACTTTGATCCAGTGTGGAAAGCATGTCTTAAGCTTCCGTGACCTGTGCTCACATTTGTTAATGTGTTCCCAGTTATAGAGGCTTTGTGTGCGCAGGGCTGAGGGTACCCAACTATGACTGCGCAGGAGGCTGTGCCTGTGGTTAGCCGTTTCTTCAGGCCAGGTCTCATTCTGTAGCCCAGGCTGGTCCTGAACTTACTGTGTAGCACTGGCTAGCCTCACACACATGGCAATCCTCCTGCCTCAGCTTCTCGAGTGCTGGGATTACAGGCTGGCACCAACACTTCCGTCTTATGTGGCGCTGGGGAACTGAACCCAGAGTGTGTTCTTCCTAAGAAGGAGCTTTAACCTTTGAGCCACACCCGCACCTCTGAGATGTCACAAATCTTATAAGTATCTTAAGTAAACATGGGCCAAAAATTCAGAGTGGCATAACTGTCACTAATAGCCCCTAGTGGGAGCTGGGGGGATGGGGAAGGTGTGGGAGGGCCCAAAATGGGAAGGGATTGTAAAGTTAACGTAATATATATGTGCACAAAATACTCAAGTTCATTTTAAACACTATGTATTGCCTATATATATATTAACAAAAATGGTGGAACAAAAGAAAACCTAATAGTCCCAGGAGTGACACAAATCAGGTGAAGATGGGAAGTATTTGATATGGCCAGTCTACGGGGTCTCTGTGGCCATATTTATGTAGCCATTTGGGTTCTTGTCTGGGTCCTTAATGTTAACTTCTATTCACCCTGAGAAAACTTCAATAGGTGGAATTTAATAAATGTTTAATAATCAGCCAATAAATAAAATATTATTTTCAGTGCTGGGGCTGGACCTCAGGCCTCACACATGCTCGGCAAGTGCTCTCCCCTGAGCTACACTCCCAGTCCTGTTCTTTTGGGTTTGGTCACAAGACTGGCCAAGGAATTTAGTGATAAAGACAGCTAAGGAATACCTGGTGTTCTGTTTGTTTGGTTTTGGTTTTATTCTTTTAAGTGCCTCAGTTAAGGCCATCAGCGGCTGTCACCTCATGGGAAGTACAGCCATGTCAGGGAGTGCAGGATGTGATGTCACTGTGGGCCCAGTAAAAACCAGTGCCGGAGCTTGCTGAAGCTGGTGCCTACAAAAGATGGTTACTCATGTAGGGACAGTACATCCCGGAAACAATCCCCTACAAAGGACTGGCTATCGGAGCACCTAGACCTTAAGAGGGTTGGGGGGGTGTCTGAAGGCCTTCCTGTGAGTCTGGGTGGAATATGGCTGATGATGCCCATATCTGCCAGACCTCCCATGAGCCTGACGAAAGTCGTGCAAGGCGCTGGAGGCAGGAGCCTCCTGCTGTTTTGGGGCTAGATGTGAGTCTGAAAAGGAGGGGATGCGTGTCTGTATGTGTGAAAAGACCATTGCAGTGATTGGCCCTAGGTATTCAAATGTACAAAGCGTAAGATAGACACCAGAGTCACCTTTATCCAAAGAAATTATCGGTGACCAGGGGCTGGAGGAATAGCACAGCAGTCAGAATGCTTGCCCAGCAAGAGCCAGGCCCGGAGCTCAACTCCCAGGATTACATGTGAGGTAGGCATAATGGCGCACACCTGTAATCCTAGCACTCAGGAGGCTGAGGCAGGAGGATTACCATGATTGCAAGGCCAGCCTGGGCTCCATAGTAGGTTTAGGACCAGCCTGGACTACAGAGTAAGACCCTGTCTAAGAAAAAAAAATCCCAATGATCAGCTCGTAAAATATTTACACTGGCATTTTTATCCATCAACCAACTTATACAAGAAGCCCAATCTTAGCCAAGCAATACTTAAATGCATATCAGGGGCTGGAGGAATGGCACAGCAGTTAAAGCGCTTGCCTTGCAAATGCAAGGCCCGGAGTTCAATTTCCCTGCAACACATAAAGCTGGTTGTGGTGGCACAGGATTGTAATCCGGTAATCCCAGCACTTGGAAAGCTGATGCAGGCGATTGTCCTGAGTCCAAGGCCAGCCTGGGTTATACCAGTGAGTTCAGGACCAGCCTGGGCAAGAGTGAGACCCTGTCTAAAAAGAAAAAAATATACATAAAAGTAGCACAACGGCAACATGCTAAAACAGGCTGAAGAACACATTTCCAGAAGATTCCAGAAGAGCTAGTGGGCTGGGGGTCTGGACCTCAACTGGCTTTTGCTTTTCTTTGTACCCTGTCCCAAAGCCCATCTCCAGTACCCTTTGCTTACTGGTGGGTGAAGTCAGAGAGCAGTCCGTTTTTTGTTGTGTTGTGTTTTGTACTTCCAGGGCATTAATGCTGAGCTACGCCCCACCCCACTCCCCACCTTTTTTTAAATTTTGAGATAAGGTCTCACTAAGTTGCTAAGCTTGGGCTTGAACTTGCAATCTTCCTGCCTCAGCTTCCCCGAGGGCTAGGTTTGCAGCACATGCCCCCACACCCTGTAGCAGGCACAGTTTTATAACTTCTAAGTATGGGATAAAGGACAGGCCTAGGGAACTCACTGTGGTTGTTATATAGATGTGTTAACATAACTGAGAAAATTTTACTTAAGGCTGTCTCCCGCTGAGGGAAGTGTCTTGTGAGAATCACATCAGACCCAGAGTCCCAAGTGGGCAGGGAAGGCACAGGAAGGCCCCATGGTGCCAAGTCGCCCTGTGGCTCACTGTGCTCTCTGTCTTGGGCTTGTGCCCTTCAGGCAGTCTGGCGCCATCAGTTTTCAGATGGTAGCTTGAACCAGAAGCACAGAGAGGGCAGGCTGTAGGGTAAAGACCACACAGCTGGCCTGAGCCACGCCTCATGACCACAGATCCTGGGCAGGGCACTGAGTGCCACCAGACTTGTTAGAAGCCGCAAGTACAATGAGTAAGCGGCTCCCTCTGGAAAAATCTCTGCAGCTCTTAATAAAGGCAGTGATAAAGGAATAGCACAGCAATTAGAGCACTGTCCTAGAAAGCACGAGGCCCTGAATGTGATTCCCCAGGACCCCAAATAGGTGGGCAGGGTGGCACACGCCTATAATCCTAGCACTTGGCTGAGGCAGGTGGACTGCTGTGATCCTGCAGCCAGCCTGGGCTACACAATGAGCTCTGGACCAGCCTGCACTACAGAGCAAGATCCTGTCTCAAAAAAGAAGAAACAAAGGAAGAAAAAAAGAAACAATAATACAACACTATGATTATTCTTATTATTACCATCATCATTTTGGCTATTACTCTTGTCTTTGTTTTTTTGAGACGGGATCTCACTCTATAGCCCAAGCTGGCCTTGGACTCAAAGCAGTCCTTCTGCCTCAGCCTCCTGAATGCTTGGCGCCACTAAGCCCAGTTTCTGTAGTGCTGGGGAACTGAACTCAGGTACTTAGCGCTTACCTCAATGCTTATTAGGCAAGTACTTTAATGGCTGAGCCATTCCTCCAACCCTTCTATCGTACTGGAGGAAAATGAGGCACAGAGGTCAGGTGACCTACCCAACTCAGGAAGCTCCTAGTGCCAGAGGCAGATCCTGACCCAGGCCACTGGGCTCCGGGTTCCCTGCTGAGTGCTGCATCTCAAAGGGTCTGTAGGGGTCATTCCTGAAAGGTGTGACATCAGGTCCTGAGTGTGGGAGATCCCCTCCTTGGCCACCAGACCCCTCGCTGCACCCAGTGGGGGAGAAGGAAGAGCTTCCCTGAAGCCCCACCCAGGGTACTCCGGAGAAACAGCCATGAGCCAGTGTGGGCTGGGAGATCCAGGGCTGTGCATGGTCTGACAGGTCCGGGAGGCCATCTTGGGTCCAAGGCTAGAGGGATATCCAGTAGCTTGGTGGAGGGAGGCTGCGGCCACGTTACATCTGTCACCAAATCGGGAACCAAAAGCTTCTTTCTCCCCCTTTTTCTTTGGGGGGGGTGGTGGTGGTAGAGATAGAACTCAGGATTTCTGCACTGAGCTACATCCCCAGATCATTTTTTAAATGATGATTTTCAGACAGGGTCTTGCTGAGTTGCCTAGACTGAGTTCAAACTTAGAATCCTCCTTCTTAGCCTCCCATACTGCTGAGATTACAGGCCCAACCCCCTGGACTGGTAAAGCTGCTTTCTTAGGCTGGGTTCATTTGTCTGAGGCTCCCCCCACCTCTCTCCCAGGCCCAGAGCTCCCGGGTTCCCACTCCCACCACAGGCCTAAGGTGGTACGTGCCTAGGGTCCTGGGTGGGTATAATTTGGGGAGGTGGCTGTCAGTTTCCATGGCCTCTCCCCATGAACATTACTGGGCCTGGAGTTGTGTTTCCTCCAGTAGCCTCCATGTTCCAGGATAGGAAGGGGGCGATGCAGGACATGGCAAGGAGCTGTGCCCAAGGTCCACAGTCTTAGGGCCCGAGTCCCTGCATCCCTGCACCTTGCTCTGTAGGGGTGAGTGGGGGACAGAAGCATCCTGAGCTGCACCGAAAGCCTGCTTCCCCCTACTGTGGAAACAACCCCCTCTTACTCCATGTGCCTGGGTGACTCCATTACTGCAGCTGCCTTGCCCAAAGCCTCTGTGCTGGCCACTCTGGATGTGTGGCATCCCTGCTCACTTGTCCTGTTGCAGAGCTAACTGTATCTGTCCCCAAATACCTGGCTGTGCCCTGCCTCTTCTGGGCTGACCCTCTGCCTAACACACCAGCCCTTCCACCCATCTCAAGGGCTGTGTCAGGCCTGTGGGGCCCACTGACCCTGCCTCTCTGGGGCTGCCAGAATGCTTAAAGATGGCTTCCAGGCAATCCCGTGTGTCCCTCTCCCTGTGTCCTGAGTGCCACAGTAACAATTGCAGTAGCTGTTGTCACACTGCGGCCGATGACAGGCTTGTAGCCTACCCCCCTCTTCCACCATCCTGTGCACAGACAGGCCCACGTGTGTCCCCAGATGCCTGAATCACCGCTGATGGCTTGGGACCTAGTGGCCATGGGCTCCTGGGGAGCCACCCGGGAGGGGGTGGAGCCACGTCACCTCTGAGGGAACACCTGCGGACATAAATAGGCAGCCAGTGAGGACAGCGGCTCAGAGGCAGCTGAGCAGTGCCGCACACAGTGCCCACCTGCCTGCGCCAGGATGCCCGGCACCATGCTGCCCGCCTGCTTCCTCGGCCTGCTGGCCTTCACCTCTGCCTGCTACTTCCAGAACTGTCCGAGGGGCGGCAAGAGGTCTATGTCCGACGTGGAGCTGAGACAGGTACCACCATGGCCTGCCCTAGGGCTGCTGGGAATGGGCAGTGCCCCAGGACTGGCACTGTGGGGCAGTGCCAGGCAAGAGGGACATCATCGGAGAGGGCAACCTAGGGGAGGTGTCTGGGAGGAGGGGGCCTGGTGGCAGAGGGGCAGAGGGGCCCAGGCTGGTAGGAGCATCAGAAGAGGCTGCTGGACACCATCTCCACACAGTCAGGGGAGCCAGGAGCAGGCGAGGTGCCTCCCCAGGAGCTAGGCTCGGCTGAATCAGGGAGAACCAGGTGTGAGACCAGAGCTGCACCAACGGGTCCTCTGAGCTGGGCTAGCTGGGTACTGTAGGCTGTCCTGCCTACAGCCTTCCCCTCCTGGGCTCTCCGGGCCAAGGGGCCCAACCCTACACGCAGAGGTTGGCCACTGCTTGCCCCAGCATCCTGTAAGGAAGCTCCTCTGGGCAACTGGCCCGGTTCTCCTGTGCTGCACATCCAGCCAATTTCCTTTATTTGTACTGGGGATTGAGCCCAGGGCCTTTGCACTGAGCTACATCCCCAGCACCCCGCCCTTGTAGGATAGGGTCTTGCTAAACTGCCCAGGCTGGGGTCAAACTTGAAATATTCTTGCCACCGCCTGCCACAGTGCTGGGATTACAAACCAGCACAGCCAAGCCTGCCTAGCCGGTTCCTTTTTATTCCAATTCTGATAGAGATGAAGGGTGTCCTGTCATTGCGTGGGGCCACAGGTGGCTGTTTCAAGCTACTTAAGGAACCAGAGTGGGTGGGAGGGCAGCAGGCCGGCACGCTCCCTTGGAGGCCTGCGGCGCCTGGTGTTCAAGCCCACCCGCAAGCAGTTCAGATTCCTGGCACTATGTGAGCAAGGAATTAGGGGCCGAGGTGACACCCACCAGCGTGAGTGACAGTCACTGGCAAAGCCAGAACCCGGGAGGGACGGCTGGGATGTACTCCGCACGGGCACAGCACGGCTGCGGGGTGTGTGTGTTGGGGGAGGATCAAAAGGGATCACGCGTCTATTATGGGGCCGGTAGGAAGGTCCTGAAGGAGGGTGGGCAGCCCCGAGTGCTGCGCGCTGGCGATGGCCGGGAGCTGAAGAGGAAGGCCTCCCGCGTGCTGTAGGGCAGGGAAGACGCGACCCCCCAGCCAAAGGTGAGGCTGAGGTCCGTGACTGAGAGCGGGTCCTCAGTCACCTGAAAACCAAGGAGTTCGGTAGATTTCGACTCTGCCCTCCACCAGCGCCTAGAACTCGCAGACCCTCGGCACGCCGTCCCAGCCCGGGCCGGCACCCCGCCCGCCTCGCGGGGACCCCCACACCCACCCCGGCCGCGCACTCGCTCACCCCCTCCCCGCAGTGCCTCCCCTGCGGCCCCGGGGGCCAGGGCCGCTGCTTCGGGCCCAGCATCTGCTGCGGGGACGCGCTGGGCTGCTTCGTGGGCACGGCCGAGGCGCTGCGCTGCCAGGAGGAGAACTACCTGCCGTCGCCCTGCCAGTCGGGCCAGAAGCCGTGCGGGAGCGGGGGTCGCTGCGCGGCC